>CM032879.1:7015417-7562917 GCA_019176425.1 Megalops atlanticus | reverse complement strand
TGGGTCAGCGAGCCTGTGACCCCAGGACAATGCGCGCCTGACGGATCCTGCCTAAACTGCCACTGCTTCGGTCTGGTCTGATCTGATCTAATCTAATCAAATTCTGGTACGCCGAAGCTCAGGGAACTCTGGTGCCTGTTGGCCAGGCAGCTGCCATGCGGTTACAGCCAGCTTTTCCATACGCAGGGCACAAAGGTGAGGATGCATTAAATAGCTGAAAAAATAATAATAATTACAAATTCCTGAGCTGAACCTGCTGCCACATGGGTGGAAGGCATTTGAAATCCATTGCTTCCTTGTGAGCAGGAAAAGCTTGTATTCCACGAGCATGTGACAAAAGGGAGTGAGAACAGCTGCTGTATAATTTATGGCGGGAGCAGTGAGGGAGAGGCCCGATACCTGCGTCTCCCATTCCACCCAGATGAGAGAGGAAAAGCGATGCCCCAGATCTCTGGGCCTGCTCTGGTGGTGTGCCTGAGATTAAGTTGCCTTACACACGCAGCCAAAAGCACACCGTGTGGACACTGGGAGAGACAGAGGAGAGGCCAAGAACATGGGTCACTATCAGAATTGTAATTTTAGCAGCTCTGCTATCAGAACATGTTCATTTCACCCCGGACGTCTGCTGCAGCGATCCAATGGACAGATTTAATAGGCTAAATAAATCCTGGCCCTCTGCCACTGCAGCCAATACGTGGTGGGCATTCTGGCGCAGAAAGGATTGGGTGCGTCTTTCTGGCACTGAACGAGCCGAGGGGCCTGCTTAATAAATGCTTGAAATCCCTCAGAGATTTGCCCTTTAATGCACAGCACTGCCTTATGCTTTTTAAATTTTACATGTGAGTGCAGAGGATACCGGGTGAAATAAAGCTGGGCAGACCGAGTTCAACTGGTTCTGCTACTGCAAGGGAAATGCTGATTGTTTTGATTTAGCAGCCAGAAAGATGGCCACTATTTCCTTTTGTGGAGAGCAATCAAAATTGTATGAGTATGACACCAGCTATTTTTTTTTCCAAAAAACAAAGCCATATTAAAATAAATATCCTGTATGAATTGCAACCAACAGCGCTTACTGGCAATAATGAAATGCTTTGAAGAAGAGAAAAGGTTTATATCTACTCATTACAACACTGTAGCTATAGCGTTTTTAACAACTGACCTAAAACAAACACTTTGTCTCTGTAAGCCAACCGACTGGCGTTTGAATTCAACCAAAGAACTAGTGATGTGCAATCATGCCTGCTGGCAAACTAGAGCATCCATTCCGGTGTTTTAAATAAGTGTCCTGCATATAATGCTTCATGCTTGATCCTTGAGGGACAGCTCTTTTGTATGGACAGAAACTACGATAACAGAGCCCATTATGTGAAAGTGACCTACAAACTACATTTTTTTTTACTATTCCTCCCACTTGTCCTTTCACAAATTACAAATTGTGTCAGCCTGACCACCTTAAATCAGAGAACTTGGTGGAAAACCACCTTAAACGAGAGAGAGAACACAGTTTCTTCCCGGCCTTGTTGAATTTGCCATCCCGGCACCAACTGACCCCAGGTCGGTGCAATAAGGGTTTAACAGCTGTTGCCTTGGGGACTGTCTGTGGGGTAAAACTGCTCTGCAGACACCCAATTCTTGCTTGACCCACTTCCTTTGATCTCCTAATCCTAGCAGACACATCTGAGGGTACTAGAACATTCCCTACTGTATGTTAACTGCTAAGTTAATAAACCCATTTTATTTCACATATTAAACTAAGAATATTAGTCAGAAAGTACAATAAGTCTGAGCCACATGTGAAAGGGTTTAGCACTGTAATATATTAGACATCAGATTTTTATCCCCACAAAAGTCAACAAAGAATTAAAACAAAATAAACATTATTTTTAATCAAGCGCTTAAACAAAGGGCTTGCTATAGACATGCAGCTCTGAAAATATTCCATAATCCATCGACAATTCAATATACAATTGTTAGGAAGGCCTGGTTTGTTCCAAAACTTGTTTAGCACAAATGTTCATCTCAGAAATATCTCCGCATACCACGAAAGCCTTCCCAAACATCTCCCCGTTACAATGCCTGAACAAATGCTTTATTGTCCCATTCTGCAAACAGAATTAACATTATCCACTTTCTTTTTTCTATGCTATTCTATTTTTCAGTGTGCACAGCAAAGCTCGTTTTTAGTTTTAGATGTTTTGTTTTTAGATTATTAATGAAAGTAGGTCTGGTCTGGTGATCAAGAGTCATGTCTGAGCATTTTTAAGTTCAGGGAGGTTAAATCTTAGTGAACCCCTCCAAGGAAAGTCAGCCGACACAAAACGATATATATAATAGTCATAGTCTCCCTAGCCACAGATTCTGTGAAAAAATCAAGTGCAAAAGTTCATAAATAAAACAGGTTCGATTTAATTAGCATGCGGCGCTGTCACAAGAAAGCTGGTGGCCATGTTCTCGGCTACAGTATCAACACCACCCGTCTGTCTTAAAAGCAGATGGCACTGACAAGGGGCACAATACACTGTGTGTCTTTCACATCTTGAAAATCATTGTTTTTCTTGGGACTCTGCTGAGTCTAAGCCCATTGCACTTTGTCCATACCTGAGCAGGAGTTCCCTCTCTTCTTACTCAATGTAACAAATTCAACCCCTGCTGAGTGTAATGATAAACATTTGAAGAAGAAAAAAACACACTTCATAAATTAGTTACAGCATTACAGTTAAAGTGGCAAAGGATTTCAAGACAAGATTAAACTGACCGCTTATTATTATGAAAAACTTAGGCTCCTGTGCCCTCAGCTCCAAAACAGCTCTACAGGAAGTACATTCTGATGCGTTTTCATTCTTCTGTAACATGCATGCAAAGTAAAACTAATGCAGACCAGCATCCCAGCTATTCAGAAAGTGACCCCCCTGGACCAAGTACTTTTCAGCAGATGGTTCTGCCAGTGTTCTCACTGGTGAGATTTGTGTTGCAGTACATTAAAGCTCACTGGGATTACATTCCACTGCATCCCGCTCTAGTTCCCTTGCAACCTTCTTTTGCGTGGCGCAAGAAATTTGTTTTCCCATTTGTACATCCCTTCCTGGTATGCCACCCCTCCAGACAACCGTGGCAATTCATAACAATCTGAGCTGCAATGGGGCAAACATTAGCCAACATTCCTGACTGAACATGGACCAACTCATAGATTTTGCCCAAAGGAATGCTTCCTTTGGAACAGAGTGGCTCTGGTGTCGGCATGTTGTTTTTTCCCGGCTTGCAAACACAGAAGGTGACAAGTGGGTGCTCTTGAGGACAGCCGTTCGGGGAAGGCTGGATGTGTTAAACCCCCCGTCATCCAGCGCCAGCGCGGAACACAGCCTGACTGGGGCTCTTGTGTAAGCCGGAGGAGTGGACGGAATACCCGCGGTTACTGGTGCGAGGCATATCAAAGTTCCCTCTCTCTACAGCGCAGCCTTGACAGACAGAGCGAATAAGGTCCCCACTCTCTCTCGCTCTGCCAGTGGAGGCCCATTCGAATTTACCACAGCCAGACAGAGAGATCATCTGGTCCAGTGGAACCAACAGGCACTCACCAACTAAAGGAATAGAATACATCTCCAGAACACCAATTCTCAGTCGCAGTGATAATAATTAACAACTTAAAACACTTCTAACTGGGCCTTTAATTTTTCTGAGGGCTTATTTGGCTCATAAATCAAAATGAATATACAGACAATAACCATAAGAATGTAATTCCAACCATAAGAATGTAAAATGGAAAAAGGCCAGCTAAAGTAAGAGGGTTACTGATCAGGGTTGGACTTAAGGGTTATAAGCCAGCATCACAACCTGTGGAGCCTGCTGCTACTGCATGAGTGATACTGTCAGCTGGAGCGAAAACAGAGGGGGACATGGGAAGCACTTCCAAAAGTTAGAGGAGGGGGAGGGGTGGAGTCTCTGACCTCTTTGAGCTGCTGCAGCTCCTGCTTGAGGGCCTCATGCTCCTCCTCCAGCTGGCTCTGCTTGCTCTTGAGCGCAGCGCTCTCCTCCAGCACTGCCAGGCCGTAGCGGGCCGCCTGCAGCTTCTCCTCGTTGGCCTCCTGGAGCTCCAGGCTCAGGCGCTCCACCTCCGCCCGCAGCGACCCGGCGTCCCCGTCCTCCAGCATGGTTGGCCCACCCTTGCTGGCCCCGCCCCCCGGCTCCGCCTGATTGCCTCGCCCCTTTCCTTCACGGCCGGCTCACGCGAAGCATGCCGTCGCTGCGGAGGGAGGGACAGGAGATGTGAATGAAACGTCCTCAGCTCTGTTGGCGTCACACAGAAAATGACTGCCTGTGGGTGACAGGGATGTCAACTGTTTGTTGTTTAAACAGGCACACAATAATTACAATATCAATCAATCACAATAATCATTTTCATGGTTCTCAATAGCATTTACACCTTTATGACCTAAAACTCGCTCATTAATTTGGACCCATCTCCCCTGTATGTTTGTGGAGCCAATACTAGCTAGCTAGCTATACAACTGAAAAGCATACAAGCCTAGTTATTTCACACGGGCCGTCTTCACACTTGCGATAACAAAAACATCACTTTCCCTTTAAATCTTCCAGAACAGAACTGCTCTTCAACTTCATGTGCATTTTCATTTATTTTGACATTTTAACTTCTTTAATTAAACATTTCAGACATGAAGTAGAAGAGGCAGTATATGTTATACCCCCTGTACCACTATAGTTCCCCATTCTGGTTCTACATGCTAACACAGACAGAAGTAAATAAAGAAACATCATCACCAACTGCTGCAACAAGAGATGGGTCGCAGCAACTGAGCAGTATTGTATTACTCAAGTCCTTACAGTCCCCATTCATTAAATCAATGTTCAGTTTTTACTCCTATCTTTTGGAATTCAGCAACATATGACACTCCATAATTTGTGCCAAAGCTGGCTGGTTCTGCATAAATAACTGCCCGTTACACTTTACTGACTACTTTACTGATTAAGTCCTTTGTCCTGCACAAACTAACAGTGAATTCATTAAGTTGTCGTGCACGCAACACCGTGGTTGGCATGAAAGCGAAATCATGAGCTAAGAGACACTAATCCACGTTTAAAGCCCTGCGGTATGTCTTAATTCGATTAGCAGCGGCTAAAGTGCGGCACGGCTGGGAAGGCCCCGCACATGTCAGAAAGGTGGGAGAGTTGCGATCGGGCTTGGTCATGTCGTCATTGACCGTGACTCTTCCTTACGTGCTTGGTAATCACCGTTCACTGCAACGATTTCCTCCACGCACACAGTGGAACACGCTAGCTACGCTCATGACAGTTATCTGACGGCTGCTTGGAATGGGCACACGCTTTAAGCACGTGCATTAACCTGGTCGTTCCCTCGATCTTAAATGATTTGGACTGTGCGAAATGATTTTGTTCCTCCGGATATGACCAAAACGGAGATTTTCGTGTGCCATGGGATCACCGCGGCAAATCTTCTGAGGAAAGAAATTGGGGAAAGCAGAACAAATGGAGCCAGTAGGCCTCTTAACAAAACAAGATTAAACGTCAAAACAGGCCATTTTTTCACGTGGAGCTCCAGCAGAAATACGTGGATATCTAGTTAACAGTGAAAACATGGTAAATAGTTTGCTCCCTTGTTAATGCGATATCCCTGCTAATCAGTCTCTGAGAATAGTAAGGTTTGTGTCGGATACGCTAGTGTATTGCCAAGAGATGCTTGTCAGGATTCCTACAGCAATGATAATATGCTGGTTGACGACAAAGAAAATATTGTTCAGCTAGTTGGTAGTAAACTTATATTATCAGGACACATTCTACACAAATCGCCATGCCAAAGAAAATAGATTTTGTTTTAGTTAACTATTTAAGCCACTGGACTACAATTCCCCATCACCCCCTCAATCCGAATAGTCTGAACAGAACATAGAAGTAATTGCAGAATCTCTCTCTTGAATAGCAACTTGTCTACTATTATTCATCTGTAATCATGTATTTGTTTCTGTACTGAATAAGTATTTCAACCCACTCATAACCTTGCCAGCTAATTGCCTACCGAACCGACAATTTAGTCCACTTTACCCTCTCAAACAAGTACTGGCGAAGTAGTGGTTTGAGAGCATTTGTTTGAATTTGGTAGATTGCCAATGGTAGGGTAATGATCTTACCTCACTAAATGCCCGTGCTAGCGCTGTTACCTTGCAGCTCAAGTACTACCTCAGAACTACCTTATGCGCAGGTCAGCTGCCGTTAACTAGGACCTAGCTGTAGGAATGTAAATTTTACGTCTCTGGCAAACTCAGTGGACGTAAGTTAGACAGCCTGGCCTTGTTTATGATGAGCAACAACATCAGACGAGAGCGAGCATGGTTACATCGACAGATGGCCAGTTTGCTGACTAGCTAACGTTAGCTAGCAGGATTTTTAGCTGACTAACTAGCTAGGCTAGTCGGCTAAGTTTAGCTACATTCAAACCGACTTCCTGTCTCGTAACGTTACTTTTTCCAATACGACAATGACAGATAAGTACGTAATTTAACCTTAACGCAGTTTACCAAAAGACAAATGCTAACATTAGCTGATTATCTACCTAACGTTAGATCTACTCAAACACAGACTAGCTAGGGAGTTGAACTTATTTAACATCAATCAATCGGAAAATCAGCTAACATTCTATTATTACTGTGGCTTCAGCGTTCATTCAAAACACAATATAAACAGTAACGCTGGCACAACGGGTATCACAACATTAAAATGTTAGTTCGCTAGCAGACTGACTGGCCAGCCGGTATCAATTAGGGTGGTGCCGAGGCAGCCCTTTGCTAACGTAAACTTGCCCACACCACTGGCAATCATAGCTAGCTACCCAGCTAACGTTTGCTACATCTCACGCGCAGTATACAAAGCTAACATTAACTTTAGTTACTGTTAGTTACCTAGCAGGCAGTTCACGCTGTCTAGACTCTGTGCTGCTGTTCTTGTTAACTACAGTCGAAAACACGGCCAGACACATTCAAACCTCGTTGTAGCCAGCTAGCTTGTGCCAGGCAGCTTCTCACTTTCCTTGTATTCGTTCCTCCGTCGTTCATACAAAACATTCCATATTTTAAGATGCGGTGAATGTTAAGTCTAGCTAGCCTAGGTATGTAGTTTGGTTAAGATTTTCCGTTTTCTCCCCATATGATAGTTAATCTTTTAAATGTCTGAAACGTTACAAACGTTAACTTACGTAAAGCTTCCCTAGTTAACTTACAAGTGTGTTTGAACCTTTCCGCTCCTCTTCAGCTCGACAGCCCTGTGACCGTTGCTGTTCTGTGGCACCTTTGAAAGTGCTCGCGCGCGCAGCGCAGCGAAGACCTCGACAGCAGTGACAGCACCCCCTTCCCGCTCGCGGCGCAACGTCAACCTCCACTCCTATTTCAGGACGTCACGCAAACGCAGATTCGCCGGAGCAATGTCCAACTTCGCAACAACGCATAGGCTGCGCAAATAATGGTCTGAAACACCGAGGGATAAGCTGCTGTGTTATGTGCTAAGGTTTTGTGCACCGCCGCTGGCAAATTCGGAAAGTACCAGATTCAAACCATAACCGTTTTTAGGAAATAACGCGATAATGATGATAGTCCAAAGTAAACGCATAAAAATAAAATAAAATAAAAAAACATATTATCAAACCTGATCAGATTTCTCCAGGGGAAGACATTGAACAGCATTCCTTACGAATGTTCAGGGAATATTGTTGGAAATTCCAGCTTTCCAGGCATGCACTGCATTAGCACCGACATTAAGATGACCAAATCTTACAATGCAAGAGAAAGGCTGAGTCAGGTCTGGAGTCTGGAACAAACATACAACCCAAATTTGACAGTCCTAATGGTATATCATAATTCTAGACAATAGTTACTGTACTAACAAGAAGCTGTCGTATCACAGCTTGTTTGCATAGTAGATTGCAGTTCTGTTTATTTTGAATGACTCACAGGTGAAAATGTATTCAGGCATTTTTGGAGTAAACAATTTATATATAGCTCTAGATAAAATACAGCTTAGCATGTAGCTCTTATACTTGTAAATGCACTGCCTTTGAACGTTTATCTCCAGTTTTAAATAATTGGTCTAAACAGCCTGTTACATTGAACTCATGGCAAAATAATGAGCCTAACCACTGCTGCATTTGATTGTGTATAAATATAAATGTGATTCATTTTCCATTTCGCTGTAGTGAGTAATCAGGGATATGCTCATTTATGTATGCCCTCTAACTTCCTTTTTACCCAAAAAATACTCATTACTCACACACACACACACACACAAATACAGATGCTTGTGTTTGTGGGGCATTCTTGCAAGTTCTATGGAGAAAAACGGGCTGCATAAAGGTCCATTTCAGCTCCATAGGCTGAAGCCAGTTTTTGCAGTCATGAGGGTAATCTACAAAGAATGTAAAATACATTTATGGACCTGATTGAAGCTGCATTCACATTATGCAGACTTCTGGGTCTAACAGGGCAGCCCTGCATAGGCTATGATAACATAAGGAGAATGTCACTTTGTGGTAGCCGGGTGGCTGACTGTCACATGTTCCTACTCTCCCTCTGTTTGCCAGAGGCTTAATAAAGTGAAAGTATTTGTTTTAGTAACCACGAAAGAAGCCAAATGACAAAATATCATAGTAGCATGTACTTTTGGTGTTCTTGAAATCTGTTGTCCCACCCACAGCACTTAAAACCAGCACAAACTCAAGAACATAGACTGAAGCAAGTATTAAAAAATATTCATGTGACAAAAACTACTAATACTCTATTCTCATTACAGTGAATATAAGGGTGGCAGCTGGTTTGAACCGGTACATTCTCAGATCGCAGTCTCAGTGGGAAAACATTGATTCAGTTTAGCATAGTACTGAAGTGATTTCAAACTGATCACTGCAAGCTTTCCAGGATAGGTGGTTTGGAGTGGGTTGCAGTCAGGTTTTACAAAGAGCAATATTGGTTGACATCACACAAATATTCTTATGACAAGTTTAAAATAATTATATATTACATGTCATTGGGTACATGTTGCATAAATGTATAACTGCCTGGAGGTCACCTCTCCCTTGTGCTGCAGAAGCTGACATGAGGGCTTGCAAAGCTGTTTCTTCATGAATGGGTTTGGTGGGTTTCATTGAAATCATTTTGGACCTGTTTCAAGTGGCTGTAATGTGACATGAATAGACAATAGCACTCTGTATAGGGTGGCACATCATTGCCTAAAATCTGGTTAGTGGCTCTTTCATGTACCTTTCTTCATGTCTGTCTGTTCCAAAAAAGAAATAATTAAGCTGCCTAAAATTAACTGCAATGAAGTGAATACAAATGATGTAGATGTGATTGGTGACACAACACACCTAGAAGGGGTAAGCAACACACTTCCATCAAACCTATTGCTATTGCTATTCCATTTCAAAAGTGAAAAGTGAAATAAATCACATAAAAAAGCGCCATCGTTATTCGAGGATGATAAAAAAGACAAGTTAAGGCATATAACAACAAAAGCAGCTTTCGGCAGCGGCCTATGGCATAGAAACTTAGCAACTGCTTGGCTTCTTTTTACTGTCAGTCTTTCCTGAACTGCTTGCTGTCAGCTGTAACAAACAGTGACATAATTCATTTTTAGATCTTGCTCAGTTAAAAAAGAAGGCAGCTCTTACCAGCCAGGAAAACAAGTTATTTAACATTAGCATTGTCTGTGCATGTTGCCAGAGCAAACTAAGCTGCAACAAGTTCTTTCCAGCATGAAAAAGGTCACAAAAGGGAGGTCAGAGCAGGGTGTTAGAAGGGCATTACAACTGATGCAGATGACATCAGAGAGCTAGTCAATAAATTAATCGATACATTTCTGAAGCCCTACCATGGCTATATACGGCTTTTCAGGACATAGGGTGTTTCTAGGCATTTGAGGGCAACTAAAACTGCACTACGGGGCTTTAAAAAACTTCACAGAGCTGCAGAGGGCTTCACAGGGCCACCCAGTGCAATTTTAGTCCAAACACCACAGACCTGGTAAGGTTATTCCTTTAGTACCCTTGGTCAAGGTACTTAACCCACAATTGCCTCAGTAAATTTTCAGCTGTATAAATGGATAACATGTAAAAATTGTAACATATGTAAGTTGCTCTGGATAACTGAACTGAACTGAACTGAACTGAAAGATAACTGTCTCCTAAATGACAGTTATGTATATGTACGTGAATCCCCTTGTCATGCCTAGTCACTCATGCATGGTCTTGTTGAATTTTGATTATCACCTAACTGATAATTTGTCCATATAAATTTGCTATTTGTTTCTTTTGTCTCTTCAGTCAGTGAGTAAGACTACTGGGGACTCCCAGCATCTCCTTTCTGCTTGCTTGCCCTGTAGCACTCTCTTTACAATCTGCTGCAGTGAAGAAATAAAAAGCAAACTAAAAATACTGCTGATTGGCTTTGTTTACTGGAATTCACTTATGCTGCTGAAACGTACATTTATTAATGAAATGCAGCTAGTGCACAACAACCCAACATCCCCTGAAGACATTTACAACAAAATAAAATGGCAATATTGTTTCTTCAGTGTCTTTTTTGCTAACCATAACAATATCAAGAATGTTTCATTTACCATCTTTCATTTTTCATTTATTCCCTGTGCAATTCAATGTAATTTGCACATATTGATTATTTAAAAAGTAAAGAATGGCTAGCTGTAAGGTATAAAATAACTAATAATTTATTGTAACACATTCTCTGGTGCTTTAAATTACTTAGCATAGCCTGTGTGACATCATCAGAGGATCAAACAGCAGAGAACAGTATTTCCTTTATAGTGCAAACCCATTTTTCATCAGTTTCAGTTTGGCCTTTGTCTCCTTGGGCAGTGGTACCAATAAAATTCTGTTCTTAAGGACAGTAGCCCTTTGGTTAGGATAATTACTCATGGCACCATAATATATCTATGTTACCACCCAGTGTCCATAGTGAAAACTTATGATCTACAACATTTTTCAAAATGAGGTATGCCCACTTTGAAATATGCTGGTGCACCAAACTCCTGACATGCTTAGAAAACATTTCCCAGGATGAAACAAAGCAGTCAGTGGCCGTATTGTTGGCCTATAAGAGGCCTGTCAGCTCAATCTGTCATGTCAAAAAGGAAAATAGGGGCATCTGCTTGGAGGAGAACAGAGAAGAGAGATGGGAGTTAGGGAGACTCTGAACACAATGAAACAATGCCAATGTGAGTAAACTAAACAGAAACCCAGGAAACTAAATCAATTGCAGAGTGCCACAGAAGGAAAAAAACTGGCTTGGTTTTACCAGCCTGCTGTAGTGTAGTCATCCCAAAATAAACACTGCAACAGTAAGCCAAAAACAAAAAAATAAACATACTAATTCAATCAAACCACTCACAGAAAGAGAGGAGGTATGACATCATTCATTGCAGGTACTGAGAAAAAGAAAACTGAGAGGGACTCACCATCAAACACAGCTGGTCTATGGAGTCTGTGCTAAGCACATGAGTGTTATACTGCAGCACCTTACAACCCCCCGCCCATGTAAATCAGTGAGCAACAACTTACTCTAAACCAAGACAAGCAAGTGCTAATGATATCAACCACTTGCTTGCTTCATATAATCTAACATCTCCATTTTTCAACTCAAAATTCATAGGCTTAACTCTGGACATCATCAACAACATTCACCCAATTGAATACGAATGAACATCTCCAAATCACATGCCTGCAAAATAAATTTCACCATATCTTTTGCTAATACTTATATTTCATTTCATAAATAACCCCCATGCGAACACCTGCACCCACATACTTTAAGAAATGTCATGACAATCAATCATTTCTGTTGGTCAGTATTTGTTATTTACAAAGCTGACTCCTTCTCTTTTGATCTGCAGTGGCGATGAAGGGGTCATCATCGTTCACTTCAGTTTCTGGACCGCAGAAATGAGCCTTAGGAGGAAGCCAGGAATAGCAAGTAAAACAAACAGTCATGAGGACTGAAAGTTCTTTGCCAAGCTTTGTGATCTTACCAAGCTTTCATCTTCTTCTGATGTAGTATTTACCAACCCACAAGCTTCAGCAAGCTTGTACTGAAAAGTGCACACTGTCTAACAAATAAGCTTGTAGGGCCATTCACCAGACCACTTCTCCCTCAGCAAATTCAAAGCAGTTCAGAGGGACTTAACAGTCCAGTGGCCCACAGAACACCAGTGATTATAGATCTAAATCCCAGGCCTTCATAAACTCAGTAAAATCTCACACTGATTTCAAAGTTTTGGTAGAAACTGTCCAGAGACCAATGAGTGATATGTACTAAACTGACATTGCTGAATACCAACCTGTAGCACAACCTGTCTGAAAATTCCAGACATGAAAAATGGTGTGTTCAATTGTAATTGTAGCCTCTGATCTGATTGGCTAGGTATTTTCACTTTATGAGGCTGTCTATTGTGATATGTTTGCTAATGAAAGCTAGCCATGGGAGCAGTGGAGGCTTTTTAGCACTGGATTGACTATATGCTGGAACAGCTGATGCACCACAGTGTCAATACTGATAATTTAACATACCTGTTGCTTCCTGAGCTCATAAAGGTAATTCCTGAGTAGTACCCGCAAATTAGCACACACATTAACAACATTTACTAAACTAGTTAAAATAAATTACTCAATTTCCGTAATTTGGTTTACCATACATATATCATATATGGCAAATATTTTGTTACATTATGTGTACTAGTATTGCCCAACCGTGAAAATGTGCCGTCTACACGTTTAGCTTTATGCCCATTGATTTGTGCATTTTTTAACAATGCCTGAGTTTATGAATATGGGCGTTTGTCATTCAATATCTTCATTTCATTTTCACACGGAATTCCGTGACATATTTCAGATAATTTTATGTTCAGATATTGGTATACCGCGAGTTCGTGGAATAGAACTTGTTTGCATTTTTAACTGCACTCCAGCACGGTAGGTGGCGGTATGCCGTTTATTACCCATGGAAGATGAGAAGGAAGTCTCGCGTGAAGGTCCGTGAATGAGTATAGCGCGAGGACAAAATCGCGGGGACCCTCTAGCTTTAATATAAGGCCTGAACTGACTAATGTGAAATGTTAGGAACATATTCAATGAAAACATGAAGATTGTAACTTGGAATATAAATGGTATCAGGACGTTTAAAGGCGGAATTAAGAAAGCGCTGGACTTATTAGACGCAGATATAGTCTGTTTTCAAGAGACCAAAGTGACAAGTAAGAAACCCGCTGCTCAGATACTTGCAGTGGATAAAAGTAGCCTATTTTATGTTCTAATCGCGGTCTCGGGGGCTTACTGTCTTGCTTGAGTGAGCATGGAGCACAATGTTCCGAACGTGTAATTCACAGTTAAGACAGCTGTGTGTAATGTTTGATTAAATAATCCAAATGAATAAAACTGTTGTGTTATTCCTTCCGCTCTTATCAGAGAACTTTCTCTTCTGTGACAGGAGACCTTTTGGACGAGAGAACTGCAATCGTAGATGGGTATAACTCGTACTTCAGCTTCAGTCGAGGACGTAGTGGTTACTCAGGTAGCTAGATAGCTAACTGCTCCTCTGCATACTCTTAATGGACGCGTGCGCTTACTTCTGTTGTAAACTAACAGGTTTCAGACAAAAGTATGATTCATTGATATTCAATAAATTGCACTGTAATATTGTCCTTGTAACTGTGCAGCATTCATAATCAATTATAATACAATATATATAGATCTGTTTTATAACGCGGCACGGTTAAACGTGCTGGATGCGCATAGGAATTTTACTAAAACGAAATATTTGTATAAAAAATTTTGATGCCTTCTATATTTATCTGATTTTCAAACTGAAAGGGGTAGCGACGTTCTGCAAAGACAGTGCCACTCCTGTCGCCGCTGAAGAGGGACTGACAGGCCTGCTGACCAATCACGGAGGGGCTGTGGGATGCTATGGCGACCAGGGAGAGTTATCTACCGAGGAGCTGCAGCTGTTGGACAATGAAGGCCGAGCTGTCATCACACAGCACAGAGTAATGTAAGGGCCAAGCCAGAGAGCGTTCTGCCTTCATCTGTTAGAATTTGACTCGTGACTGTGACTTGAACCAAAACCTGAACAAAGTCAGCTCTGATGTCTGAAGTTTGTGTCCTCCCAAACAGAGGACAAAAATAAAATTTATATGTAGGATGAAACTGAAACCTTAATCGTCCAGGCAAAGTCTGACTATATGAAAATGTTGTACTAAAGATGTCAGTCGTATCAGATTTCTTTTTACAAACATATGTACATACACCCTACCAAGTTAAAATGACCTAATACAGATGACTTACCCTCTCTGGGATCTGGGCCATAAGTCTTTGAGGGCATAAGAACAGAGTCCATTGCTGATTCTTTTTGGTAGGCACTTACCTGCAAGTCCTGCTGTCCTCTCTCCTTATTTCATACATCCAGTTCTCCTTACTTTAATTATGAAGTCTTTTCAGCAGACACTCTTGTACGGGATGATGTATTGTTAAATTGACACTAGTTACAACAACAAGCACACACTGTCAAGCAAAATATAGAAATCCTTATAATAGCAGCGCTGTTATGCTCTTACAGACGCAATAGTGGACCTAATTGATGCTTTGGCCTTACATGAGTTGATCAGTCTCAAATCTCAAGTCTGGTTTTACCCTCAATGACTTGAGGCCGCGATGATAATCTGGTGCAGTTTCAGACAAAAAAAGGAAGTTGAGGGAACCTTGTGATCATGAGTAATGCGCACATTGCATGTCTCCGCTCAGTGGAAGAGAAGGGTCTTTATCTTGAACCTTCCAAGCCTTTATAAGCATCACCAGGCAACTGATAATCAGTTTGATCTGATGTAAATAAACACACAATATACTGTAGGCATTCTGCCGTATTAATATGTATCTTTATTTAGAATATGTAGAATCGTAACAATTAAAGTTACAGTGTCAGTTGCAAAGAAAAAATTACTGCCCTCAGTTCTGTGATTGATATATACTTTTAATAATGATCGGTTTGATACGTGCTATCTTTTTGGTCTCCATACAAAAAAATGAGGAAGTTAGTATGTTAGTGTACCTGTGTTTAACACAACATGACCCCGTTTGTGTTCCATGCAGGTGCAAGAACCAGGAGAAAACTCTAACAGTTCTGAACGTGTACTGCCCACGGGCCGATCCAGAGAAACCAGAACGCAGACTCTTCAAGCTGCAGTTCTACAAGCTGCTCCAGGCGCGGGCTGAAGCCATACTGGGAGCGGGGAGGTGAGAGAGAGCTGAGGCTTTTGGGACGTGGTCTGGGATGGATCTCTTGCCTTTGCTGTAAAATGTAAAAAAAAAAAACAACCTTTCCCTGTATTTGTTCTGATTTTCTCAGCCACGTGATTGTGTTGGGAGACGTGAACACCTCCCACCGGCCCATAGACCACTGCGACCCGGACGACATTGTACGTTTCCATCATGGAACTCCGAAAATAGAACCTGCTGTGCTTTTGAATCTTGTACCTGCTGACCGCAGCTTGTGGCTGGTTTGATGGTTTCTGCACAGGGGCTGCATTGATTCAGGGGTCTCCCGGTGGTGGTTCCAGAGAGCTGTCGTCCAGTTTTACCACCTTGTCCTTTCATGATTTTTCCAGGAGGACAATGGCCACTGACGATTAAATCAGCCACTTGTTTAAAAAAGCAAAGGTGTTTGTAGTCCAAAGGGATTGATGTGTAAGACATTTGATGGAAATGCTGTAGTTAGAGGGATATGGAAAACATAAAGCATGCTAGCTCTTCTGCAAGCTGAAGAGCACTGCTTTAACAGAGCTCTCACAAATTTGCTCATTATCAGATAGTATCAACATTCTCATTATCAACTTATATGATGGTAATCTCATAAAGTAATGAATTAAAATATATTTTTAAAGGACTATATCCAATTTGTATATTTCATCATTTGTTATTGCACTGTTTACAGGAAAACTTTGAGGACAATCCTGGCAGGAAGTGGCTGGACAGCTTCCTGTTTGGGCGGAATGAGGAGGGTGAGGAGGACGAGGAGGGAGATGAAGAACCCGTCGGTGACGGCAAATTCATAGACACTTTCCGCTACTTCCACCCAACCCGCACCAATGCCTTCACATGCTGGTCCACCCTCACTGGAGCCCGGCAGACGAACTATGGCACGCGCATTGACTACATCTTTGCCGACCGCGTGCTCACCGAGATGCAGTTCCTGGCCGCGGACATCATGCCGGAGGTGGAAGGGTCCGATCACTGCCCCGTCCAGGCGCACCTTCGCTGCGCCCTCCTGCCCAACCCCAAGTGCCCTCCTCTCTGCACGCGCCACATGCCTGAGTTTGCGGGCAGGCAGCAGAAACTCTCGCAGTTCTTGGTCAGGGTGGACCAGCAGGCTCTCGGGGACTCCAGGGGTTCTCTTCCTGGTTCGCAAGAGTCAGGGGAGATCCGCGAGAACCTCAACCCTTTGGAAACAGGAAACGGCACGGGCAAAAAGAGGGGGCCGGCAGCCGAGGCCTCCGCGCCTAAGGGCAAAAAAAGCAAAACCACCAAGAACGCAGCGAAGCCCCAGGGGAACCTCCTGGCCTTCTTCAAACCCAAGCTTAGCCAGGCAGCCCACCTGTGCGAAGCGCCTCAGAATCACCTCGGGAATGGGCAGGACTGCAATGTCGTGGGCCCGTCTCAGGGCCTTGTGGTAGAGAATCCCAGCAGGCAGGAACCTGCGGAGGGAGTGGACTCAGAAAAAATTAAGGAGCTGCAGGGAAGACAGGAGGACTCGTCTTCATCTAATGATGTCAGAAGCGTAGCTGCCAAAGAGGAGCAGTGTGGAAACGGCAGGGCTACGCCCACAGAGGACGATGAGGCCGCCACGTGCCCCAAGAAGGAAGGGTCGCTCGGGTTCTGGAAGTCGGTTTTACGAGGCCCGCCGCAGCCACCGAATTGTAAGGTGCACGATGAACCCTGCGTGCTGAGGACGGTTAAGAAGGCGGGACCCAACATGGGCAGGCAGTTCTTCGTGTGCGCCCGCCCACAGGGCCACGCCTCCAACCCTCAGGCACGCTGTAACTTCTTCGCTTGGGTGGACAAGGGGAAGTAGGCCGGACCTGCCTTGAATCAGTGGTGCTGTGTACATTGAGAGGTCGATGAAACTGAGCCCAGAGATTTGACATCAGTGGTTATAGGAGGACTTCTCTGCTTGGAAATCAGTCAGTGAAAGCAGGGCAAGAGTAAGAAAGGGGTGAGCACTGTAGAACAGAGGTCTTTGTTAGGTTGCATCAACTGCATCCAGTTTTCACACAGAGCTGTAGTGAAATGGAGACGACCGCCTTGACTTACATGCACACTGAAAGCAGATGCATTCTCAAGACCAGTGTTACTGAGTATATAGTTGGCCAGTTTTTCCGAGAAGCTGAAGGTAGTCAGACACAACTACAGTGACACAAACACACGCTGAAGGGAAGTTCATTATTTTTAAGCCACCAATCATTGTGAACGACAGTTCCTCATGAAGGTCTCCTCACCCAAGCTTGGTTTAACTAAAGGTTGACCAAGGACTGGAAAGATAGATTTGGTTGAAGAATTTTGCCACCAAGTATATCAAAAAGAAATGTGTTATATGTGTGTAACTCTAACAGGGCTGCAGGTCATGAATAAAAAATCCAAATTAGGTTCATGCATTATGTGCCTCCCATATATGGTGTACTAAAATCATCATTTGTTGCTGTCTGTACCTGTTACTGTTCCAGTTTAATTGTGAGACCACCTACACATTCCATTCAAGATCACCATTTTCAGTTTTCCAAACCCAACGGCAATGTTTACAACTTTTGCAGCTTTTGTACGTGTTAAACTAGTGCTCATGAGTTTTTGAAATCTGTTTTGAAGAAATAAAGAATGCGTTTTTTCAGGGCTTTGTGTGTGGTGGCTTCCCTCCCTGCATATAATGACAGATTACAAAATGGAAATGTCTGTTTGTTGCAGACTACTGTTCACACAGTGCACCGCCCTGAACGTCAGGGATTCTCACCTGTGTGGCATTGATAGGAATGCGAATGGAAATTCTAGAACAGGTAGAGGAAGT
The DNA here is from genome assembly GCA_019176425.1 of Megalops atlanticus. Lineage (NCBI taxonomy): Eukaryota > Metazoa > Chordata > Actinopteri > Elopiformes > Megalopidae > Megalops > Megalops atlanticus. The sequence goes on along the minus strand of CM032879.1, from coordinate 7,544,786 downwards.
CTCAAAATGCAAATTCCAGGAAGACCCATATCTGTCAGGATCTGGTCAGTTCCAGTGTATGTAGCATTAAGAGTAGAGGCCAGAAACATTTGGCAAAGGGCAGGGATGTAAATATCTTCATATGGAATTCGCTGAACCATTTAGATGTTAGACTATCTGACTAATCTATAACTTTATTAATGTAGAGAAATAAAAATGATTAATCGGAAACACCGAGATATAACATGACAGCTGTAATGTGCTGAACAGTTAATTTTATCAACAGCACTTGCTAGATTTGTAGATGATACATTTGTTACGAATAATTAATACTAATATATATTATTAGTATATATTCTGTAACTGAAATTGAATTCATTGGCAGTGTGGGAAAAACAGAAACAAGATTTTTTCATGACAATTTGCCTGGTACTCTTAAACAAGGAAGATCTCAGCATGGTTCAGATCCCATTTTAATATAAGTACCTAATATGAATATCTCATCAGGCCAAAAGACATGCAAGGAAAAGAAGCTATATAAATCATACCCACATTCAAAAATCAATTAAATTGAAGAACTGAACAGCTACTGCTCATGTTCTTTTCACCATCTGGTGGTGAAAAAAGTTATTGCTGTTCCATTCCGTCAGAGAGGGATACAAACTTGCACAGCTTTTTCCTCCTACTTCTCCCATAAATGACATAATTCATCTCTGTTTCACAGTGGTAGGTGAGTATTTTAAATTTCAACAGTCATCACAACTCTGACGTCAGTTAGCCAAAGTTAAGTAAGTTAGTAACTCAATGGTTTTCTTTCGAAGGCAGGTTATTTTTTCGGTAATACGCCAGCAGGCCCTTTTGTCAGAATGCCATGACATGCCAACAGCTGTAGCTCCCCTCCCATATCAAGTGTCAATAGAGGATGAGCAAAGCTATATTATACCCTTGTTCAAACAATTATGTGTGAATTAGCACCTCAGGCTATGTTCACTTGCACAGGTGCAGACTTTCATGGCATTGTTAAAGGTGATCCAGTTACAGGTGTATATGCTCCAGGTTTCCTGTTTTTTAAACCCCCTTTAGAGAACATATTCTATAGTGCATTCTTACAATGCACTGTAAAACATTTTGTATATTTCACCAATACATGAGATGTCCTCAGATGACACAGGAAGCTGTGTGACAATTGAAGTGATCATTAGCAAGCTCTAGACTGGAAACATAAAAATTGAAGAGACTGGATTTGGGGCTGGAATAGTTGGAATAGAGATGTAGGCAGCAGTGTTCAGGTGAACCAAACTTGTAACTAATGCCAGGTTCAAGCTTGGTCAATGGCACTCCTACTGTGTCCTTGAGAAGGGAACTTAGAATGAATATCTGCTTGCAGAGATCCATTTACAAATGCCAGGTACACAATCTGCCTTGACTAAGGGTGTTTAGAAAGCAAATTAATGCTGTCATGTTTGGTACTGAAAGGTTAAGGGCAATATTTGCTGGCGCTTCTTTGAGCAGATGTCCCACTGCCCCCCTCTGACCACTAAGTGGCAGTGCTGCTGTTTTGGTGGCCGCTGTCCCTCAAGGATGAGTGTTTCAGTGCAAAGCAACAAAGGACGTAGCAGCTCTAGAGCATGCTTTGCTTTAGTTCAACACAATGCCGGCAAAACTAATTTCCAATTGGAATAAATGTGTATTAGTTATAAGAATTTATTTTTTTATATTTATTTTTCCTGGTTTGTTTGATTGCTGAAAATTCTTTGTACTAATTCCATATTATGGTACTGAGGCAAAGTGAAAATATCTCATGCACATTTCAGAATAAATGAATGTTGTTTTAACAGTTTACTCCAGAATTCACCACACCGGTGAAGGGTTTGTGTGACATGATATGGAGTTCTTGGACATAGGTTGCCAGCAGGACAACATGTTTGTACAACTTGTGAGGACCTAGTGAGAACATCCCAAATTTCAGTTTATCTGCTTTCATTTTGCCTTGGGGACCTGAACACACTTTGTAAATGGCTCATTACTTCATCAGTATGTGCATTTTGTTTTAGCACTTAATGTGAAAGGGAGAGTGTGAGGATAGTAGTTAATAGACGAAAATCACAGTCTGTCCGTGGCCTTCGTAGCGTGTTTCAGTGTGGCTCAAAGCGCCATGAGCTTAACATGTCTGACGCGTGGGAGTGGCCATGTGTGAGTGACACACCACGTGAAATATGAGCCCTGCCCGCCTCCCCCATTCGACATGTGCTGCTTTTTTTTCTTTCTTTCTTTCGGCAGTCCTGCAGTGGCTCCCCTAACCTGACATTCCTCTGATTACAATTAAGGGAAAAACAAAACAAACTACAAAACAACATAAAAAGTCATCCAGGGATATGATTGGCTGGATCTACTGCTTTCGCTGGCGGCTGGTCGTAACTTAAGGACAGGTATGAGAGCGTTCTTCCTTTACGGTCCCATTCATCTCCTGTGCCACGAGGCTCACTCAGAAGAAGGCTACCGTCCTCCTGACAGTAAACCTTTGTGTCTGAACAACAATATCATGTAAAGAGCAGTAGCATGGCAACAGATGGAGTCCCTGAACATTCGGATACATTTCTTTCTGGACTTGACCATGATACTAGCACAGAAGGGTCGAGGGGGCAGACAATGACCATTTTTGTGTTTCGTGAATGAATTTCCCTAGTGGCAGCAGTCTAACTTCTCTTCTCTTGCCAGGCCATTAATGCCTGAATTCATCTGCTTGTATTCTCAGAGAAGTGGGATCACTAAAACACGTGTCCTTAGGCAGGCATGCAAAGCTTTCACACTAATGCACATCTGAAACTGAGTCTATCTGTGTGGACTCTCGGATTATCAGGTGTGATGCTAACAGTCATGTCACGGTATGAGATCTGGGTGTAAGAAAACATATCTAGCAGGTAAATGATGATTGAAACATTTTCATGTACTCATTTTCTGTGAGAGAGTAATTTGATTCAGTGGCACGACCCAGTGGGAAAAATAATTTTTTGACAACCGTTTCCCCACAACCTATTCGTGGCTAAATGTTTTCTTTCTCTTTCCAGTTTGACGCGCCACTTTTGTGGCACATATTCCTGGTAATGAGGAGCTGTGAGGCATTTGTCGTGTGATAAGGATGGTGTAGGGCGTGTATGTGGCACAGCTCATATCTGAGTGAGTCAGTTTTCAGAAGAAGCAGCCCTTTAATCTACATGTCCAACATGTCAATAGAAACAACGGTTGCACTCTTATAATACTGTGCATTAATGAACTACACTGCTGGAGTAGCTGTAGGGGATTAGGATCTGTAGTTTCACTGTTTCCCTCCTTCTGATCTCAGATGATTCATGATTCAAATGATCCTTTTGAATAATCCTACGTCTTTTCTAACACGTTTAACACGTACCTGGCAGTATTCCAATATTAATCTGGAAAAGCAGGCTTTGTAGTTGCAGTTCACAGTTGCCATCTTACTTCGAGCCTCGTTGATTGTCATGATGGCAGCCCTCTGGTCGAACTGGCTTGTGTTGAATTTGTGACCTTTGTTAGAGTGCTAGAGTGCTATATCACAACAGGCACACTGCTGGCCTGGTGGTCTACATCAGTCAGATAGTGATGAGAGATCGTTGCCTGCTGGTCTGTACTGCACTTGCATGGGTCGCAAGTACTTGCTTCATTTGCATCTAGTACTTCACTTTGCACCTTTGTATTGTCTCTGAAAATTACACGTGGTCCTAAGTAAATCCCTCTCTTTATCACTCTCTCTCTGTCACACACACATAAACACACACATTCATTTGCTTGTGTCCAGAACCACATCTGCTGTTTCTATAAGACAGGTTTTTACCAGTCTGCCTAGCCGATATGTAGAACTGATACTTACTTCTCAGTGACGAATGGGTCATCCTGTTTTGGTTTGGCCTACCCCATGGATCAGTCTTTGTTTTGCTTACCCATAATAGGATGACCATTCTGTGCAACAGGCCAATCACAATGGCTAAATTAGTCATTTCCCGACCCTCGCCCAGAGGTGTGTGTGTGACTGACAGGGTAATAATAAATTGAACATCTGACATGAAATGTAAGCGTGGAGCTCCGAAGGCCAGATGTTAGTAGAATGGCCCTTTCTACGCATGGGTATGATCACATGATTTCAGTGGGGTGACTAGGTTCTTAGCAAGGCAGATTGTGGAGTGGAGGAGACACTAATCACTACAACACTGGTCCAGTCAACCAACCAATTTGATTCACTATCCAGGGCTTTGTTTCAGATCAAGTTTCATTTACATTTCTGTCACAGTCACAGATGTCACATATTTCAATCTGTGCAAAATGAAGCCACAAGACAAGCGTGTGGATGAATTAGACCGTAATACAATACAGTTCTTAGGAAATCCTTCCTCTTCCAATGAGCCTTAAAAATCAGTGAAAAGTCAGGAATGAAATCCATCGGATTTCTTCGTGTCTCACTCGACATTTTTAAAATTTCACCTATATACTTCATCTCATTATGTTTTTTTAAATCCCCTCTGCCACACACAAATCCCCACCCAAACAACAATAATACACTTGCCTTAGGGATTCCAAGGGTTGCTGACATCATTTAAATTGAAACCACGACCCAAACATGACATTTACCTCATTAAATGTGTACTTCATAAAGGCCTGGAGATCCGAGAAGCAGGCTGGAGATCAGTAAAGCAGATTTTATAACCTTATCAACCTATTCTCTAGCCTGTTTATTGCTTGAGCGTAGACGGAAATGCAAGTGAGGGGAAAAAGGAAAAGGAGGTGCGACCGGGTTCAGCTTCCCCCAACAGAATATTTGTCAGATGACGCATGAGAAGGCCAACCATGGAGAGTGAGCACACACACTAAAGCAAAGTCAATAGCTTGATAGCCTTTTTTGTTTGTCAATTTCGCATAAATGTCCGGTTATAGGAATGAGTAAGCAATACAGCGAGTTAGTCTCACTACCGTTGCCTTTCAGAGTAATTATGAGATGATGTGTGCAGTATCAGTTACAAATGATGGTTTAGTGTAACAGGGCCTAAATGTTTGCATTTTATCGCTCATGAGCTTTGTCAACTAGCCTCTTCTGGTTTTCTTTGTTCAGTTAATTCCAAGTAATTAAACGTCTGTAGGAAAAGGCTTAAACTGTAACTTTTATGTTTTTGGAGCTATTCATTTCATGTCATAACGTTTTTAACGTTTCTGTCCATGATATGCATATTTCCTGCTCATCCCAATTGTTGAATTGTTGTTAGCACTGATTCAAATTTCACATACCCTACAGCATTTTGCTGTATGTCATAGTGTTTGATAGCAATGTTGCTTGATTGAACCCATAGGGCCCTCTTTTGGGAATGTGCAGGAATCACTGCCAGTAATTACTCTTTCTCTGGGGAACAAATACAGCGGCAAATTAGACTTGGAAAAAGGAAGAGGTTAATTGATTTGGTGAATTACTCAAGAGCCTGAACAGCCTGAAAGCAGCGTATTGCGAATAATACAGCTGTGCAGTACAATTATACAAGAATTGACAGGCACCTTAGATGTGAGTGCAAAAGGTTAGTGGAGTCTTTATTTCATAGTTCATACAGTTTTACACTAAGCTATATTGGATGTCATGGTATTTAATCCCAAAAACTGATGATGTCAACAGAAAGGAACTTTTATGCTGTAAACATTCTAAAATGTCAAGGTCATTACTGATATATGAGTGCTCCGCCCCCTGGCTGTGTGTTTGTGTTCTTCCCCTGTCCATGTGCTTTGTTTTTCCTTGTGTTCCGGCCCTGCCCCGCTCTCCGCCCTGTCTCCGCCCAAAGCCCGCCTGCCTGCACACCTGCTTCCCATCACCTCATCAGCCCTACCCTATATTTACCCTGCTTTTCTCTGTCTTGTTGCCAGTTGTCTCAGTATCCTGTTTCGTCCTTGCCTTCTGTTACTCGGTTTTCCATGGTCTTCTGTCTCCCGCCCTGGGTCTCTGTGTTTGCCCGCTGTTCTGTCACGTGAGTTCTGTTAGTCTGTTTTCTGTTTCGTCCTGTCTTTGTGTATCCCTGTTTGTGCGAGTCTGCTCCCGCCTGCTGTTCTGCCTCCGCTCCTGTTGCCGGCCTGCCCGGTTCTGCCCCTGTCCAGACCCTGTTTCCCGCCTGCTCAGCCCCGGGGTCCAGCCTGCCGTTCTGCTTCGGCTGCCTGGGTTGCCCGTGGTTCTGCCCCAGTCCTGTTGCCGGTCTCCCTGGTTCTGCCCCTTCCCAGACGGACCTGCCTGCCCAGTTTGTGACCCCTGCCTGGCCTTCGGATGTGACCTCGCCTGTTTAAAAGCCACTCTGCCACTCACCCCGCATCCCTGACATACCTGTTTAAAAGACATAGGGGCTATTCCAAAAAAGTCTTTCTCCTCCCAGACAATAATGTGCTTAGAACAGGCCACAGACTAGAAGACCTGGGGGAGCAGCAGCCACATGTGGAGGGAAAGTAAACTACACAGTGGAAACTGCAGATAAGTTGTTGCTAAAAACAACACCTCGAAGAGCAGCAGCTACTGTAGAGACAGCTTAGATACACAAAGCTGCTGCTTGTGCAATTTCTGAGGTCAAACTCTTGGATCTGCCCCTATGTTTCCGTCCCTTGTTGACTGTCTGAAATAGCAAGCATTTTGTAGCATGCAAACATTTGCATTTAACACACAGACACATCACTGTGCAGGTTCACAAATAGCACAGAGAAAAACTAAATTATGTTAAACAGAGGTTCTGATGGCGTGGCGAGACCCCATGGCGCTTATCTGAAGGATAGGGGTATTAATCGCCGCGTCCAGCTAACTGGATGTGCATTCTTTTGTGCTCCCTCACCCACCTTGATTCCACAGGTCGTCATCATGAATGAAAAATAAGCCGTCACTTGACCTTCCTGGGTTAAAAAAAACAAAAAAAAACAAATTAAATAAGTGTTCATCCTCCTTCAAACATTTGCCTTCCTCCTACTCTAGAATTATACTTACCCGGTCTTAGCCCTTCCATTAGGTGGGCAGCTGCAAATTTTCATTAAACTGAGCTATACTTATACCATAATTACCTATTTAATTGCCTAGTTGTTTTTTGTTGTATTCATATGCACTGGATATGACAGACCAGAGAAAAGGCACAAAGTTGTGACATACCTGGAGGTGGTAGAGGCATGACACTGCAGTAGCTGCCTTGCTAGTTTTCTGGGCTTATTAGCTGTGTGCAGTTGTTGAAGGAATAATGCGTCATCACAGGAAATATATCATGCTTTTAAAGGGCCTCCAACTTCATGTCTCTTGCATGTCATTGGTCAGTGCAGTGTTCAGTAACAAGCCGTAATGAAGTAATGCTGAACTTGCGTGCCCTGCTTCTGTTTCTACCAGTAGCACCTACTTTGCAGATCCCTCTCGCTGAAACCCCAGGCACTGTAGGTTGAATCAGAGTGAAGATTTTGCTTTAGTAATGGCTAAGCATTGCAGACTCTCACAGGCTCACTTGCGTAATTTCCAAGGGTACCTCATCAAGACAATGAAGCCATTGTCTTTTGATCATTTCTTCTTTTTTCTCCCCAACTTTTTAGTATTCACTGATTATTCATTTTAAACCTGTTGCCACTGCAACGACATCCGCCAAACCCATGTAGGAGCACAGGGTCGAGGCACTTGCAATCATCCGTTACACACGCACACTTGCTTTTCATGCTACAAATCCTACTGTGTCTACCAATCCTTATCCCCTGTGGAATGAAGCCATCTTGTTTCACCGATCTGGGCTCTGGTCATGTTCGTAAATGATGCAGCTGGTTTTCAGCCCGGGCTCTTAGTCAGCTCTTGAAACAATACATTTTACTCAACCAAGGCACTGGAGAGCCTGATCCCTGTTCATGTCTTCTGATCGGGGGCAACTGTTAGAAAACAATGGAAAAAAAAACACTAAATTGATCCAGTAAAAAATACATCTTCAGTTTGCTGTTATTATATTTGAGCTCCCTTGCAGTGTAAATGTGAAATGGAATTAATTGTAAATAGAGGTTTAGTTATCATAGCAAGGAGCAAATAATAACAAGGTCATGTTTTCAGTGGAAAAGACTGACTAACAGAAGCTTGTGTGAGTGAAAAACAGCATACAGGAAAAAGCAGCTCATGGTTTTATCATCAAACACTTGACAAATGAAAACATATCAAATAGATTGTGAACAGATAAAACTAAAAAAAATATCAGAAACTGTAAATGTATATAACACCCTGTAAATACTTTGAGGAACAGAGAGAGAGAACTGTATCAAGTTGGGTCTTTTGCGACAGAAGGGTAACACAGGAGAATTTCACAGGCATCCAGTGTGCCAGACTGTGTCTCCATCTTTAACCCTGATACATGTAGGCACATAAACATGTTCATGTCACCTTGTACTCCATACTGGAGGCAGAGGCTGCCTGTAAGTGCGTGTGTCAGACCACACTCCTCAAACACCATGAGACGCTAAACAGCAAAACTGGTCCTAGATCAGCATTTACGGGCTACTTCTGCCTGGAGTTTGATCCATGTGGTGGATGCATACAAGGGAACTTCCTTAGGCCTCTTGGGCCTGGATTTCTCAGGTTTCCTCACAGTGCTAGATCACAGCCCTTAGTGTGGGCTTTCCTACTGTCAGAACCAGAACCAGGCAGAACGGTGAGCTTATTGTTGTGGGTTCTTATCCAGTTGGGCTGAACTGTAATCATGTGACTTAACTGAGATAGTGGTAGACAACGACCAGGGACATTTTGGGGGAGCTCTGAGCCCGTATTTTAGCTTACTAATCTTAAGTAAGATCAATGCTGAATACCTCATACTGTTGGCAGCTTAAAAGTGGACATTTTCCCAAGAATGACTATTTAATTTTCTGCTTTCTGTAGGTGTAGATTGTCTGCCATTTTGTTAAAGAAATGTTTTATCTCTGTATCTCCACTGATTGGCTGGGGCTGGAAATGGGAGGGTCTGCATAGCTTGGTCTCTCTGTGAAAGGAAATGCTTTGTGTGATTGAGCTCGGAAGTATGAGCCAGCATATGAATGGCCTCTGCAGAATGTGACCGCTGCATCACCCCCTGGAGCCACAATAAGAGTATGTTTAATCCCCATAGCTGGGAACCTTGATCTTTACTGCAGAGGGCTAATGGTGTTGCTTGTTGTGTCAGGAGAAACCCTCAGCAGACTTTCCCCTGTGAAAATGGCAAGATGAAAGGAAACGCTGTCAGCGTATTTGGTCGGTGGTTTGTGGTTATGCCTGGCTCTGGTTCTGATGATGTAGGTAGGAGCAGAAGTGGGGGGGGTTAGGGGGCAAAGACAGGAAGTGTTCACAGATCAGACATTAACGCTGCATCCCAATACTTTAGAGATGTGTTCTCACGTCCCTTCCTCACATCTCTTTCTCGATTCCTTGGCAACACCCATCAAAGAGACAAGGAAGAGATGGCAGGAAAAAATAAGCACGTGCCTAACACAACAAGGGAAATAGAATGTCCTTGATATTCGTCGATTTCATATGACATTTCGTAGGAACCGCTTCCCTCTTCAGGGCAGATGTGTTTTTATTTTAACATGCAATGTATGGTTAATTTAACTATTTCACTAACAAAATGGACTTTTGTATAAAGCTACAATTTATAGAGTTTTTAAGGAAGACTTAAAATATCACAATCACCTCTTTATGCACCATTCAGTGAAAAATCCAGACGATACACTTAATTGTCAAAATATAATTTATTTGTATTGGGAGTAGTCATTTTTCTCTGGTTGCATATATGTTGTATTCATATTTTTTGTATTTCTATGATGACTGTTTATTCAACTGCAAATAAATGGGACTGTACGGAATGCGACACCTATTTGGCAGTGTACATCAGAGATCCTTGGAAAACTCTTCCTCATGAGGATGCATCGCTGTATCCTCTGCTGGAGGAGACAAATGAGGAAATGTCTTGCTTCCTTCACATGTCTCCTGCAGAACTGGAGTCATCCTTAAGGAGGTGACCAGGTATCAATTTCTCTGCCACAAAGGATGCGAGGATATAGGAATTGAGGAAAGGATACAATTTAGCGCTGTTGGGCCCACACCTGGTCTATGTAAGCCATGTCCATGCCCTGTTCATCTGCGATAATGTACACAGCCTCAAAGTCCTCAAAGCTAACTGTACACCCAGTAGAGGCCTATATTGAATGCTATTCCAAAACCCTCTACATACAGCTAATGTAGTCATTTGGAATACTACATTCTAGGAGAAAGTTGCTCCATGGTTCAGCCTCCGCAAAAAGGCTGTAAACACTTCCGCTGGGCTTTTCTTTGCGACGGTGAACACCACAGAGAGAGTCACCCAAGTCCTGTTTGATTTTCCAGTGTTATCAGTAACAGGCGTGGGAGTGACCAGTGGCACTGGCATTGCACCACGCGATCACATGCGGTAATGTCTCTGCCGTTTGAACAGGAGGCCCAAGTCCCACCCTGTTGCTACAGAGTGTTTGATTAATGATGAAAATTGCTGGGGGGTTGCAGAGGGGAGGTGAGGAGAATGGGGTGGGGCAATGAGCAGAGGAAAACTCCACGCAGGGAGCAGAAAGGGTGGAGGGAGAAAGGGAGGAAGCGTGTGTTTGCTGAATGGGTGGAGGGAAAATGGAATGCCAGCGATGACTCCAGAAGCCACACATACAGTGTCCTCCGTATTTCTTCATACCACAAATAATACATTTGTAAACAATATGACTCTGCTATATGTAATTACATCAACATTAATATATAACATTAAAAACGGCATCCGATATACAGGCCTGGTGCTATGGGGGTGCTTAGGGGTGCATTGCACCCCCAGATGGACCTCGGTAAACCCCCAGTTGTCTCCTTATATCCCAATGCCTGCATAGTATTTGTGACTTTTTGTGCACCCCCGTGGGTTGCAATTGCACCTCTTTGTATTGTCTCCTGTTGCCAAGCCTGCTGATATGTACATTTTTTTCCCTGCTATACCATGTTTTTGGTCCTATTTAATCAGTGTATTGCTTACATACACTTACTCCAGAAAACATTTATTCACACCACTGTAGTTAATGTTTTGTAAATCCTCCTTTTCCATAGATTACACTGAGAAGACACTTCCTGATGAGTGTTAGGTGTTTTTAAACATTCCTCTTGGTAGAACTGATCTAGGTTTTTCAGATCTTTTGGTCTTGAGGAATGAAGTGCTTCAAATAACAAACATTAGTTTGAGGTCTAGAAATTGAGATGACTAAAAGCAAACATAAATTTTGTGCTCAGTTAAACATCTCTTTGTAAATTTATCCAAATGCTTTTGACTTTCGTCAGACTGAAATGTCTTCTCAGACAGGCTTCTACTTCTTGGCAGATGGAACCAAGTTTTTGTGCAAATGTCCTGGTACAGTATGTGTTGAAGTTCATGACTTTTAACAAGGGCTCCAAGGCCCCTATATGCAACAAAGTAGTGTGGAGGTCAACAAAGTAGTGTACAACATGTTTCAAGGTGCATGTGGGGTTTTTCCTCAGTACAAGTGTCATCTTTTTACACATTTTAAGATGTTTTCTGTTTCACATGATAATGAGAAGTGTCATTCAGATGTAGTTTACCAAAGTCAAGGTGACTTCTTATGGTTTGTCTACAAAAGATACTTCACCCTTGCAACCCTGTCATGAATACCACAGTCATGCAAACAGCTTTGAACAGTACTTTTTAGCACTTTCTCTATCGAGAATTTGTTCTTTGATTGCTTGTATCTCTGACCTTGACAATGTATGCTAGTGAAACATTTCTTCTATATGTAACTTCCTGTTGTACCCCATATAAACAGGAAGCCATTGAATGCCTCAATATAGTTTCAGAAGCATCCACTGAACTTCCGAACAGCAGAATGTTGGAATTTAATTAAGAGGTTACTTTCAATAACTATGAGGTGTGAATAAATATCATCAATATATTGTCTGGAATAAAAAATATTATTTCTGAACTGTCTGAACTTGTTATAATTACAGTAAAATGTTTTAAAAATTTCATCAGGAAAAATCATCTATCATATACATTTTTTATAGGATATTTTTGTTCCAGTTTAATCAGGGCTATGAATGAATACAGTACAGCAGGAGAATGTTTGTAGAAGAATATCACTGTGTACCATTTCCTGAGAAAAAAAAAAAAACATAAAATCACAGAAGACAAAATCCTTCACCTGCCCGTATAACCTTATCGGATTAGTGAACAGAACTATTAAGTGTGAAAAAAGTACCACTGAGGAAGATGACAATATTCGCTGAATGCAGCCTACCAGTGACCCAGGAGGTGAGGTAACTGAACTCAGCTGGCTGACAGCCTCAGGTTTTTTTTTCCAGATGTTATTATCCATAGCAAACAGTGAAGTTGACTGTCTTTTACAGCTAGAACACATCTTTCATTGTCACAATGACATTTTCTCTTTCTGCTGGCCTTGGTTTAAGATCAACAAGCAATATTAACACACTGATACATTAACATTCTTACTAATGCACATTCAGTACAGTGCACACCAAACAAGTCATTTTACTTTGACAATATTTATTGGTGTGGTGGACACCCTTGTCCAGGGTGACTTACGTGGCCCCATCCATTTGTACTGCTACATATTTACTTAAGCAAACCAGATCAAGTACCTCACCCAGTGCACTGCCTGGTAATCACACCCTCAGCCTTAAAGGTTCAGCTCTTTAAAACTGCATCACACTGCCACATGTTCCAACATAGTGATATAAGTATTAAATTGAATTGAATTTCCAGCTTTCACAGGCTGTCTGACATTGGTATTTCCTTTACTTGTCACAACATGCACAATACTCTGCAATGAGATATTTGAGAACGAATCAGTGGTAAAATATTACACACCAGGAGGGTGTTTTATCATTTGGTTGCAATTTTGGTGAAGCCTTTTCCATGATCCTGGGCAGTCATGCAAGGTTCTGTTTAGCTCAGGGAGCATTTAGTGCTAGTGTACTGCACACTGTAGGTGGTAGGGCCTTTCTCTTCAGTAGCTCCATAGGCTATGGAATTCCCTACCCACCCATGTTAGGTCTGCAGACTCTCTCTCCTCTGTTACATTACTTTACATTTTGCTACACAGATGCTTTGATCAGAGCCAATTACATAGCTTACAGTTGGCACATGTTATACATTTATACAGCTGGTTATTTACTGAGGCACTTTGGCCTTCCTGATGCCTGCTCCTTACCACTATGCGACACTGCTGCCTGTTTTTTAATCTCATTTAAAATCTTTTCATATGAACTGTTAAGAGCAAATGAACCCATCTTTGAATTGTTGTTGTAATGCACTATTTGCATATCTTGATTTTATCTTGAAGTTGTTCTGTCTTGCATATTATACCTTTTTTAACTTAATGTGAACAATAGGGTATAACTGAATTCTTAAGAATTCACAAAATTTGCAAACCAAATCACTGCACATGTGGAGAAGTGTAAACTGAATTTTAACTGCATATAACGGACTTCTTGATTATGTGCAGTAACCTTTCCCATGAGGGGGGTGTACAGTGTGTACTTGGTAATTGCTCATTTTATCTAATTTCACTGTGCCTTTGTATTCACACATTCTGGCATTGTAATCCATCTTGTGCTGCACAGCAACTTCAGTGCGGGTGCATAAAATAAGATGTATTTATATTATTATTGTCTGTCCAGTCCTGCCATGCTGGGAAGAGGGATGAGACAAGGCTTTTGCACTGTATTAAAGTGCCACAGCTAGAGTTACCTTGATAAACATGTTTTTGAGGTCTGCAACACCTTCTCAATTTACCTGATAATTTGAGCCACAGTCTGGTTTTAAACCGGCTCATCCAAAAGAATGACACATTGCAATCGAAACGGGAACTTTCAGGGAAAACGGCATAGATACATAAAATAGTGACTGTTCAGTCACGGTCAGTATTTCAGTGGGGAGGATGATCATTCACGCAGTAAACTAACTGAAGCAAAAGCGGAAGTTCATCGCCCGTCTTCTCCTGCCATTGGTCATAGTCGCAAACAGTAAAGCATGTCCGTGTTCAACCAAGCCGACTTTTTCCTAATCCAGTGCAACTACACCAACGTTCAAACCCAAAACACGGAGGCCTCCAACACATCCTGAGGAGGTCACTGTCCTTAACTGACCCTTTCAGCACGCTGCATGACTGATCACGAGGCATTTCCCGCCTTCAGTTTTTTAACGTGCGGTTAAGTATGACAGGTATGCTGTCGTTTTGTGCTGTACTGGTATTATCACAGTTTTTACATATTTTCCACTCATTGTGGACAATGAGTGCTGACACCATTATACTTGCATCCCTCTTTTCCATCACATTTTATATACTGTATGTATGTGTGTGCTTTACATCCCAGATATGCTTCATGCTACTTTCCCCCGATTCCTCACATAAACCGTATGCATTCATAGCGACTGTAGGGTAAGGTAGCCTATGTCGATATGTTCCTTCTCTGCTCCAAGTACCCTTTAGGAACTTTGAACGTCTGAGAAAAGCAGCCATGGCTCAGGGGTCTCGGGTTCTAAATTTCAATTCATGGGATAAACTTCAATCTCGCCGCACTGGCACGGGCCAATTAGTGTCCCGTAATTGAGGACCTGCTCTGGCACATGACATGCGTTAGCGTGTCTTCTGTTTATGGTCTTACTGCCGTGCGCGTGAGTAACCTTAAAAAAGCACTTATCTCATAAGCTAATTAACAACTTACAGGCACCTCGCAAAGGTCTCGAAATCCCAGTGCATTCTCTCAGAATCGCACCCAAATTTGCGACTTCTAATGAGGCAAATTAGAATTACTGCACTTTTCATAGTCTCTGCTATTGTCCTGATTTATGCTCTCGTGGTTTATTGAGTTTTAATGAGATCTTTTGTGTTCTAAGTGAAGGAAGGACAGAATTATTTAACCCACTGAATACCGACCTTGCTCTAAGAGACCATAAACCCAATAGATATTGTATAGCTAACCTTTTGAAATTTGTTTTAATTCAGTCCTTATCACACCGATCAGACCCTTGTAGATCTGAGAAGTACCCCCTTAAAAACGACAGGGATTAGCACATTAAAACTGCACTCGCGTTGCATGATGAGGGACAGAGTGAGAGCAAAGGGTTAATTATGGGCGTTTCTGGCAGTCTCTCCCTCTCTCCGCGGTGTGCACTAAGCTCTGTCCCTCGCTCTCTCCCTCTCTCTCTCTTTCTCCCAGGCACTCCTGAGTACTAAGGCGGTTAGGGAAAAAAAACTGACTGACTGACTGGCTGGATGTCAACAGGGCAGACGTGCTGAAGCTGGTGGATTTACTAAGGATTTCTGTTAGGAAATACATAACAAAAGGAGGACAAATATCCAGAACCAAGAGGCTGGCTCGGACTGATCGGGGTGAGTCGCTCAGAGAAGAAGTTTCTACGCCGTTTTGGGTCCTGCTGTTCTCCGTCTGTTAAGCTGGGAGGGGAAGTGTCAATACAGAGGCAGTCTTGCATCAGACAAGTAGCATGTGCTAAGACAATGCTATTCTTTCACTTCAGCAAGCAGGGTTACAGGTCATAGGTCCCTGTAATACACGTACTCTTTATGATTTTTTTTTCAAACAGTTCAAATGACTGTTACCTGTTATCTGTAGTATTACATATGTGTTCAGTTATTCAGTTTGCACTTTGCATATGTATGTATATTCTGTCTCTTAATACACAGACTGTATCTGTGTGTGTATGTGTGTGTGTGTCATATATATATATATATATATATATATATATATATATATATATATATATATATATATATATATATATATATATATATATATATATATGTAATCCTAGTGCTTTATAAATTCCTAACTATCTGTAGGCCTACTGCAACAAGACACCACAGTCAGGCACAATAACTTCTGGGTCATCTTAATTGATGGTTAAAAGTCAGAGCAGTAGGTCAAAATGAATTATTACAAAAAAGACTTTGGTGTCAAGTTTCCAAGCCCTTTTCCACACTGAGGCCCATGTGATTGAGTCTTAAAAAAAAACCAGCATTCAGCTATAAATTCAGTCTGCCTCAGAACGCTGTGGCTTTCCTCTGTGTCCCTGTACGGGGCGTTGACTGAAATCCTGAAACTTCACTGCCCTTTTGTCGCAGTTCGATACAATGCTTTGATCGATTCTGTATATGACAGGATTTATATGGTTTGCATTACACTGAATGTTATACAATTGTACAGAAAAGTGCATTCAGCTGCAGGGGAGCTTACTCACGGCTGGTGACCTGACAGAGTGATTACGACTATAACTAATTGCCTCTGGACAAGACCCCATTCTCAGTATTTGGCCAGTGCATTTAAGCCTTAGTCATGCTCACGACATACTGGTTTGGGTACCATGGTGCAAGGGAGGTTTGGTCACAGTGTACCTGCTTATGCTTACTCATGCTTACTTAGTCATACTTTAAACAGGTTGGCACACTTGAGACGCTGGGGAATATCTTATTTGTCAGTTTTCAGTCTTTAAATGACATTTTGCTGATATTCACATTTTTTCCCATACGGGATTTACGCTTTGCGTTTGCATCCAGCAATCCTCAGGAACAAACCATATCAACGCAGTAATAGATGCACCATAAACAAGTGCTAAATACGAGTCCTTGTCAGCACTAGGAGGAAATAGAACTGATCGGGCAGAGCTCCTTGTTGAAGCATGCAGAATTATCATCAAACACGCCTCTCAAAAGAATGTCTCAAAAAGTTTTGAGATAAGGCATTTTAATATACTTGATCCATATGTCAAATGGATTTTGCATTATTAACTTCTTCACAGAGCTTTTGTGAAAGACAGATCTGGAGAAAAGGCTACAATCACAACACATATTTGCCGTCCTCCGTACTGTTTGACTCAGTGAATTTTAATGCATTAACACATATTTGCCATAGCCTGTAATGATAAGGGGTGGGGTCACACACAGTTCAGAAGCTGCTTCTTTACAGTTTAGACTGTCACTGCACCATTTGGGCTAGAGGCCCTATACATTTGAGCAAAAATGTGAAAAATGGGGAAATAATGGGGAAATAAGGGGAATTTAATTCACAAGCAATAACACAGCAGCTATTTCTTTGTAATTTATTGCCACCATTACCATTTCAGTAGATATGTAGATAATAAGTAGATACTTTCCATGCATTCATGGTGTGAAGGTTGCGGTTGATGTGGTTGTAGCGGTACTTTATTTGGCTTGGAGTCTGACAAAGGGATTGCACCTGGCCATAGGTCGAAGTTGTTGACCCTCCATGTGGACATCATAAACAGGGAAAAGAAATGGGGGGGAGTGGGGTGGAGGAGGGATGCTGTGAACTGCTGAGATGGAAAAGAAGTGGAAAGTGGGATTTTTATAATAATGGACTGGTTTGTCTAGATTTTGTTAATTGCGTAAGTAGTCTCTATAAATTCTCCTCCCAAAAGTTCCTTGGAACTTCAGCAGGAGCTTCGTAATGAGTAAAGGGAGGATTACAAATATTACAAAATGCAACTGTCCAAAATGCATGCAAAATGTAATGTTTGGACAGGGTGTAACTATAAATAACAGTAACTCTTCTATCATAAGACTGTTGGTGCACTCTGTAGAGAGAATAAAAACCTGCAAAGCTTCTTGACCTGCCTTTTTGTCAAGAAGCTTTGCAACTTCTTTCAAATCACCATAGGCCACAATGGGCATTGCAAAGAGTCGTCTGCAACAGAAGTAATTTTATGCTGATCTACAGAATATGCTCGATGAGAATGCCAACTATCATTTGAATGTCATGATGAGTTATGCCGTCTAACAAAACAGGAAGAAAAGAAGAAAGCCACAAGAATAACAGGCTTCCGACCATACTGGCTTGGAGGCCTAAAAAAAGTTTATGAATGACAGGCGGACAGCCAACCAAATGCTAGGTTTGGCTCATAACAGTTGTTGGCTGGATTACATTAATGGCGTTTTTTCCTTCATATCAAATACCTTTCTTGCTCTAATTTGTTGTATTCAGTTTTGCATTTATTAGCACACATGCATAAATGGAGCCAGCTAGGGAACTGTATTTACCTGGCTAGCTACTGTAGTGTACCTAGCAAGCTAAGTGGCTAGCTAAATTAGCTACATTTGTTATTAGCCGTCCAGCTGGCTAGCTACAACAATATTATAGTAATAAAATCTTTTAGTGATAAATAAATCTATTATTGGCAGTTAATGACCAATATTCCTCTAAGCAAATTCCCTCTGGTGGGAGGTGTCGTGCGAATGAATGCTAGTACTCCATTGCGGATCTCGTGAAATGTTGCCCCCACTGCATTGCATGCCTTGACTTAAAGGAGTGCCAAGCTTTGCTTCAGTGCATAAAGGTCTGTTTATGTGCTCTCTGCATGACCATGGTCCTAATCAGGGAGAGCAGACCAGCTTACGACATTTCCTCATTTGAATCACAGTAGGCCCCCATCCCTGCAGGTTTGGAAATCTAAAAACCCAATTGCACTTTCCAGTCTGAAAAGGGCTTGTAAGATTAAATAAAAGAATTAAAACGTGGACATCCCAATTACAGTACGTTTCTTGGAATCTGAACCTGGATCAAGCACAGACTTCAACTAGCTAATCACAAACTCAAATTCATCGGTCTGGTGGGCTTCCTTATTTTTCAACAGTCTCCATATTCATTAATCTAATTATCTTAATTACAACAGTGGTATATCACCGTGGAAATGCGTAAATCATGGGTACTTTGTGTGATTTTGTTAAGGTGAGGGAAAGACCAGACTGACTAGCAGGCGCCCAAGGTTATACGACTTTATAGATGTCATTATGTGCCTGTGTGGTCTCCTCATTGATTTTACTTTCAAACTTCTACAACTTCAACATTCTCTTGCCCCCTAAGAATGGGAATTAACTGCATCTGATCTAGAAAACAGGGGCAATTTTTTTCTTTGTTATAATTATTCTTTTTTTGGCAGACACTCTTCGCTCTTATCCAGAAGGGCTTAAATTTTGGCAAGACACGTTACGTGTATGTCATAACAGCTGCAGGGGCAAGGGTATAGGTACAGAACAGAAGGAAGCGTGCCAGTGATGAAGCAACAAGCTAAGAAACAGTGCTAAGATGTAAGCATCAAACAGCAGCTGTCCCTCTTTGAATACGTAGTGCTTATAAATGTTTGCAAAAGCAAGATTACGTCACTTCATAGCATACACGCAGTTTACTGCCTGACAATGATTCGTAAGGGCACCCTTACCAACATCCTATCACACACATGGCCCTGATTCAGTGTTGGGTAAATATTTGTTCTTTGACTTAATATTATGTGCAAGTTCATTTTTTTCTCCTCACAAACACAAGCACAATTTGGCGACTTCAGCAATGAACCAAAATCAATGAAAAGAAATGTTGGTTTAGACAAAAGTCAAAACTAAAAATGTTCATTAATGGAGGTAGTGCTTAAGGATGAACTATAAGAGCAATGCTGTGTTACACAGTGTTAAACTTCAGTTAGGAGAGAGGGTGATCAGGTACTGAGACCAAAGTTTAGGACACATCCAGGACCTTAAACCGTACCGTTCCATCACAGTTGATGCAACGCATCTGAAGTGCTGTGCTTAAGGCACCAAATAGGGAAATTCTCCAAACACAAATACCCGTGGCTGTGGCAGTGTTTTTTCCAATCCCGCTTTTTTTTCCAGCTGCTACCTCCCACAACTTTCTCCTTCTTGGTACTGCAGCCTCTCGTGTATAAATAGCGCAGCATAGTTACACAAACAAACATATTAAACACTAGATCTGCTGTAGATTGCATCTAATTTGGTCACCACCTACAACTGAAAAAAAAAATCAGTTGTATGTATTGTGCCATATACATATATAACCGATGCCTTCTGGCATAATAATGGCAATGCTCTATTTTAAATTATTGCCTCGCTTCTTGGAAAAAAAGTCAATTAGTCAAGTCGAAAAGGGCATGTTTGTATTACTGTCTATGTCTTTTCCTACAACAGTTGTAATACTACTAAAGGCATGCCTTCTGGCAATAGAAAGCCAATGTTTTACTTCACTATTTTAAATCTTTGTGTCACTCAAAACAGTCATTCATGTCATTATTTTTTAATCCCCTAAATGGACTCCCAGCAGGCAGTTGGGATACTCAGAGACACTACAGAGCGAGCAGGGAGTTCCAATACTGCGACCGTCGCTTGGCTCCCATGTGCTGGGTCTGCTCAGAGTCACAGCTAAAGGCGCGTCCACGGGCAGGGCGCACGGCTACGGCACGTGAAAATCCACCAGGGGAAGTATGGATGCCCTCTATTTTACCTGATGGTGAACCGCACACAGGAACAATAGGCTCACTCACAGTGGCCGCTGTAATCTGAAACTAGTGTATTCGAGGAATGGAAAAACGAATACTTCTTAAACATCATTACTGTAAAAGTCTGGCTTTTCCTTCCAAAGCCACAGTAACGCGCTGCAACAAGGTGTAATAACTGGCAGGGTACTACAGATCTGAGGATCAGCTCAGACATGCTAATCTCCCTCATGGGTATGTTGTACTGATGCCAAATCGGTCAGTATATTTACATACAGTCATGCTCCTTTTATACTGAAAAAGGTTCCACTCTCAAATCTGAAACGTGTAATTAAAAGTGTGACCTTGACCTACTAAATATAATGAAAAGCTGCAGATGCATGACACTATAATTGTTATAATCTATGAATGATAATAAAGAGGAAGGGTTGCTGGTGTGGCCAAAAAAAAAAGCCCACAGAATCCCGTCTTGTCTGTGATGCCATGTAAAGACAGCTTCTGACCAGGCTTCCTGAAACGCACCAGCGTGGGAATCAGAATTCTATCAATTAAGTGAACAGGAGCGCACAAAACAGAGAAAATATGTGAATTCATAAAAGCGAAAGGCTGATTGAAACTTTGGCTGAAAGGAGGCGTGAGGGTGGGGCTAAGCGGAGACAGAGTGTGGTAATGGACAGACAGCCAGCCAGACAGGGAGAGAGGGTATTTAGTGGTAAACACGGCCGCGTGACACTGTGTTCCAGCTGCCCGCTCGCAATCCGGCTTTAAACTGTAAAGCCAGGACTGATTAGAGGTGTGACTGCATATGCGCGCCACGAGCGTCAGCGTAAATATGCGGTTTTGGTGAATCCCTGCAAAGGCGAGACGAAATTCCTGACACGTGTACGCGATACAGTGAACCTTATGGCTCGAGAGAAGGGAATCGGGTTTTGATGGCGTTTTAGGAGCCAAAAAGGAGTGAGGCGTGTCCCGGTCATACTTGAGCGAAGTCGCAACCAGGTGGGTAAAATGGATGTGCTCCTTGATGGCGTAGCTGTCAGCAGGATGTGTATGTGGAGGTGATGTGTGTGTATGTGTGAGTGTGTGTGTGCGTGTGTGTGTGTGTGTGTGTTTGTGTGTATGTGTTTCTGTGTGTGTGTGTATGTGTATGTTTTTTGTGTGTGTGTGTGTGTGTGTATGTGTTTTTGTGTGTGTGTATGTGTGTGTGTGTGTGCGTGTACATGTGTATGTGTGTGTGCGTGTGCGTGTACGTGTGAGTGTACATGTGTGTATGTGTGTACGTGTGTGTGTTTGGGGGGCTGAGCATCTCGACTCTCTGAATTCTGCTCTACATTTTTGTAAGTGTGTGGTATTGTGCAATCCATTCTCCATTCTCCATTCTTGACTATGTGGGAATTATTGGGACTGAATGAGGGTGTGCCCAGCTAGCAGAAATGAGCTACTCATGGGGGAAAAACAACCTTGTCCTGTAGGCGCCTTTTTCTGTTAGGAATTACTGTTATCATACACACCGAAGAAAAGGTGGGAAGGGACATGTACATTATCCATGCAATGAACCCTGAACTTTCACCCCTTCATTACTGTTGCCACAATTGGATATGCTGTGGACTGTTGTGATACTAGGCACACACATGGAGTATACATGCAACAGAATTAGGTGAAGTAATTGACATTAAAATAGTGCATATTATGCAATGAAAGACAGCAATGGGTCGTGATATGCAGTTATAGGGTACTGACTACATGTTAGTAATTTCAGCCAATGAAAAATACATTTATGTGATTGCACATGTTGCTCTGTGTGAAAGACAGGAACATTTTGTGTGTCAGTTTACTTAATGTGAGAAATAGTCATGAGAAGTGGACTGTTAATAATAAACATAATTACACAAACAATCAATTTACCAGCAATGTTAGCCATTTGGTTGCCTTGAAAAAGCCAGCTTACTGTTCGTCTTATTTCTTATTCTTATTACATCTAATTTTCTATACATTACTCTTCCAACAGCTTTTTTACAAAACATGGCGAATACCTTCAGCTAGCATGGGACTGTGTTGCTTGTGCTTTTTGAGATATTTACAGTTTAACATTGGAAAAATTCTCATTGAGTAACATGGAAAGAACATTCAGAATCTGAACATTCTAACACATGCAGCTGATGTCACAATGAGTGAGCTGCAGTGGCCACAGATACAGTCTGTCTCTCCTGAGCAAAGCTTGTTACTACAAGCTACTACAAGCTACTACCAGCTACTACCAGCTACTACCAGCTTTTTATGCAACTTGAAGTTTGTCATCAAACTAATTCATCAAAGTTCATCATCTAAGTCATCAAACTAGTTTTTTGTGTTTTGCTCATGCATTTGACTGAATCACCATAGTTGCTGAAATAAATGAAAAAGTTCTGTGCAAGGAGCAGAAAAGGAAGCAGTTGCTTTAGTTGTAAGTCAGAGTTAAGGAGAAAGTGGAAAGAAAATGGCAGAATCCCCTCAGGGCTGGATTTGGACCCATGGCCCAGTGCCTTGCTACTTCTGTATTGAGCCAAAAGTGGATAGAAGCCTAATATTTTTCCACCAAATGAAAAATTGATGGAAATAAATGAAAAAAGCCCTCCAGGGTTAGGTTTTGAACTATGGCCCAGTCCTTTCCCTTGCAACTTATTATTGAGTAATATCTGTTGACCAAAATATACTGTAGTATACTACAGTACAATAGAGTATAATTAATAGTTATAATTTTACTGGCTGAGCTTCATTCTCAACAACCAATCTATTGCAGCTAAATGGAAGATGTTTATTTTTTCAGATCGTCTCTGGCACTCGATTGATCTTCGGAATACCCCAAATACTGTGAAATCCCCTGAGAGAAGGTCCTCCATCCACTCCACCTCCATCCGAAAAAGGACATCCATTTCAACCCTCAAACAGTATGGAACTCCAAAAGCTATCCAACGGTAACCACTGCCCAGACCTAGAACTAGCAACAGAGAAGATCATGTTGGAAGAAAGGTACGTTTCCCCTCACACTCAACGAACTGACTCTGAAACACCTCACCTTGACACTGGTCAACTTGAGGATATGCCTGAGGCGCTAGTGCAGTGCGAGAGACTGAAGTAGATTAACAACAAAATCAAAATGAAATAGATCAGTAATAAAATCTTGTGTATGTGTGGCGCATGCTGTAAAGTACAGGGAGTCACCACTGGATGCAGCAGTAGTCTGTGCTGGTGAGTAAGAATCCTTAGGACGTCCTCTCTACAGGCCAGCATTGCTTTGCCATATGGGCAGGGTGGCCTAGCTTTCCCTCTTGAGTTTATTCATAATCTGTAGTACAGCACGGTCTCGACTCTGTCCTCACAAAGATATCTTCTCGTGTGACCTGGAAGGAACCTACACAGCACTGTTTTATTTTGGCTTCATAATAATTACATTATTTCAGTCCTATTGTGTTTGTTTAGATTATCCATTTATGTATTGGTATGTAAATCAGTGCTGTTAAAGTCACTGTCTCTTGAGTGAATGTTTTCCCCAGTTTAAAAATGACTTCCGCTTAAGCATCCTGTGTTCCTCTGCTCAAGGTTTGATGGTGTTGAAGGTGCGGAGGCAGAGTGCGAGGAGTTTCTACCTCACGAGGGTGATGGGAAGAAGCAGCCGCAGTTCACAGATGTAAGTGCCGGCATCCCCATCTTCGGTAAAAGGAACAATTACACAGCATCGTTACAGGAGATCACTGTAGAGGTTACACGCTAATTAAAGAAAAGGGGACTGTCAAATGGATCACACAGCCGCAGTACAGGGCAAGCTGGAGGGAATACACAGCTTCAGTAAAAGGGGAACTTGTAGAGACTGAGATTGTAGAGGTTCAGAACTGGGGAGAGTTGTAAAAATCTAACTCAGTTAAAGAGAACTCTGCAGACAATGAACAGCTTCAGTAAAGGGCAAAATTGTGATTAAAGAAGTTCAGAACAGGGGACATCTGCAAAAATTCATCACTTCAGTTAAGAAAGCTGTAGATACTACGTAGCTCCAGTGAAGGGGACAGCTGCAAAGATTAGACAGCTACAGTAAGGGCAAAAGAGAAATGCATAAATACCCAACATGATCGCATTTTCCTCCCTTGTTCATGACTATCTGTAAACCTAAAAAAAGCTGACAGTTGAGAAATCCTCTGAACTTGGCTGTTATTTAATTTGCAAATTGTATTGCTACCTGTATTGTTACATTGCCAGTTTTACCATAAAGCCAAAGTCTGATCCCATTGAGATAGCTGTGTGTGTGTTTATATATGTTTATAATGGACCTAGTTGGAGGGTAGTATTTGCAAAACTCATAGTTTATCAGTATAATGGTATAATTAGGTTATCATCATTACTTATGTGCTCAAGAGATACTCTTATCAAGGGCACCTTGCAATGTCAACACATTATATTTTCTGAAATCCCATTGATATAGATGAGTTTTAATGGCACTACTATGACAGAAAACCTTGCTCAGAGATGAAACGGCAGCATCCCATCCTGCTATTCAATCCACTTCCTTCATGAACAGACTCTAATGGCCTAACCAATGCTCTGAGTAACTGCCTGTTACTTCAGATCTGATACACTGTTCTCTTCCTTACAATAACTGTCGTCCTTTACAGTTTGAAGGAAAGACTTCCTTTGGAATGTCTGTCTTCAACCTCAGCAACGCCATCATGGGGAGCGGAATTCTGGGACTGGCGTATGCCATGTCAAATACTGGCATCATCCTCTTCCTGTAAGTATCCCAGCCAGTCATCTCAGAGTCTCCACTGGGAATAAATGAAAGGAACGCAGTGATGATGTCACTCAGTTATTGCCTCATATAACGTATTTGCCAGCTTATTGCTGGTACCTGACTGCCTTCCATAATTTGTCTGAGTTCTCCTGCTGAATGTAGGCCTTGTATTAGTCTTAGCTGTGTTATTAGTACTAGTCTTAGACTGTACTGCACGTATAACCTTGGCAGCAAGTTGGGGAAAACTGCACTGTTTATTTGGTGTGTTTGACTCACAGCCTGGGTATAAAACGATGCAGTGTTCAGTATGTGTAATTAAGATGGTATCCTGGAAACTTACACAAAGCCAAGGCGGCCAGATGGGAGGGGGAGGGGGAAGGGGAAGGGGGCTGGCCGAAAAACAGCAAGCTTGTTTTCCTGTCGCGAACAGCTGGAGGTGAGGGACTCACACAGTGAGGCACCGCAGTAAATCCCAAAGGACTTCATAACCTCACTTTCCAGATGAATGGTAGCCAATCAATCTTGAACCCTGCAGTCCAGAGCTAAACATGGAGGGGAGGGGAGGGAAGAAAAGTACACCACGCTCAAAGAAAGCGCTGCTGCTGTGAATTTGCAGCAAAAAGATTAAAAACGCTTGCCGATTTTTATCTTCTTCTTTAATATTCCCAGTTGCTGGGGCATTATCATCCCATTACTGACAGGAGTGGTTCAATGCAATGCTGTTTTCATGCTATGAAGCCCCAAAACTGAGAGTTGAAGTTATGGCTGCATTTATCTGTTATTTTTCAGCCTAGCCATGCTGTATGAAATGCTGTTATGTAAGGATGTGACAGTTGCCAAAAGAAATACACGCGTCCCAACATGCCCTGCCATGAGAACAGATCCCAGTTGTGTAAGAGAGATGTATAATAATCATTGTTTTCCTTGAGCTAAAGCGAGTGCAGTTACTAATGTTACTCGTAATCGTCTGTGGCACTGTCTACGGTGTTACAGTAAACCGTAAAATGGAAGGCACTTCCAGTAAATTTTCAGACTTGGGCTTGGACAGTTTCCATAGGGGAAGCATGAGATGAAATTACCATATTGCCTGCTGTTTATTTTTGTGCGAATGTGTGGGTTTACCATGTTTAAAATGCTGGTAATTCCACTGTGGTAGTTCCACTGTGATATGTGATATTCTGTGAAGGCGATGTGTCATTTATGCCAGCTAGCTGTTGTACATCCACGTGTGTGCAGTTGTGGTCCCTCTCACCAGGGAGCCTTAGAGTCCATCTCCCTAAAGAATCTTCTTGGCTGTGACTCGCACACTCTTCCTGTGCTGCATTAGGGTAGGTGGGATACAGGTCAGGGCTATTTGCTGATAACCCTGTGGTTGTCCTCCTTTCTTTGGCATGCTTGGCACTGCACAATGAAAGGAAATTGAATTTACCGTCCAGCGCAGCAGAAGCCAAAGTCCCTCTGGCTGCATGTGACAGCTGATATATATATGCCTGAATAATGGCCATGTAGGGCCAGGCGTGGACCGTCCTCAGCGCTTGGCTGTATTTGAGAAAGAGGCGCATTAGTCACTTTGTCAACACAAGGCAGGATTTTAAAGCCCATTATTTGATTGGCCAAGACATTTATGCTGCCTTTCCCAAAACATTCAACAGTGTACTTGAGTAGCACCAAGACAACAAACTCTTTGATAAATATGACTATGTTTATATTCATTTTCATCCTCTTGAGTGATGAAAACAAACAACTAGTAGTTCATAAAAACATACTATGGCTGCTTATAGAGATGAATACAAGCAATAAACAAATAATGCCTACCAGACAAAATCCCAATTATTCAATTACTTACACATCCACAAGGTATATAGCTCATCTCACCTGATGGAATTTGACATTTTACTCATTTTCATTACTATCATGGTGGCTTGTCAGGCCTTGTACCCAAAAGGTTGCCTTTTCAGCTCCAGTATAGGGCACTGTTGTACTTGGCCTGAATAGCCTCAGCAAACATTCAGCTGTATAAATGGATGATATTCAGGCTGCTCTGGATAAGGGTGTATGCTTAGTAAATAAAAAATAGTAATGTTAAATGGGAAGTCAAACAATGAGGAACTTCACAAGAAGCGGAGAACTGGATTTGACATGGCTACAAACACTGCAACTGGTTTTGACAGAAAGCTGCTATGGCTACAAACGCTGGCTGTTATGGCGTCATGATGGTATTGCGGCTGTGAAACCTGCCAGCGACGGTGATCTTGCTGTGATCAAGCTTACATAGGAGTCATGCATTTTGATGATGGCAAAAGTTTGTGTCCCATTCCTCTGCTTGCTACAGTGGGATAGTGGGATACACTACCTCCCCAACTAAATCCCTTTGCTTGGAATATTGTATTCAGTACTGCACTACATAAGTATTAGATCAGGGTGAATTTTGTTATATTGCTGTAGCAGCAAGACTTGATGGCATAGCACAAAGGACTATTAAATAACCAATACCATGCCATTGAATGTAACCTGATCCATCATCACCCTAAGCGCATTTTTAGTGGATTCACATTTTCACCATGGACACACGTGGAAATAAAACTGCATTTCACAGCTGTTGGTACCCATTCCTGGCCCCAGCCTGCGCCCACGGGCTGTTTCCCGTTCGTTCCCTCAGGTCGTGGCGTTTTGGTTTGCCAGTAGATTTCCCTGCCTTTTGAAGGTCAGCATAATCGGCTTAATCAGCAGGGAAAAGGCATGGGAACTCCAGCATGTGTGCCTCTGCAAGGACGACCTCTGAGGGGGGCCTTGAAAATCAAGGTGCAGAACACAGCTGGCCTGTGGATGTCCCGTACGCGTATCACCTCGGGAGGCAGCTGACGGAGGCGTGCACGGACGGCCAGCTGGTGGTCAGAAGCAGCAAACCAGCACCGCTGCATCACCAGACACTTCTTTAATGACCAGTCAGAGCAGTGAACGGGGTGTGGTTCTGTATATCACCAATCAAAACCTGCTGTGCTCTCTATGCCTTTCACTCTCTGAAGAAAGGTCCAGCAAGAAGGCAGCTCCAGGGACACCACAGGGCCACTCAAGACTGACCTCATATCATCTCCAGGAGCTCAGGGGCCAATTAGAAAGTTGCATGACTCCAGATTCAATATATTCCCAATATGGTTAAAGAATTAGCTCGTTCGTGAAATGGATGTATTTATAGCATGGTGTGTTTGCTCCCGTGAGACACATCATCCAATCAAATGGCCGTCTGCACAAGGGGCAGGAAGTCTGTTTAACCCATGGCTCTCCCACCACGGTTCTGGCAGACACTCAGTGTCACTGATTCAGGGTCGTTTGCAGTTTTGTGTTCTGTAACTGATGCTGACTGTAGCCCATATACTGATATCCCATGGGTCAGCAGTGTAATTTACCAAAAATATCATGTAGTTCCTATGTGTGTTGCTCTATTTGACATTTATTCTTGTCACCAGTCAAATCAAGATGATGTTCGTTGTGTGAGGGCCAACTCTATGTGCATTTGCATTGTCATTTAATGGACTTGGTATGTCCACTCGGCCCAACTGTGGACTCATCAGTCATGGCTGTGAATCAAACATTAGCGTTTGTGCTAAGACCTTTTCTCATTTTAGATGTCTGATTTATGACTCGGTATTGTTAGAGTCAGTGGGTTACAAGTATAGGGACTAACGCTGCCATCCAAGAGCTGAAATGCAACCCCGCTCATGATAAAATGTAATCCTATGCGATACTCAGGACAGCTGCAGTTCTTTGTTTAAATAAACTTTTTGTCCTCATCCTGATCCCGCACATTTCATTAGTGACCCAGAGCTCTGGGTGGTAGATGTGCGATGTTTTTGGAGGATGATGTCCTTCATTATGTCATCACAATGGGTTGTGAATGGTGTTCTGCAAGGGTTTGGTAAAGTTGAGAGGATGAGCCCATTTCAAAGGAAGCAGCTGGATGTGGACACACGTATTACAGTTCGCAAGCTGTGTTTCTGCCACTCAAACGTCCTCCCACAACCTCAGTCTCCTCTCCCCACTGTCTGCTTCCTGGTTTGTCGATAAAGTTGGCTCAACAGCACTTCCAGCTTGCCAGCCATGCACAATGCGGGCAAACAGAGGCACACAATCCAAATCCCTAAACAGCTACGTGCCACCAGATGATTTAAGGTCAGAAAGAGTAACCACACGCTGGGACCCTAATAGCGGCATGCGGGGTATTCACTTGGGACCAATTTAGCAGTGTGGAGGTATTCACTCAGGAGCATAATAGCAGTGCGTGGGTATTCACTTGGGAACATAATAATGGTGAATGGGTGTTCTTTTCTGATCTTGCATTATTCTTTTTTTGTCAAGCACTTGTATGGATGTGCATACGCCTCTGTGACTTATTGATATTTAAATACATTTTTTTCCAGTTCATGCTGTTACATGAATGTAAAGTGTAAATTTTTTTACAAACACGGATGACACTATACACTCTAAACTGTAAAGGCTGTCTGTCTGCAGGGAGGGTGTAGAGTCAGGCCAGGCTTAGGAGGCTATGAGGAGAGGGGTGGCAGGAGAGGGGGGGTTCTGGGACCGGCTGAGGAGGAGACCACGCTTGTGCAGATGCTCATGCGGCTGCCGGTGGGCAGGTTGACCGCGGCGACGGCCGTGCGGGTTGCGGGTGGGGGGTTTCTGCTGGAGGCGGCGTGGCGGCCTCGTTGTGAGCGGGAGTTCTGCAGGAATGAGCATTGGCACGCCGTTGCATCAGCCTCGATTAGCGTGCACTGCAGAGGGGTCATGCTTCCTGGTATTACAGATCTGGTTGCGCCAACAGAGCCCAGCCAGCACGCACAACCTTCCTGCAGGAGGCGGGCGGGGTGGGCGGGCGGGGGCGGTGGGGGTTTAAGTGACAGAAGGACAAGCACGCCTCTGAGCTCGACCTGCGTTGGCGTGGGGCAAGATTGGGAAGGCACGGCGCACCTACCGTGAGCCTCCTGCAAATCAGATTTGAGGGGTTAAAAATAGCCAGGTGCTGGCAGATCGAACGCGCGTCCTCGCGAGCGTGCACGAGCGCTTCCGGCCACGCGGGCGGGCCCGGGCGCTGGCGCGGCGCTGCCAAGGCGACCTGCTGCCGTCTGTCGCGGTAATGAGATTATGGGATTGGGCTCTGTTTCACAGCAGGGGAGCAGGGAGATGACTGCGCAGTTTGTGGCCGCTGATTCCTTATTCACAGCGCCGGGAAGCGTTCAATTCACTCTGTTTATGTGGACAGAGGCCAGGGAAGTATGTGTAACCCAAAATGAGAAGGAGCCCTGAAGCCTGGCGCAAATCTGCTTAAAGTTTTATGAAATATTTAATGCACAATTAAGTTGTATTTGATTTGATCCTAAACCTTCACCAAATCACTATCTATGCCAGAAATAGTCCCAGCACTACTTGTCTGAGACCTGGAACATATCTCTCTAAAGAGGAATTTCTGTTTTTTGGAAAAACAATGGGCAGTTAAGTTCTTCTGTTCTATTCTGTTCTGCTCAATTCTAAACTGTCACCAAATCAAAACCCATTACAGAATTTATCTTAACTCCCCTTGACTGGGGCCTGAAACATATCTGTATCAATGCTTTCACCAATCAAAATTTCACCTGAAATTAAGACCAGTAGTCAGTAGCAGGAAGAGGTGAATCAAGTTGTAATTTGTCATAGGTGGACCAATGGGCAGTTAAATTTGCTCGCACTCAAATAGTTGGATAGCAGGGAGGGGGAGTGGTCAGGCCTCTGTATCCAGGTCCAGAATGTCTTGGTTTGAACTGAAGTGGCTGACGCACTCTTGAAAGTCACATTTTCCATTGATCTTACATTGTATAACCTCACATGTTCACACAATAATGTAACGTAAAGTGCAAAACGTGATTAACACCCTCTGTAATGCGCCAACAGTACAAGAATGTTTTTTTTTTCATTAAGCCATGGCAAGTATATGTAATGGTGCGTGTCTCCACCCTGTCTTTTGCAGAATCCTGTTGACGTTCATCGCCATCCTGTCAGCGTACTCCATTCACCTTCTCCTGAAGAGCGCAGGAGTTGTGGGTAAGCGCGTTGTGTAACCGGCCAAGGGTGTCATACGTGTTTGACCTCTGCCACTCAGGCAGCTGCCCTAGATTCATGTCACTTGACTTCAATCACTGGGCCACCGGGCCGCAGTAGAGGCGGAAGGGATTTCGCCATGACGATCATCTGAGCCATTTGTTTCGGACGAGCAAATGTAAACACTGGCTCTGAGCAGTGAAATTCTGGGTTCATTTTTGGAGAAAAGGGAGTGGGAATGTGTTAATACTGTATGAGAGCTCAGCACAAAATTGGCTTCTCTTCAATACCTGTTTGAGGGCTGTTGTTGAAGCTCCCGTTCAGCTTGCTGTTTTTATTGCGTGTGAGTGTGTTTCGGCAGGCGTTGCGTTCTTATTTGTTTACCGTCCTTGCAGGGATCCGTGCGTACGAGCAGCTGGGAAAACGGGCTTTTGGTCACCCAGGGAAAGTGCTGGCAGCTGTAATCATCACCATACACAACATCGGAGGTGAGTCATAGCGTGGAGCTCTCTGGATGAGCAGATACCAGAGGTGATGTCGTGCCCGGGCTGGCACCGTGGCTCAGTCTTGCCATGCTGGGAGATAACTTGGAAAGCCCTGTGAATGTCCGTGGAATGCCCGCGGGCTTTCTTTGGAGGAATGCACTATGGTCTTTTCCTGGGAAGATTTATGTTGCCTTTCTGTAGCAACGTGTCACCCTCCAACTATAAACAGGACATGGAGGTCAAGACAATTGGATGTGTGGCTGCACCTAGAGCAGGCCCGAGCAGTTTGTAGCGCAGCGGGTAACGCCCACGTGACACTTTCTCACACCTGTTTTCCCAGCAGTGTCTGTCACACAGTGAACCACAGCTGCGCCCCGAAACAGACGAACGACACACCCAGAGGAAACAGATCAAAACAACACCTCACCAATAAATAATAAAAAAAAAACACACCAGAATCAGCCTAATCTAGATAATCTAAATAAATTATTAAATGCTGTGGTGAATTTGAGAGATGGTGTATTTCCCACCGATGTGACCTTCTTGTCTCTGTCTTTAGCGATGTCCAGCTACCTCTTCATCGTGAAGTATGAGCTTCCCTTGGTGATCCAGGCCTTCCTGGGCAAGACGGAAGCGACTGGGTAAGTGACGGAGGCGGGTGAGTCTGTGCAGCTGCTGTCACAGAAAAGAGCAGAGGGGGAAAAAACCTTGATGGCATCTGTTTGAAGCCTCAACCTACCCAACCCTCCTTCTGGATTCAAATAGAGGCTTCACACCAGAGAGACCTTACTGTTGTTCCTCTGTTGGTGCTCTAGAGAACATACTGCTATCACAGTTAGGCTCTGGACTTGTCTGCAGTGTCTGGGAAATCGGATGTGTATTCATATAGCTCACATCCTTTGTTTGCTATGTACTGAAGATCCAGGTTTTAGGCAGCCTGTCCAACAGGTATGCAGTGTAGGATACATACTGCGGGGCAGGCTGGCTTTTTTGGAGGTGTTCATCTGACCATCCGTCTTTCCTCCCAGAGATTGGTACTTGAATGGAAATTACCTGATCATCATCGTCAGCATCATCCTCATCCTCCCCCTCGCGGTAATGCGGCAGCTCGGTACGTGAGCTATGACTCCTTCTCCCTCCTTCCCTTTCATCTCCTGGCCGTCCAAAAAACTCACCTTCTCACATTTTACAGTCCTGTTTTCACCCTTTTCTTGGCCCATTGAATGGGTTAATTGTGAAATATCACCATTTCTCATCATTTCTGCCACAGTGACAGCCACAATTCCATCAATGTGCAGAAGGAATACAGCTGTTTCTGTTTTTATTGCATATCAATATTGCTTCAGTAGAAATATGGTGGTTATGAGATATTACCATCATTTGTAATAACTGCAAAAGAATCAGGCAACAATATTACAATCCATCATCACAATAAGTGCAGCTTTTTATATTTAATTGCAAGTCATTTTGACTTCATAAAAACTTGGTTTAACTGAAACCGGCCAATTTTAGAGATAGAGAAGTCTGCAGACATTGAATCAGGGCAGGATGTCTTGGCTGTGTTGTGAGCTTGTTTCATGTTCACAGGTTATCTTGGCTACACCAGTGGCTTCTCCCTCACATGCATGATGTTCTTCCTCATTTCGGTGAGTGAATTCAAGAGTACAAACTTCATTTAATATGTGTGACCCCCCCCAGCCCCAGTGACATTTGACTCCTCCTTCACTTCCATTTGCCATCCTTCCAGTCATGGTGCCCTGGGTTCTGATTACATTACTGTCACCGGTGGTCACCATCGTGAAGGGGTTTGCTTTTGTTGGCAAAGGGCCATGGTTGTCTCTGCAGTACAGTTTAAAAGGGGTGCAGGTTTAGTGCCATTTTTAACTTACATTTCTCTTGGGTGTAGTTTCAAAACATTAATAGAGTTCTTAGTGGTTTTTCTACATGATCTTGTCAAGTGCTGAAGGACACTTTTTAAAATCCCTTGTTCGACAGTCAATCCAACAAAATCAGTGGCAGTTGTGCCATTTTGGCTGAAAACGTCAAACCTAGCACTTGTACAGTGAAGCTAAATGACGCCTTCATCTTCATTTCTTTTTCCTTCCTTCCCTCCGTTCCCCCTGCTACCTCTTTCAGGTGATCTACAAGAAGTTCAACATCGAATGTCCGTTGCCGATCAAGGATCACAGTGACCATCCTGTCTTCATTAATGCTACAGAGGATGTATGCAAAGCTGACCTGTTCACCATTAACCCGCAGGTCAGAGAAAGCTCTCTTTTCCCTGCTGCTACGTCGAGAACAGCAAAGTGTTTGTGGATGTTTTTAACTGAATGGACAATTAAGCTTTTTAAGCTATTTGATGTTACTCTGCCTAAAGAGAAAATTCAACCTGATATTTCTTTATGTGTGGATTAGAGTGGAGCGGTTTTACGTGAACCAGCCATGCAAAAATGGTAAACTTCTTACAGATCTTTTACAAGTGCAGGTGCCAAGGACTAACAGGAGTTTGTACGGTCTTGGTTTTACAGACGGCGTACACCATTCCCATCTTGGCGTTTGCATTCGTTTGTCACCCGGAGGTCCTGCCCATCTACACCGAGCTGCGCAAGTGAGTGTGTGACAACACGCGGTTTCATCACAGCAGCCACCTGGCCTGTTTAGAAATCTCATAACCGACAAGCACTTTTCAGCTCCACGTTTGCTGCTATTAGCCCCCGATTCATTTTCATTTTCCTTTTCCATGTCAATCATGAATCCTGTCTGTCTCCACCCACTGCACCTCAGCCCCTCCAAGAAGCGCATGCAGAACGTGGCCAACATCTCCATATTAGCCATGTTTGTCATGTACCTCCTCACTGCTGTCTTCGGCTACCTCACCTTCTATGGTAAGATAATAGGATAAATTTTTTTAAGTACTGGGGAAATGCAAAAAATCAGTCTGACAGATTGACACTGTAAAAACAATTTGTTGATTAATAGCAAAGGGGAATTCAATCAGCTGCCATCTGTGTTGTCGCCATCTGGTGGCCATAAATGCACATGCGCTTCTCTGTGCCGTTAAAATCACACAGCCTTGACTTTGTCACCATAACATTCCAGGGCTCTGTGATATAATTGAACACCCAGAATGCTGTTCGTCCATGTCTTCTGTGCTTGTCTTACATTAATTATCCTGTCGTTATCCTGGACTTAAGACTTATCCTAGACTCATATATTAAGACTTATGAGACTCAAGTGTGCATCTTCAGCTTGCCCTTCCATATTACATCAGTTTCAACATTATCACCTGAATAGACATTGAGTCTATGAATATGAGCTACATTGCACAGAACGATAATAATTAAACAACAGGTTTCAGGGAGTGTACCCCTGTTTTCATGAGTGTAAATTTGAGGGTGAGGGCTGTTCCTATTTCATGCGATGGTATTGTCCGTTTCTGCCAAAGAGGTTAGGAAATCTCAGATTATGGGAGCCGCCTTACCTTGTCTGACTTTGTCCTTTCTGTCTGCAGTGTATGTGGAGGCGGAGCTCCTCCACACGTACAGTAAAGTGGACCCTCTGGACACCCTGATCCTATGTGTGCGTCTGGCTGTACTGGTGGCTGTCACATTTACCGTCCCTGTCGTCCTCTTCCCGGTGAGACCCCCCGTCCCCTGCCACATATCTCTCGGGTTATAAATGTCTTTTATTTACATGTAGTTTGACATGTACATTTCTCCAGTCACTTACAACTTAGTGCATGTTGGATGACTAGATATTGCAGCACGATATTTCTGTTTAGTGATTCCAGACATTCACAGTGCCACGACAAAAAAAAAAAACTTTTTTGAAGACGGCACTACATGTATAACTGTTGATTAAATCATTGTTTAATGCAACGCTGTCAAACCGAAATGCTCTCAACATGTAGAAGGCCTTGTGCCACACCCAATAACATGCAAGAAAGCAAAAATATAAAAATCCTCCACTTCCTCAATTCCAAAATAAATATAATAGCAAAAAAATGATCCCACAAGCAAGAAAAAGTAATCCACAAATGCAAATCCTGACCTAATGAAAAATAAAAATGATTGATTTTACCAATCTTCAAATGTCCATACAGTCCAACAAATGTGGAATGGAGATGGAAAAACAGATTTAACAGTCTATCAGAAGGATATCCCAAGGCCCAGTCCAGTAGCAGTCCAAAACCCAACAGCACAAAATCAAACCTTGAGCTGCAAATTAATCCTCTGTACAAGCTAAAAAATTAAGCTCTTACTTGTCTGACAAAATAACTTTTAAATGAATGAAATGAATGAATCATTTATTAAAATCAATTAAAATTAAAATAAATATTTTTTCTAGCTTTGTGGCGTAACAGCCAAACAAACATACATCTCTCATTTCCTTTCTACCACACCCAACTTCCTTTTCTATGTCTCTTACATGGGTGTGTCTTTGGATGTGGCTAAGAGAAAAAACGGATGGGTCCCTAAGGCTCAACCTAGGGTCATGAAGTGTGCACATTTTGTAGGTTATGATGTGTGCCACCCTTTCAGTTGCTGGAAAGCCCAAACAATTTCAGTCATAGAGTACTACCTCAAGGTTCAGCATTTATTCTATGATTGGTGAAACGCTGCCGAGGGAAAGTCCTTGGTGTTTGTAGGGCATTTTTCTGTGAGCCCTCCACACCATGTGAGTGGCTGTGAAACCCTCCTCTCCCCAGATCCGCCGAGCCCTGCTGCAGCTGCTCTTCCCTGAGAAGCCCTTCAACTGGGCACGCCACATCATCATTGCCATCTGCCTGCTCATCGTCGTCAACCTGCTTGTCATCTTCGTGCCCAACATCCGGGACATCTTCGGCATCATCGGTGAGTAGTCCAAAGCTATTCGAATCTCCCATTTCGAAGGGCTTTCATAGACAGTGTGGTCGGGGTTAAAGTGAACCTTGTTTCTCCTTTCCCTCCTTCTCTCCAGGGGCCACCTCGGCACCCAGCCTCATCTTTATCCTCCCGGGAATATTCTACATCCGCATTGTCCCCAACGATCAGGAGCCACTGAAGTCTAGACCAAAGATCCAGGTAGGCCCACAGCTCTCATCAGCGATATTCGTCCTTGTGAAAAATCATGCCTGATTTTTCACTTTGGTAAGCGTCAGTATTGGTCTTCTGATTGGCTCCCTCTTTCCCCCCTGTGTTTGCAGGCCGCTTGTTTTGCAGGGCTTGGCTTCATCTTCATGGTGATGAGCATTTCGTTCATCGTCCTGGACTGGGTGTCTGGAGAGGGCAAGAGTGTAGGCGGGCACTAACACGCTGCAGCCAAATACGAGATCCGAACGCCAAAATGCAACAGACTATTCCAACATCCCCCCCAACCCCACCACGCCCCACATTACCCTGCCACCCCTCGCATCTCAGTCCAGTGAAGCGCCAGCGTAAGGCTGAACCTTCCACGTCCCCCCACACACACCTTTCTACCCCCCACCACAAATGAAAAGATTTTTTCTCTGCCCCTTTTGAAAAGAAAAAGTGATGTGTCGACCTTCCGTGGTGGTAAGTCTCGTTGAAGAGGCGCAGTGATATCACTCCCTCGCTGGGATCGGGTATCCACAGCAGCCGTTCCAGGTGGTGATTTCCAAACTCAACGCCAGTTCGCTCGCTCTGGCGCGGGCGAGAGGCGGCCGCCAGAGTCTCTGGAGCCGGAACCCGAGGAACACGGGTGTGCGCAAACCACGCGAGTCCGAGTTCTCTCACCCAGCAGGAATTCCACCTGCTTGAAACAGACACAGTGTTAAATCCTCTGAAAGGTACTTTTCTCTGTATAGATCGGTTTCAAGGGCTACTTCTCTGCCAGAACCATTGTTATCTCCGTTCAACCTTCCACTACATTAGAACTGAGCAACTCAAAGAATAGAAAAAATATTCACAGTTGGGAATTTCTTCTTTGAATGTGAAACCCCTCAGGCGTCTCAGACAGTTTTTCACAGAAAATACCCAGGTATGCTGTTGGGTTGACCGTTCAGTGTTCATTAATATGCTTAGTAACCAAAGGCTCCCCAAAAAAAGATTTTCATTGTACAGTGCTAATTCCAAAGTAAAGTCAGCTACTGTTCATTTGCTGACTGTCAGTTGATGGAGACTGCAATTATTTTGTTGTGGTCAGCCTAGTGAATGAGAAATTACATCATATTTTTGAAAGAGCATGTTTATTTTATCCTGCAACTTGAAGTGAATTTTTATTTTCTTTCAATAATATTTAATATATGATGCAAACAAAAGCAAATATGAAAGTATTTAAATTTCTCCACTCCCTTCTGAAAAAAGAAAGAAAATGTTAGTTTTAGTTTTGGTGCCATTTATTGGGTTAAAATGTATATACAAATATCTGTATGAAAACTGTAAATATTTGTATTTTCATGCCTGTAGAGAGGTTTGCTAGAAAGCCATTGAGTCTCCAGTTTTGTGAGAAGAAGACCTTAGAATGTAATTGGTTGGCAGTGAGCCAGCTGACAGTTGACCACTTCCATTGGTCAAATGAAAAGTTATTCCATTCCTACTGCGAATGACCAAAACATCCATGAATTGATAGGCGACTCTTTCAAGTGCTTTTATATTTTTCTATGTGCATCATTTCAGGACTCCACATCAACCACTCCAAAGTATTAGCTTCAATGTTCTTCCGTAAACGTCGTCTTGCCATCTGTGGCATTGCGGAGTAAATGTTTGGTTGGTCCCTCCCCTCTCTGATGACATACAGCCGTCCATGACTCCGCCCCTCTGGAGACACAGTTATGATTGGGTCAGAGGCTGAGGGATCGACAGAACTGTATTCCAGTGAGAGAATGAGAAAGGCTGACTAATGGTCAAAAATGGCTTTAGAATAATTCCATACAGATTTTTTTGGCATGTCCTTTATTAAAAAAATCATAATGGCAACGGTGACAGTTTCGAAACAGGGATTCCATTTATATATCATTGACAGTTTTCCTGGACAACATCTGACCAGAGCTGCAGTTCAGAGTGCAGACACCAAAGTGGAGAAACCTATCAGAATTGATAAGTTTAGATGGTTTTTACCTAAGCATAGTGGTTTGTGTGGTTTTTAAGAGCACATCTCACTTTATATGGAGATGAAAATGAAATATTTTAAGATTTTTTTTCACATGAAGATATTTTTCCAAAGTAAGAACAAAAGGGAGCCAGAAGATAATTAAAATATAATGTGGAAAGAAAACATAATATACCCATCAAATACGTTCATATTTCAAGATCTTAATATTGTAATAATTTTGAAACAGTGAAAAACTTTCTCTTTTATTTTGCTGTTTAACCAAAGGATTTTGGTGGTCAGTGAACAGAGTGCTGGTTCTTGATCATACAATATGAGGAATATCATTAGGGGATGATGTCCAAAAAAGATAACTGAAACCCTGTTTGGTTTTTTGTTGTTGATGTCTTTTTTTGTTTTGTTTTCTAGTCAAACAAAAAGTGTTTGTCGAGGTCAAAGAAATGTTTTGTTTTGAATAAAAGTGAGTGAATGTCATTTCTGGTGAACTTTTTGTCTGATAGTTTTCTTACACTTTATTAATGAGAAAGATGAACAAAGCAGCTTCTCCCTTTAGGATTGGATACTGATGTGCTTAAAACATTCAGGGTCGTGCTAAAGAGTGGTTTTAAATATGTCAAAACAGACAAAGCAACACTGTTAAGAGAACATTTAAATGGTGTGCTCTTTGATCACTTAAGAAAGCTGGCTCATAGAGGTAGAGAGCAAAATAGCCAAACAAGTAACAAAATGGAATGAATGAATTGGAAAGTAATTTTGAAAGAAACCTTCACTTCTCATGGGCCTCATTTATGTCTGGTGCTTTGCCTTTTTGGTTGAAATTCCACATAGCATGTCTGATTCAGCAGTCTTAAATGGCAACTGCCCATCGCTCTGCCACTACATACCTAGCCATTTAGTGCTAGCTAGCCATACTCAAATGCTAATTGCTCAGTTACATTGGCTGCAATTGGCAGTCATCAGCTCTTTGGATCTGATTTGGCTCATGTTCTCAGAACTATTTTGAAACTCAGAAAGCTGGATTGTACAAATATCAGATAGATGTCTGTGTTCCATACTGGATACAATTTATCTGTTTAAACTACTGTTGTGGTACCATTAGTGCAGGGGTCATTGGGATTCTTATTTCATACATGCTGACCTAAATTGCATTGTCAAATGCTTGGAATACCTCCAGATATCAATGCTCACATGTGAAAACGTATTTTATGATTTTAAGTCTAGTTAAAGCAAGTATTTGTTTTTGATGTTTTACTTCTGTTGAGTCATATGAGTTGAGTTGAGGTTAAACATACACTGTCAATTACATATGCCATGCATCATATTCAGGAAGGGAGGAGCACAACATATTTGATGGATTATCGTGTCAAATATGGAAAAACTGCATCTGTAATAAGGTGCTAGTCACATTCTGATTGGGTCGACCACATGCCATAATATTAATTTGGTACAGATAGCAATAACCATTCTGGAAATTTTCACCTTGATGTAAACAATGTGTTCATTTTACTGAATAGGTAGATTGACATAATGACCTTTTGGTGTCCCATATAAATTTTGCTTAGCTAAATGGGCAGGCAAGGCATATTGTCTTTAACATGGATTGCCTTTTTTAGATTTGGATTGAAATTTGTAAATATATGAAATGTATATATAAAGAAATGTATATATAAATAAAATTTGAGTCCATATAGACATGACGGCACAGCACTCTAATTCAATAGGATCGTTCGACAAATCTAAAACAGGGATAGAATACTCCTGGACTACCTCTGATGTACCAGGACCAGGGTTTCCTCCCCCTGATCTACAAAGATTGGTCAATTGAACCAAGCTGTTCTGGGTAATCCAGTATTTCAGATCACAAGACAGATACTCTGAGGTTGAAATTGACTGTATACCCCAACACTAAGAATACTTAATGAGGTTTCAACCTAACCCGTGTTTAGCATCTCCTGTGAGCAATTGTGTTGACTTGAATATAAGCAGATTTCATGGATCCTGCAGCAATGGATCAAAAGCAGGTTTGACTCCTAGTGATAGATGACAGTGATACATACAGATGTGAAATAAGAAATACAAATTATTATTATTATGTTACTCCTGTTGAACCATTTTTCAACAACTGAAATGATAACCCAGCTAGCATGGCACTGTTTGGCCACATGATGGCGATATAACATTTAAGCATAGCATAATAAAAAATGAACACATTTGCAGTTTATACCATCCTTACATACATGTCATTCATAGCAGAATCCCAAAACTTTCTACATATCTACATTTTTCTATCTGCAAGGTATGATTTTCGTCATTATGTGTTAAACATTTTTAAAATGGTTAAACAATATCTTCAAATTAATCAACGGGCCAATGTGCACAAAATTTACTACATTGTGTGCTACCAACAATCAAATTTGTGAAACTAATTTTCTGGATGCCATTTGTCAGCATCGCTGCATAAGAGCTCTAATACACGAAAACGCCATAGCACAAGAATGATACAATTACATCTTGGAGGTCTTCCTATTTTGTAGACTTTTTATGTTTAGATTTGCTCAATGGACAGTCCTATGCAGAGCAACTTACACAATTTCCACTTCTAACACTATCCATTTACACAGGTGAATATTTGAGCGCCTTGTCCAGGGGTACAGCACCAGCACCCCACCTTTGGATTTAAACCAGTGACTGGCTTACAGGCCCTGCTCTTTACTACAACACTGCTGCCTAGTTGAAGGAGAGGGTGAGAAGAGAGCAAAGAAAAGCAGTGTGGAAAATCTTCTGCAAATGCCACAGCTGGAGGCAGGCTCTCCAACGTTATGCTTCTTCCCAACGCTCACGTAAAACAAACGGGAAGCAAAAAAGTGCTAAAAGTCAAACAAGTTATTTTAAAACAAAAACTATAAAAACCGCAGCACATAAGTCTTTCTGAAGCAACAAACCTGTATCTAATCACAGGCTAATTGCTCATTGGCAGAGGTGAAGCTTGTTAACTCACATGCACAATTAAACAAGAAATGACAATTTAACAAATACAATGAACCAGTGCGCAGTGGAGTTGATTGAATGAGCTCAGTGCAATTAAAAGACAAGGATTCTTAACATAAAACAGAGTTTAAACAAAAATCATTACTGACACTTCATTTCAGCCATTTTTGGGTACAGATGAAGGCTCTCCTTCACAGAAGAGATAATCAGCAAAGAGTAACAGTTCATTCAATTTAGTCACACACATAGCAGTCTGTTTGCCTTGACATGTCTGACATTGTAAGGTCACTATCCAAGTCATGCTCTTTTGAATGACCTAATCAGGGGAAACATTACTAAGCTACAGTGGGAGTGGCTTGTCACTGCACACATTTTAAAGGGCCTACATCCTTGTTAACAGCTGTTAACAGTAGATATTTTCTTGTGGCACCAAATTCATGAAAATACTTGCTTACAACAATCTTTAAAGTGTGTATTGTGCAGATCTATGATGGTGTTAGGAGCTAAAATCAGATTCATGTGATCATTATGAATTTATTTAAAACAGATCCACGTTTTATAAACATCTCAAATAATCAGATTTCTTTCTAATGACAAAGTTAGCAATAATTATGGGATGCTGCAACTAGCTGAGATACTACAAGTAGCAGACAATGTACTGTAACAATGTAAAGTGTTCCTCCCTGTCCTAAAACTTTCCTCAAAGACGTGGTAATTTTTAGGAATGCAAATTACTAGGTTGTATTCATAAAGCATTTAAAGAAAGTCAGACCAAAGAAAGTTCCTCACAAGTTTCACGTGTCAGAGTTTCAACTGTAGATTGCGTTTACATTGAATTACCTTATCCCATTGTTTTGCCATCTCGATTTTGTGACTAATAGGCACGAGATGCAGTTATAAAGTTTCAGTGTGTAATTAATACTCTCACACACTCTACTCGATGCTTAAAAAAAGGGAACTTCTACAAATATAGGCTACTGCATTGCGAGAAGCAGCAGCCATGAACTCTAGGCATGAGAGTTTTGAGAAAGCTTGTGTCAAGTTATTGGCTGAGGGGTGTGTCTCCAAAAGAGGTCATGGAGTTCTGCTCGTTCCACAGCGCGACCTGTTTGTAGGCACCATCCCCCGCTGCAGAGCAGGAGCTCATGTCTGTCTGTCTGTGTTACAGGATGTGCGTGCCCTCTCTGTATACCCTTACTATTGAGTTCAGATCAAGTACAATTACAACAATAGAGATTATATTACAGTAATTGTCTAGGTTTCTGCTGTGCACAAAGAACTGAGTTTGCATTAAGAGTAATGTTAAGATGGGCTTGTAACTAAACGGTGG
Organism: Megalops atlanticus; assembly: GCA_019176425.1. NCBI lineage: Eukaryota > Metazoa > Chordata > Actinopteri > Elopiformes > Megalopidae > Megalops > Megalops atlanticus. Next base: position 7,501,769 of record CM032879.1, on the reverse strand, counting down.
CTGGTTTGATTCCCTGCTGGGGAATCAATACTTAATCCACAATTGCCTTAGGAAATATCCAGCTGTATAACTGGATGAAATTGTAACCTATGGAAGCTTCTCTGGATAAGAAGGTCTGCAAAATGACAATAATGTCATGTAATGTAAAGAACTAATTCACAGTTGACAGGTTTATGGAAAGTAGAGTATGCAAAGACTCCTCCCTCTGCTAATGACGGACATATGACTACAAGACAGACATGGACTCTCAGAGTAGCGGCATTCCACACTCCCCATTTCGAAAAAAAAACCTATATCAGTTTACATTTATCGCACGTGATCATGCCATCTCAAAATTTAAGGAACAAAAATACTTGTGACCTGTTCTGTAGGCCTACAAAAGTAGAAGTGTGACCTCACATACCCGTAGGAGCTGATGAAAGTCACTCAGTTGAAGAATTGGTACATTTCATTCCTTTTTTTTCCCTTGACAGTTGTCCCATTAACTCATCTGCAATTAAAAACCATTGCAAGTGTCTGTTTTTTTTTCGAACAGACAGAATGCAAAAGTTAGGGTTTGCCACACACTTTGCAGTCTGTGTGAGTGTGTGTGCGCGAGCGCTCACGCTGGCTACACTCTGCCCCACTGGCACTGCGCTGTGTTTTTGTGCTCACAGAGGAAGTCCAGCTGTGTCGCTGCACATACAGACATGCCTGTGGTCTGTGGCAAAGCAGGTCGCGGCAACGCTACAGACGAGGGCGATGTTCTCGACAGTGCCCGCCAAAAGGTCGGTGTGAGTGCAGAAACCAGCCAGCTGAGGGGTGCGTTTTACAGGCATGTTTCAGATCTCCTTGGAGAGAGCCTGGTGGTCCTTCTCTACAGGGGTTCTTGTGGTGAACCCTGATTAGAAAACACCAGTATTTTGATACCTGCCCACTACAAGCAACATCCTCATGTACGAACCTGCAGGTGCCATCCACCGCAAGGAGCAACAACAGGCAGTGTCTGCAGTTTAAACAGATGGATCCACTGTTTGTTTGGTTGGGGAACTTCCCATCTTCAAGGCAATGCTGAAATATGATTGCCACACACCAATTACATTTTAGCCTTTTCAGATTGCTTTGAGACAGTGTTCTAATAGGTTTTGAATTCATGTAGTAAATGAATTGCTTACAGTGTTACCAGCAGTGGTGTTGGCTGGACCTCACATTTTATTGGGTGCCAGCAGGCAAGAAAAATGCATGCCACGTCAGGTGAAATGCTGTGGTTATTATGTGCTCATTGAGGACTAAGCTGTTGGTGGCGCAAGAAGGTTAAGAGCGGCCCTATGTACATTTTTGCTAGAAATGTTAAAAAACTCTGGTTTCACACGATTCATTCATGTCTCTGTAGCTCTGCATGTAGTTAGGGAGTTTCATATATGGGTTGGATTTTGTATGACAAACTTAATGAATTTATACTTCAAGAACTGGAATGGATTTGAATCTTAATGGAATGTCAATAGCTTTAAAAATCCACTACACAATGAATTACTCACAAAAGGTATTCATTTGGCAAAAAAAACAAGAGACAAAAAACAATAGCACTTCTAATTTGTTCTACATTTCAAGTTTACACATATTTACAATATAAGTTGCCGCGTGTCCAACACTGAACATTTTTATTTGAATTATGCACAACAGTGCACGCTCATGTCATTCCACCATCTCAGGGATCAGCAGCCATATTGCCTGGCCCCTATTCATTGTTGCTTCCATCTAGTTTATTAATGATTATTATTCCTAGTGACAGTAGTGAGTGTAATAATGGTAGTAGAAATACAATAAGAAAGGCAGACTTTGCAGGAGATCAGAGCTTGTCCACAAAAAAAGAAGAAGTAAACCCAGACCAGCAAAGCAGCAAAAAAGAAAACAAGTGTGGCTGTTCATTTCCTGTTTGTGGGCTCAGCGTGCTGAGCTAACATCACATTAAATACGGAAGTGAAATATTCTTTCCTCTACCAGCGTGCTCTTTCTTTCTCTCTCCAGCTCTTTTAGGGAGAAGGGTAGCTAAAAAACCCCCCAAAACCGTCTTTTTACTTTAACCGACACCCGTTTGTCTGTCGGAGCAGGAGCGGGGGGGGTGTGAGATTTAGGTTTTAGGGGGACACGATGAGTCGAGGATCGAAGTCCAAGACACAGGAGAACAACCCCAGCCCTCTCCTCAGCTGCCAGGAGAATGAACGCGTCGTCGACCTGCTGGGCCGGAGGTGTGTTGTAAGTGGAGGGCGCTCGGGTGGAAGAATGGGGTTGGGGGGTGGGGGGCATTTGCCAACATTGCAGAGTATTGTGTCTGGAGTGACAGGTAAATGGAATGATGGAACATGTGCCAGAGGAGGGGCAAACTTAGCCTGGCCTTAAACTCAAGGTCAGTTTCCTCAGGCCATGTTACACAGAGACAAGAGCAAGAGTCCTCCATAATTCTAATGCACCTGATTGGCTTTTGAAAATCCTTTTTGAGATTTGAAAATTATTGGGGCTACAGTTAAAATTCAAATCTGTGCTTTGAAATGAAATTTTAGAGAAAACATTCAAAGATATTCAGACAAAAACCAGGACAAAGGTTTCAAGAGGTGCAGTGCTTCATTACTATGCAGTTTGTTTTTCTTACTAGAGTAACATTAAAGAGTTCACCTGAAGGGTGGATATTAGATATTAGAAAAACTGTTCACAACCACAAGATGGATTTTGCAAATTTGGAATTACAAATTAAGCAAGGTAGGCAAAAATATCAGTGTGCTGGGTTTATTCATTATGAATGCTACCACTCATAAAGCTGCTATTGTGCAAACTGCTCATGGGATCAACTGCAAGTGTGCAGTTAAACTCATAGGCCATGACATAAATCTGTGAATCAAAGGCAGGGACCAGAAGATCTTGTGGCTGATGTGAATTTTAAAAACTGAAACTGTTATTTGAAATACACAACTCAGTTTATAATGCAACTGGAAAAATATGTACCATAATGTCATTGAAGGTGTGCAGTGCAAAGATATCAACATTTTTTGTGCTGTAAAGCTGAAGTTCCTGCTGCATAGGAGATCTCCATCTACAGAAAACAGCCTATCTCCAATCTAAACTAGAAACGGGAGCCAAAACTACATTACAAAACTGTAAAATTCTGTTTCTTTCTGCTTTCCTGCAGTCTTTTCTGTCTGGGGCAGAACTGGAATCACAGAGTGTAGATCTGTGTGACTTAAGCCCCATAAGAGCTGGTGTTAATGACAAATCACATAGGCAGACAGCCTATGAGTAAATGTTCATGAAACAGATAGTTATATTTGAAGAAATGTTCGACTCTTACGTTGATTAATGTATTGAGCGCTCAGAAGAATGCTTATCTCAATGGTAAGTCTTTGCCCAAGTGAGCAAAGAGTTTGAGGATGGGCAATTGGAGCTTGTGAATGGCTACAAAATAAAAACTAGAAAAAGCTGCAACTAGCAACACAAACCACAGACTAGAAATTCTCCCACCATGCTGTGTCGAGATGGCCGTGCATATTGTTTAGAGATTCTCAAGTGTCTGCGATTCATTTAGAGGGCTTGGGTCTCAGTTCAGTATTGTGGTTTTTATGTTGGTCTCTGATTTTTTTGCGCTTGTCTTTGTGTAGGCCACTCTCTTCTTGCATTGGCCACATGTTGCTTTGCTAAGCCTGGCAATATATAGCAACAGCACAGTGCCAGTGCCAGTGTCCTAGCGGGTCGGAAGTAGTTGTACTTGTTCAGCCCAACAGCCTACTAAAGCACCCAGCAAGGGTACATCACAGTTCCATTGGGTGTTGGTTATGGCAGTGGAAAACATGGTTCCCTAGTTTGATGGACTCTTCCCATTAGGACTGACTCTAGGTGCTACATTTGGGAGTTTTCCTTGGAGACAAAGAGGCAGTGGTGGACTGTGAAACTAGTGGTGGGCTTGTGCACGGAGTGAACTTGCATGTGAACATTCCAGAGACACTAATAGCCATTATTCTGGCCATCGTGTGTTGCAATAGGCGACTTTTCAGCAACTATTTTGGAGCACTTCCCTAAGCAGTGGGGCTCTCCGCTGATTCCAAAGAAAGTGTACTCTGCTTGTGTCCTATGTGATTATGCTTTTCTAGTTGTAGCTGACTTCCCCTGCTGACTCTTATGAAATTGTGATTGCAACATTATCAAAGTGCTGATCTACATTTTAACTGTAAACTAGATATGGTAGGTGTTAGAGTTTAGACTACAATCTTGAATTTACATCCATTTATGTAGTTTATAGTGTGGTATCTTCAAAACTTCCATTGCTACCAGATGTGATTAACATAGGAGTGGATTATATCAACAGGGTTAGGTAGTTATGACATCATGTGATGCAGATGCAATTCAATCTTGGCTTATAACGTTTCACATTGAAACAGAAAGGCATTTTGCAATGAGTGCTGTGTGTAGAGTTTGATGAGCTCACACCTAACTTAACTGAATTCAGTAAAAAGAAGTTCCAGACAAATGAAATGTGTTCAGTTTAGGTTATCGATAATTATGATGTATTACTAAGTAGTTACATTTATTAATTTAGCAGACAGTTTTATCCAAAGCAGCTAACAAGGCCGTTGGCAGATTATAAAGGGTTGCATGAACTGTGAGCCGGGATCACACCTGGCCATAAGACTGAGGTTTCTGATGTTCCAGGCAGCAATCCTGGGATGGGCAAGCACAAACAGTGAACTCCACAGAGCAAAATAATTTATTTATGGTACAATAAATTCTTTTCCTCAAATTACAGCTACAATTGGGGAGATACACACCTGCATTAGTGGCTGTCAAACTGCTTGAACTACTGCAACAAAATTTGTACATTCATAACTGCTGAGCCCCTACAACACCCTACAACAGGACATTTGGTGTAATTGTAAAAAACAGTTGTGGATTGATAACTTAATAAGCATGCAGCACAAAGATGCATTCTTCCAAACAGCGAATATTTTATACATTCATAAAAATATTTTTTGAATGATTAATGCAATGAGAAAAAACATTCAAAATTATGTATATATATGTATATGACACGTTTGTCTTACAGAGGTCATAACCTTAATTCTAAATGGCTATAAGCTAAAATTTTTAAATGAACAAATGAAGTGTTGAAGTTTGCAGATTATGCGTACCAACTTTTGTGCAAATCAGAGAATCATTTTAATATATTATACAGCTAATGGTGTGTGTGGTGGTATGGGTTAGATGTGTGTTGCAGATGTGTGTTGTAAAACCCCAGTGTTTTACAGCTGAGCATGTAATAAACAGCCACACATGGGTCTAATAGTGCCATGTAATTCAAAAACAGTAGGATTTATGACCTACAGCAGACTCTGTTCAAACTGAGCTTTACAGCAAACTAAGGACCCTTACAGGGATTATATGTCTCATGGAAATGACTTATTCTGAAGGAATAAAAAGCTTGTCTTGAAGTGATGATGTAATATCTTGAGGAGCAACAAGCTACCGTTAGGGAGTTCAGTCTCTCTACATAAAGTCATTCCCTCAAGATACCAATCTGTGTTTTATAAAAGATATTGGGTTGTTCTTTCAGATGTATTTGTATGTTCTCTGTAGGTTCTGTAGTAGACCTCTGTGGAATGTAAATTCTAGATGGCTCTCCTCCTCTACTCCCTCCCTTTGTGGACCCAAAACCCTTGTCATGGTTACACTGTAATGAAGGTGACTCAGATGTGCTACTAAACTCTGACATGGTGTGTAATCTATAGATTTAAAGTTTGGGATCTTTCTGCAATAAAGCACACATGTTAACAGTGCAAACCAGTGCAAAAATGAGAGCTGTCTCATTAATACTAGTGAAATGTAAATGTCTTAGCTTTACTACACAACTCTGCCATCAAACCATGAGTTGGGACTTCTGCACATCTTGACTTGACGAGGCCTCTGAGAAGAGAGAAAGGAAGTGCTTTCTTAAGCTCTTCCTGTGTTGCTATAATTGGAGATAGCAGTTGTTCACAGACACAGACAAATTAACTGAGGCTGTCTTTCCTGCTAGTTCGACGTTTCAGCTCACTGGGGTTCCTTCTAGCCACAATCACTTGGTAGAGAAATGTGCATCCATGTGGTTGACAGAATGCCACAGAGCAGTCAGTGAAACCAGTATCATGTGGGGCCAGCAACGGGTCTGATATTTTAAATGTGGAGAGTGTTACCTTTGGTTTCACTTTGTCCTTTAGACTACAGCCCTGTTATAGCGGTTGACAAGACTCAGAATTGTCTGTCAGCCTTTAAACACCAAATTTGCATTAGAATAATCATTAGTATGACACTGCCCTGGGTCCAAACAACACTTATCCTAAACATTGTGCCCAATCAATGCCAGTGTGACTTTTTCATTCACAGCTCATCTTGGTGGGTTCAGCAATCTCCAAAGTTGATTTAAAAAGAGGACAAAGGACAGTGTCTATGGCCTTCCTGGCAAGTCCTATTCATTTTACTGAATTGATTCATTTGACTACGTGCATATCCGACAGGTGTCCATTACTTGTGGTGCTATCTCTTCTGCTGACTGGCTCTTTTATCGAGACAGGCAAGAAAATAGGAACAGGAAGACTTTTTCAGAGCTTTTTCAGAGTTTTGGCACTGGAAACTCACCTACCACCAAGCAACGGCAATTTTTCACAGAGAATTGTATTTTGAAATACATTAAGAAATGTCCCACTGATCATTGTAGGAGGGGTTTGAGCTGGAACTTCAGCGAGTGCTAAGACTGATGTTTGGATATGTGAAGAAGCGTGTCTTAAGGCACTTTCACACTATGTTCAACTGAAAGTGACTCACATTTGGGTACACTGTCAAAATAATTTATTCTCAGTTCAGCTCTGCTAAACTTTGTTTCAGATCAGGGAAATAAGATGGTTCTGCCGGCAGGATAAATACATTAAATTATATAAAGGATAAAGGATAAATACATTAAATTATATATCATTTACAAGATGCTCTTATCCAGAGCAACTTATAAGGTTTTTATTTGTTAACCATTTACACAGCTGGATATTTACTGAGCCAATTGCGGGTAAGTACCTTGCCCAAGGGAACAACAGCAGTGCTCAAGCAGGGAACTGAACCAGCAACCTTTAGGTTACAAAAGAGTAACCAAAGGCAGAAGTACCTTACCACTGCACCACACTGCTGTCCCATAACCTTCTAAGGGTGACAATATCCATTTCCAGCCCATAGTGAGACATTGTCCTTTTGGAGATTCATGGCCAGCATGTTCAGAAAACAGAAGGAAAAAAGAGACGTCACTTCCAAACCTTGGTTCCCTTTTTGAGTGGTTCATTTCCAGTATTACCTGAACACATTGGTTTCATGCTGCACACATTTTTGGTTGTCCCAAAAATCAAAAACATGCCCAGTTAATTTCCAAACAGTCTTTTCACTGCTTTAACCCTCATTCTGTTGTGATTACATCATTGTCAGAGGTTTCACAATGTAGGTCCCAACTATGTATCCAAAACAAACTTTCAGACCAACTGGATGTGGAGATGCTTTCAATGTTTCATTATCTATTTACGTTGCTGTATAAAATGATACCACATAATTCAACAACAGAGCTTTCTGCACTGATAATATTAAGCACAAAAATACTCAGTACAATCACAATAAAACAATGTAAAAACCCAGTGTAAAACCCAATAAAATGAAGAAGCTACACAGCTTGTAGCAAGACTAAACACCAAAAGGAAGCATACCAGGTCACCTTTTTTAGGGGCAGAGAAAACTAAAAAAGTACAAAAACAATGAGATTCAACACAGGTGCCTGGCTCCCTAACTAAAGCTGTGTCAATTCCTGTATTTTTAGACCACAATTAAACTTTTTTTGGGTTTATCCTAAAATTGGTATTAAAATAATTTGCACAAACCTAACAGGTCGTCTTCATTGTGTAGCTTACCATCATAGCATGTAATGAAAAAGGGAACTGAACAGGAAACTGCTCATTTCAGTCTAGCATCTTTCAGTGTGGCGACACGGGGCAATGAAGCAAGACAATCCCTTCACCTCTTTCCGCCCCGTTACGTTGCCAAATTAAGCTGTCTGTCCGCCATCTGACTGTCACCGTTCGCTATGTTGCTAACTGAATTTGTTTACTCCTGTCAGTCTGTGTTGCTATGTCATTATCCACACTGTCATGTTAACCTGTGTATTAACTTGTATTCAGCCATGCTGACAGAAAAAAAAAAAAATTATATTTTATGATCAATGCATCTTTTGTAAGATTGTTATTGTATTTTAAGTAGTACACTAAAACCAGGGACTTGGTAAGTTGTGTAAATTATGAATATACACACCTGCTAATGTAGCATGGCTGTTGCCATGATTTAAGAAATCAAAATCATACAAACTTGGTATCAAAAATAATGGCTTTTTGGGTTATTATTATTATTGTTATCCTCTCATTTCAACATCATTACAATTCTTGCAGCTGAGAGTACAAAACATTGACAAGCACATTTTGTGCTTGAAGAAAGCTTAGTTAAAGTCTGAAAATTTAATAGAGCATTCAAATATTATGCCCCATGGTCACAGATTTTATGTCCCCATAATAATTGTGATCCCCCTAATAGTTCACATATGGAGAAATGAGAAATATAGCATTAACTAATAATTATAATAATAATTTTAAATAATTCAGTTTGATTGGCAGCCTTGCTTGTAAGACTCCTTATTCTTCCCAGGCACTGACCTAAACCAGTGATGTTCTCTATGAAATATTAATCATATTCATAACTACTCTGAAAGAACAAAAACATTAAAGATACCAGAAGACAGCATATATCCATGAAACTCAAAATGAAAGAGAAACATATGTTAACACTGGGATTTTTTGGTATATTCCCCTGACAGTTGTGTTGCTTAAGATCATCTTACCATGCATTCGTGCGGGGGTGCAGGACGAAATTAATGCTGTCCTCTGATACACCTGCGTGCCCACGTGGCTGTTTTTCACATGGTGGGTCCTGCAGTCCCCAGTGGCACTTATCCCTGGTAGAAAAAAGGCCAGTTTTGTCTGCCACTGTGGGCAAAGCATTACATTTCCTTCACCTCTAAATGATTGATAATTTAAGTGGACAAGACCAGGCCTTCAGTGCCATTCCCAGGTTGACCACTGCAGTTGTACCTTTAATTGCCTCGGTTAATATCTAGCTGTTTAATAGACGACACAGAAGAAATTGTACAGAAGCTGTATACACTGCTGTAGATAAGATGTCTGCTGAGCAAATGTACATTTTTTTTTGCTTAGCAGATGCTCTTATCACATTTTTTTTGCTGTCTTGACCCTCTCTGAGCACCTCTGCCACAGTTTCCTGTAATTTTTTTCTCTGAAAACTGTGCTAAATAAAGCTCTATGTAAATACAAAAAGCAGCCTTGAGTGGATTTTATGCATACTGCAGAAAACCTTCTTGAGGTGAGGCTGAGTGTTTTTTTCCACTGCCTGGGGTTCATTGCGAGGGAAATATGCGTGGTCAATTTCCTTCCGTCACAAGCAAAGCAATTAACCTGGCCAGCTTTCTACTGCTCTTTTAAAGGAGAAGTGATCTTGAAGGGCAAGCAGAGATAGCAGTGGGGAATGCATTACCATGTATATCAACATGTAACCAGGGCTCATCATATCCTGTCACAAAACTTTGCCTTTATCTGATCCTATTTTTACAATAACTCTGGTAAAGACAAAGTTGCATGACCCAGAGCAAGTTGGCAAGAACTGATTCTTAAGGGGCAGTGAATCAATACACACATCACAGGAACCCCACTCAAAAGGTCAAATCAAACCATTCACAAATACTATAGCTCTGAACTTGCAGCAGTGTGGTGTAGTGGTAAGGAAAAGGGCTTGTATCTTAAGAGCTGCCAGTTCAATGCACAGGTCCACCACTACTGTTATGTCCTTGGAAGGGGTACTCGACCCATATTGTCTCAGTAAATATCCAGCAGTACACATGGGTAAAATGTAAGAATGTAACAGCCAGTAACATGTAACTGTTAGCCAGGCTGCTTTGAATAAGATTGTCTGTTAAAGCAATACAATGTGCTGTATTGAAACAAAATGGACAGCGAACAGAACATTCTCCACAGCAGATAATGATTGGCGGCCCCACTCTGAGGGTCTCTGAACGGCTGTCCTGTCTGTCCCTGCAGAGTCTTGCCACCGCCGTGGTCCAGCTGTACATGGCCCTGCCCCACAGCCCCTCTGTCTGGAGCTTGCAGCACACCGGCGTGGTCTGCTTCGTCAAGGACAACCCTCAGCGCTCCTACTTCATCCGCCTCTTCGACATCAAGGTCCCCGGCGCCTCTCTTCCCGCCCTTCAAAGTCGTAGAGTGCCTTTGGACTAGTCAGCCAACGAATTGAATTAGCAGACATGTCTCAGATGAAAGGGTGGCACTGACACATTTCTGGAAGCGGGCGTTCGAGGGTTCAGGCGCCTGTTGCTTCTGCCTCCTGATCTGGGTCTGTGACGCTGCTTTGTGGCTTGTGTTTCATTCAGGAAGGGAAGCAGATATGGGAGCAGGAGCTGTACAACCAGCTGGTGTATTCCTCCCCCGCACCGTACTTCCACACCTTTCCTGCAGACGTGAGTATAGGTTACGCACCCCCAGACTCACCCCCCACCCAACTGAGCCGGATGAGCTCTCTGTTCAAGGTCAAAGGCCAGGCCAAGACCAAGGGCAAGTTTCACTGTGCCTGAAGGCTCTTGTCTCTGAAGCTGGTCTTTAAAGCTGCTTCAGGTCCTAAAATTACTGAACTGCATTATCACGCATCCCTCCCTGCAGCCAATCATTTCTGGCAATGCTGTAATCCTGTGGAGGGCTGCGGTATTCTGGGGCTAAACTTGGCAGACAGAGGACATGGGCGTGTACGGATATATACCAATGCATGCAAACTGACCCACCCATGCACAATCAGGCACGCTTGTATATCCACCCATGCAAACACATGTACCATACATACATTCATGCACGCATACATGTACACCCACTCACATGTCAAGACACACACACACATACACACAATTAAGCACGCACACACAACCACACATGTACACACAAAATTGTGCATACGCAACCTTGCCCTTTGTGGACTGTTAGAGGAAAACATGTTTTTTCAGCTGAAGTACGAATCAGTATGAATCTCTAACTGGATAATTATTATATAATCTATAACTTTATAAATAATTATATCCAAATGGAGTACAATTGTGTGCTGCGGTTCTGTTGCAGGACTGCCAAGCAGGGCTGAACTTCGCTAGCGAGGAAGAGGCAGAAGCGTTCAGAAGCATTGTGGAAGAGAAGATCACCCAAAGAGCCAGTCGCCAAGGTCGGTCACGATGACCCGGTTCTGAGTGTGGCACTCACAGGGGTGCAGGATGAATGCGGTCACCTCTGTTGTGGCAGAAAAAGATCGGAGTAGACACACACAGACACTGATAACTGCGAGACAGTCATACAACATGCAGTACAAATGAAATGGTTTAGAACAATGACAGCATAAGCTCAATGAAATTTGATATCCACAATCTGGACAATACTGGTCGCGTATGTTTAATAATATGCTTACTATTCAAACTATTCCACAGTACAGGTAGTGGCTGCTGATTGCGGTTAGATGGCTTGATAATTGGAACATTCAGTCAACAGATTGCAGAATGTGTAATAACTCTGCAGGACATTTGATAAATTTTTGCAGACTTGTTCATGAAAACAATTTCTAGTTGTGGGTTTTGATGACTTTGGTCGTGGTTTAGCCACAACATTTTTTCAAGTCATGCAACGGTCACTCGCTGCAGCACTTCATGTTCCACTGCGGTACAAGTTCAGTTTGTTGTTATCAAGCATAGTCTACGCTAAGGCAAGGTCTGGCAAGTCTCTGTGACCAGGGTAACATCAGTGTTAAATGTTCTAATAGGTAAACGTTACACACAAACAAATAAACAAAAAAGCAAATGTTGCTTGGAGCTATTTAGGGACGTCCTGTCAGCATTCAGAGACACTGACTCTGAGACAATTATTTCATTATTGCAAGATCCGGCAGATGTTATCTTTGTACCGAATAATCCGGCACTTTGAGGTGTTGCACACAGAACAAACAATGTGGCCACACACAGGAAGATTCAGCAACCTTTTAACATGACTTTCAAGGTAGTTGTGCAATGGAAACTCATCTCTCTCTCTCCATTTCTCTCTCTCTCTTTCTGTGGTTCTCATCTTCAGAGAAAAGGCAACTTCCCCTACCTCCCTCCAATGGTAAGCACATGCAGCTTCTGTTTTGTTTCTACCAATTTGTCACTGGGCCCCTTTGGTGCAGTCTTTATAAAACTGGATTTGTCATGTAAGAATCTGCTTCATGCAGGTCTCAGTCACCTATGAGGCAACTTGGTACCTCTTTTCTGTTTTTTTTTTTCCCCCTGCACCCCACATTCTCATGGGTGGTGGCAGTGTAGCATAATGTAGGAGCAGGGCTTGTAACTGAAGAGTTGCTGGTTTGATTGCCCCCAGGGCACTCTTGCTGTACCCTTGGGAGAGGTACTTAGCCCAGAATTGCCTCAGTAAATATCCAGTTGGGTAAATGGATAACATGTAAAAACTGTAACCTATGTAAGTCGCTCTGGCTAAGACTGTCTGTTAAATGACAGTAATGTAATATAATGTAGATGGCTGGTCCCACAATACACATTTCATTAGCATACAGTGTGTTAAGGTTATTCCATAGTGTCAAATTCCACTAAACCACTCACTTTCTAAAATAGTAAACTAGTAAACTAATGGTATTACCTTTAGCTGAATGTGTTGAATATTTAATCCATTTAGTTGAATAAATTTTCTTGCCTTAGTCTTTCATCACACCTTGTTGTCCTGCCTGAGCCTCGATCTATATTCTTTGTAATCAGTTCAAGATAGAAGGATTGTAGCATTCTGGGAATAGAAATAATTTTGTCCTGCAAAGGCTGTTGAACTCCTCTCATTTTGTGACGCTGGCACTTACTTTGCATTGCTCTTCGCTGATGGATAGTGACACAAGAGATAGTGCCGCTCTCCTGTATGAAAGAGGTTTTGTATCTCAGAGCTGTGTTCTCTCTGCAGACAGAGAAGGGCTGCCACCTCTTCCTACACCAAACGGTGAGTCATCCTCACTGATCATTTCCACCTATCACGACTGATGGTTTTTCCTAACTACCAGAAGGATCCTGAAAACAGTGTGTCCTTTCACAGAACTTTTTTGTTATATTTTTAAATTATATTTTCCTTAAAATCAATAATTGAAAAAAAAACTGTTGGAGCTTCTGTTTAAAGTAGCAGGGGAGAACTTCAGGTCATGCCCGGATGGTTACAGGTTTGTGGCCTGGGGATGATTAACGCTATGGCCTTTGGGAAAAGACCTACAATAATGTGCACATTACATACTGTAGAAGTTGCCCTGAACAAATGAACTTAAAAACTGTGAGCAAATATCCATTTGTTAAATGACACGGTTAGGTTAGACCATCAGTGTGTGAAACAGTGAAGTACATGCATCATACATCTGAAGGCATTAAGAGTTGTAAACATGGCTTATGTCCAACTGCAATATTATAATGTGCTGTATGTGTGCAGAATATTTACTGCACGTGAGTTATGTACGTTCATTTGCTTTGTGAATCAGGGCCGCCGTTCCTTTCTGCGGGCCTGTCCACGCCCTCGATGACAACGGTGGAAATCCAGAACCCTGACATCCAGGCTTCTCGCTATCGTTCGATGCCTGCTCCACCGTCCACCCGTGTCTCCAGCAGCAAAGGAAAGAAGGAGAAGAAGAGCAAGAAGAAGGGGTCCAAACTGACCAAGGCTGACATAGGAGCCCCTAGTGGTTTCACGTGAGTACTGCGTGCAGGCAGCAAGGAGGCAGTTATTGGAGCAGCATGCTATATAAGTTTCCCTGGATAAATGAACTTAAAAACTTCCTGACATATCACATGAAGAGTTTACACAGCCCTTAATCAAACTGAGGTTCAAGCAAGCATGCATTCATAAAATTAATACCCTTTTAATACTTTATTACTTGTCACATAATCATTTTTTACACATTATTATGTACTTCATGAATACATTTTTAGGTATTCTTTGAAGATACATTACCTTATTTAGCAGAGTGACTTACATAGGTTACAGTTCTTTACAATGTTATCCATTTATACAGCTGGATATTCACTGTGGCAATTGTGGGTTAAGTACCTTGCGCAGGAGTACAGCAGCAGTGCCCTAGTGGGGAATTGAACCGGCACACTTTCGGTTACAAGTCCTGCTCCTTAACCGCTATGCTACACTGCCGCCCCTTTTATTGACTGTCGTGCGTTAAAAGATGAACTTTTAATGCACAATGGTCTCGGTCAGAAATAAGGGCACGGCCACGAGCTGTGAGCGGAGCAGAGCTCACCACAGTGGCACGGCGCCGTACTCTGTCGTTACTGTGACACCTCACCAAGCCTCTGTCCTCCCCGCTGCCCTCAGGCACGTGACTCACGTGGGATGGGATCCGAATAACCTGGACCCAGACCTGAAGAAGCTGCTCTCCTGCGCTGGGATCAGCGAGTCCATGCTCACGGACACGGAGACGTCCAAGCTCATCTACGACGTCATCGAGCAGTCCGGCGGAATGGAGGCCGTCAAAGAGGAGATGAGGAGACAGGGTAGGCGCTCAGTCTGGATCTCCGTCAGACCCGATACGCGTTTCCTCATTCAGTTCAAACGCAAAACGTCTTAACAAGCAGACAGGCGACCCTCACCTATTGTGGCGGATACAATACTGTACTGTACTGCATCCAAATACCGTACCAGTTGTTGCCAAATTGTCTCTGTGTCAGGCGATCTTAACGAGTGTATGTCTCCACTATGTCTCCACTTTCTATCCTGTCATAGGCTCAGCACCACCTCCCCACCCACCTGGTCGGTCTGGTCCCCTCCCTCCCATTCCTGGTAGTGGGGCCCCTGCGCCCCCGCCTCCACGCTCAGGGCCCCTCCCCCCCATCCCTGGACAGTCTCAGCGGGGGCCACCCTCCCGGGGCCCTGCCCCACCGCCAGGCCGAGGCCCCCTCCCGCCCCCACCCCCTGCGGGAAGGAGCCAGCCTGTACCCCCTCCTCCTCCCTCTGGCTCTGGGGGGTTCCCACCCCCTCCGCCTCCCTCTCTCTCAGGGGGGCCTCCACCACCCCCTCCTCCCGCTGCCTCCTGCCCTCCCCCCCCCCAGCCAGCACCGCTCCATGGGCCCGCCTCCTCCACCTGTCCCAGCTATGGCGATGGGAGGAGGAGGTGGAGGTGGGGGTGGCCCACCGCCTCCTCCTCCTCCTCCTCCCCCTCCTCCTCCTCCATCTCTTCCCCCCGCCCCCTCTGGTGGTGGTCCTCCTCCACCACCATCCCAGTCTGGACCTCCCCCACTATCTTCAGGCGGAGGGGGTAGAGGGGCCTTACTGGATCAGATCCGAATGGGGAAGAAGCTAAAAAATGTAAGACGAATTATGATCGAAATGCATTACATTACATTACAGTCAGTTAGCAGATGCTGTTATCCAGAGCAAGACAAAGAGGTTGGGGTAAGAGCAGAGACAATACTAAATCATAAGTGTCACAATCCAATAGCAGGAGTCATTACATATCATGCTACATTCTATTAAATGCCATAGTAGGTGCAAGAGAAAGTTTGAGGACAGAGAGAACATATTTGAGTGTATAGAATACATGCTCAGTCTGCAGGGTTCAATGAAACAAGGTGCTGTTTGAACAGATGAGTTTTCAGTCTGTGGAAAAAGATGGTCAGTCCTCTGGCAGTTCTGATTGTTGTGGGGAGCTCAGTCCACCACTGGGTGGTCAGAGTGGAGAATAGACATGACTGTGAAGAGGGAATGGGAAAGCAAGGCAACAAGATGTTGCAGTGTGGAGTAGTCTGGCAGGAGTGCATAGTTTGAAGAAGGTCTAGTTCTTGCTGTTCCATAGGGTAGGACCATAGATTTGTATATTATTCTGGCCACAACTGGTAACCAGTACAGAGAGATGAGGAGTGGCAAGGAGAGAGCTGCAGGTGTCTAGTCATGACAGCACAACTGCCTGGACAAAGAGCTGGGCAGCAAATGCAATGAGAAAAAATCAGATTTTGTGGCTATTGTAAGGAAAGAATCGACTGCTCTAGGTAACTGATGATATTTTCAATTAAGGACCTCTTGTTATCCAAAACTAGGCTGAAATACTTGGCAGTCTTGGATACCACTGTCTTATCAAAGTTTAATGGAGAGATTCTTGAGGTTGGTGGATGAGGCCTTGGCATCACTGGCTTACAACAGTGAAAGACTTTGATGAAGAATAAACTCAAAATTTTACTGACTTGTTTGAGAGAGAAAAAATGAAATGAAATTAAATGATGGTGAATGAAAGCTCTCAAGATCTACAGGTCAAGAAAGACCTGAAAAGAAAATTCAGCACTTCAGGCAGTTGCTCATCTTTTGGCATCCATGACCAGAATGCACAGTGGATAAAATGCAAGGAGACGGACAGATTTGGTGCTGTTTGATGATGTCACTCACGCCGTCGCCGTGTGTCCCAGGTCACGGAGAGTGCTGACCTTCCCCCGCCCGCCCCGGGCCAATCCAGCGAGGGCATTGTGGGGGCGCTCATGATGGTCATGCAGAAGAGGAGTAAAGTCATCCACTCCTCTGGTAACATTCCTCCTCTCCCCTTTTTTCTTCACGCCTTTCTTTTTTAATAGGACTAAAGGCAGTCACACACTCCATTTTCATTTATTTTTATTTATTATTGTTAGTTTTCTGAAAGTTGTTCTCACAGGACCTTCCAATAAAAAGCTCAGTGAAATAAAAAAGGAACTTTCGCAGGTGTCAGAGCATGAGAGTATTCAAGTTTACAATAGGAAGGCTTTCGCCAGTCAGATACCTGCAGGTTGATGACAAAAAAGCAACGGTACATAAATCACCCAGGACCATGTCAGAAACACGCACTTCTTATTTTCAGAGAGGGTGTTGGTTTAAATGAGCACCATCAGGCCCCGAGTAAGACTGACTACGCCTGTAACGCCTGGAATATCTCATTTTCTCTGCCTTTTCAGATGAGGGAGAAGACGATGTAGGGGATGATGATGAAGACGATGAATGGGACGACTGATAATGCTCTCCTTTTTCTTTTTCTTTTTTTTTTAAAAAGCTCGGACTAAATTTGGTCCGGCTCATCTTTCTACATCCTCGCGTCCTCTTCCTCGTTAGAATGGAAGGTCGTATGGGGTGGGCAGTTCTGCTGTTGTCATGGCAAGTCAGCACAGAGACGCTGTAGTCTACACTGGACAGCTGCAGCCAGTCAGCGTCTGCCCCTACTCACTTCTGTGCTGGCCGCTATGTAAAATCTACCATCAAAGAACTAAAAATGTTTAAAATAATAGCCCAGCACTTGAGAGTAAGTGCTGTGTCAAAAGTTGAAAGGTCAAAAAATCTTTATTAAAGTTTATGCGTTTTTCAATATAGTGATTAAGAAGATACATAGGACCAAATTATCATACAAATCACGTTTATATATATCGGGTGTCCTATTTTTAAAAGGGATGGCTGTCAAAGTGGCTGTTTCTCCCCTTGGCAGGAATAAAGGCACAAGTACAGGATCTTAATTCAGGCAAGCAGACTTGGGTGATTAGGTGAACTTACGTGCTCAGGTCCTGTGTTCCCTTGAAATTAAGGAGAGATCTTGTGGATGTGTCCTGAATTGGGTATGCTGGTATGCTATGTTCAAAAGGAAGTGTACATTAATTGCTCTGTTGTTCTTGTTTCTGTTGTGATGTATATAATGTATATACATACCACAATAGTCTTATAGCTTGAAGTGCGATGGCCAAACAAATAGATAATATTAAATTAGATGATATTTAATATCATAAAACATTAAATGCAGGATGGTTGCTCTTCTTGCACATACCCAGAGACCTTGCTTCATTATTTCTCCCTAGTTAAGTTCTTAAGTATACTTAATCACCTAAACTGCTTATTTGAATATGCTAGTTCCTTATTCTTGAAAACCTTTTCCTCCTTAGGTACATGAAACAGGCATTGGGACAACTTTTGAAAAAAGGACCCTGTGTCTGAATACTGGAATATTACAGATTTAGGACATTGTTTGCATCCTTCAGGGGTCCCTTCTACTGTCTGCAATGTTACATGCTTGAACTGTACTCTTTAGAAAGGAATTCCACTCAGCTATTAATTTACAACTTGAGTGAAGCTGTGAACTTAATAAACCGCATTTTGCCTTGTTTGAGATATATTTTGTTGGTATCTGGTTTCTTTTCCTCCATGGGTGGCCACAAACAACAGCATTAGTGACTGCTATGAAAAGATTTGTAAGATCCTGTAAAAGAATGTTTAATGTTAGCATATGTTCTCTGAGACATGATACAGTGTAAGTAATGTTAGTATACTAAGAAAGCATATGTTTTTAGGGAACATTTCAAATTTGGTCATGTAATGCTGAGAATGTCCCCAAATCTTCATGCATTTCTTCATGTATGCAAAAACAGATGTGAATGTATTTAGACAGAAAAAATCAATCCTTCAATTCATCAGAGATGTATTTCTGCATAGCCCTACTTACAATTGGCTATCCTGAATACTTAGATGTGCAGTTGAGGTTGAGTTCTAAGAGGTGTGGGGCAGGAGTTCTAAGAGGTGTGGGTGAGAGTGAGTTTCAAAAGGTGCAGTTAAGTGCTAAGACACATAGCTGAGGCTGAGGTCTAATAGATGCAACTGAGGTTGAGTCTGAAGAGGCACTGTTGAGGTGGATTACTAAGAGGTGTGGTTGAGGTTGAGTGCTAAGAAGTATGGTTGAGGTTGAGTGCTAAGAGGTGTAGCTGAGGCTGAGTGCTAAGAGATACTGTTGACTTCCATGTGAGGAATTCCATGTGACTCTTCCATGGAGTCACATATGGAGGATTCTTGGTCTTACCTGAGGTGACATCACATGTTGGTCCATAGGAGCAGCAGCAATCAAAGCAGCAATTAATGGATGATCATATGAAGTGAGATTTGAAGAAAAAGGTGAAATGAGACTTAATACCTTGGATCTAAGCATTCAGCATGGAGGGAATTGACTTCCATAAAATGAATGGTCTTTCCCAGGGATTTGGCAGAGGGGCCATTCTCTGGCCATGTACCATTTTAATAAGATATTATTAAATAAATAAGGTACATACTGTATATAATATATAGTGCTGTATATTATAACAAAACACATATTGGTCTAGTATTGATGAGAAAAATAAACAAGACAAAAAAACATTTTCCCCAAGGTTATGATACATATTTATTATTTCTATACAAACTTCAATAACAATAATGTAATAATTACAAACAACCTTACTCATATAAGCTAGCACAAGTAAAACTAGGAGATCTGGGGGAAGGAGGAGGGAGGGGCGGGGACAGACAGACACACTGTACACAGCTCATTCAGTCCATCGACAAAGACAGTGGTAAACTGCAGCAAGACCAAGAGCGCTTACACACGGATCTTATTCCAGGAGGTTCTGTGCCTTTTTCTTTCAGCTACACTGAAATTTTCAGCAATGGACAGATATCTTGCTTTGGAAAAAAGAAAGTGCGGTAAATGTGATGGCTCCAGCAGATACAGGAGGAGATCCTGCAGAGTGGACTGGCCACCGTGTCTGAGATTGGACAGTAATCTCTAATTCTTACGAAAGGAGAGGGGGACTACCGGGATATTTACAACATGGTACAACCAAGGGATTCTTGGCTTTGAGGCATCCAATTGTCCCCATATGGCCCTTTGTTTGTGTCATCCAAAGGGAACCCAGGGCCTCCCAGTGAATAATGGCAGATGCGTCCTATTTCTGTAATAATTCAGTCTAGGTTATGGTTGTTTGGCAGACCGCTAATCCAGAGTGATTTCTAAAAGCTCACACTATCATTTTATACAGCTGGATATTTTACTGGAGCAATTCTGGTTTCTTGCCCATGGGTACAACAGCAGTGCCTCACTAGGGAATGGCCACAAAACAACAGACCCTTGTCATGACATATTTGAATACAGTAAAAGAACAACAACTTCCCAAAAGGGAAATGAACTGAATGCAGAAATGAATTTTCTGCATAATCTGCATAATTTTGAAAATCTTTTTCCCATATTGGGAAATTGACCACTGTAACTGAAGATTTGGAGGATGTCACTTCTACATATTTTGAAATTAAACGGAACACACAAACACAGTAGACAGCAATTCTATCATTTCTACTGTTGGCTGGAATGCTCAAACGGGCACCAGTAACAAAATGGTCCAAACCATAAAAATGTGCACCTAGTCTAACAGTGGAAAGAAACCAAAACATCATAGTCACTTAAAACAAAAAAGCATGAACATTTCATCACTGATGTCACTAATTGCCAACGGTTACTGTTGGAGACAACAGCACTGCAAGCCACGCGTGCATGCATCACTGTGTCTTTCCAAAAAGGTCTACCTCTCAGGTCAAAAGGCACATTCCATGCATCGACACAAAGTACAGCAACCTCCTGTCCCCGCTCTCCCCAAAACACCACCACCAAAAAGTAGGCAACTTACAGGAATATGTACATCCTCGAAATAAATATGCGAAACAGCACGGGGGGAAAGAGTAGAGGGCTTGCGGAAGGGTTCAAACACAGAGCTTATATGGGGTGAAACCACACGTCTGGTTTTAATATCACTGACACGCTGGCAGTCAAAAAGAATTACCCAACACGAAAAGGATTACCTGATCTATGCAACCAAATTTGATTTGAAGCCTTTCCTGAGATTAGTGTAGGCAGATATGCGCTGGAGGCATGGGTTAATGGCAGGGTAATATCACTTGGCACTGTGCTGGCAGTGTCAAAGCTAGGCTAGAGGAAGAGGGAACTGAGGTCACGGGTCAGCCATGACAGTAAATCGCATTGAAAATCTTTGGGACACTGGGAACTGACAAGAGCCTTTCCTGTGAAAACCACACAGAATGCGCTCATTAGTAGATATTAAACTGAAGATTAGTCACATGGTGTATATGGTATCATGAACGGCATCATGAACACCTTTTCCATGACTAAAGAGTTAGCTTTTAGGAGAGCAATTCTTTTTAACTGCTAGGGTACACAGGCATATGGACATGCACCATCTACACCAAGCAGTATAGTTAGAACAACGACCCTTGAATTCAAGAGCAACACAACATACTACAGGTTACTGCTTACAAACTCCACCCTGATGCTGTAGCTAGTTAAAAAAAACTCCACTCCAGTTAAAAAGAAATACAATTAAACTTATTTTAAATCTACTCATATTGATCAAACCTGGTGTTGTACTGTAACACTGATCTGAGTGAGAGAAATTGATTAGCAGAAATTGGACAGCTAACTATGTGAGCCAACATTGGATTGTTTCTTTCTCCTGATGATATTAATGCAAAGTAAAAAAAAAACAAAAACAAAAACAAAACAGGTTGAGGGGGGCGACACACAGTAAACACACATGTCCATGCAGGCACACACAAAAAGGTCCATTAAAAATTCATTTTCATTGGTTCTTTTGAAGACCAGCAACTGGCTGGTGTGCCAACCAGACTGAACTAAATGGTGCGAAACTACCTGGCAAACATACATAGGTACAGCTCCAGTTGGCTTTCAACAACTTTTAACAGAAAACTGTTGGGTCACCATTTTCCACATTCACATTTTTGAAAAGTATTGCAGACCCACCTTTTTATTTAATCTATTTTTTTTCTTGCAGAACATTCTAATTTTGTCTGGAGTATGGGATCATTTTTGGTCCAAAATATTAAAAAGTCATATGATGTAGATCAGTGCACCTCTTTGCTCATTAAATCAAAGTCTGTAAGACGTTTCATATCGGGAACTCTACTACATAATTCGCACCGGCATGGTATGCTGTATATACATTCAAATAACCTATATTAGACAATAGATCATTCTAGCTTAGTACAGGTGTACACTGTGA
The DNA here is from genome assembly GCA_019176425.1 of Megalops atlanticus. NCBI lineage: Eukaryota > Metazoa > Chordata > Actinopteri > Elopiformes > Megalopidae > Megalops > Megalops atlanticus. The sequence continues at coordinate 7,479,730 of CM032879.1, read as the reverse complement.
ATGGACAAAAGGCTTAACGAGTCACGAATCCTTTCCAAGGTCCAAACAATGGATGTGGTAATACTGGATCACTTTGGTCCTTTCCAGTCTTTTGATACATTTGGTCTTGTTCAGCAGAAGCAATGTTACTCCAACATATCTGTTTACTTGAAACATGGCCCTTTGGGTAATACATGTTGTCGCACAATCTTGGAGAATTCCAAGGTGCCACACTAACCCTAACCTTAAACAGTATTCAGAAATCTTGCACTGTGCGTTGCCTCAGGTCAAAGCTAAATACATTGTGTAAAATATCGGGATGCATTAGGAGGGCAAAAGATGGTCCAGAATTGACAGAGGGCAAACACTGTACGCAGTGGCAACAACTTTTTAGTTCCCTTTCGTTTCCCGTTCCCCATTATCTTTCACTAGTGCAACACTTGCGCATTTCTTTAGGTGAATACTACTGAAATTGATCTGCCAGTTCATCTGATCCAGACCCAACACCTCTAATAAAATACCATAATCCCTACACCAGAACAAACCAAGGAAGTTACTGCTACAGTCAGAGACAGGTAAAGACACCATAATGACTCAATCACTCACTAACGGAACAGCCGCGCGCTCTCTCTCTCGTGGTCGAATCTCAAGGAAATAACAGTCCAAACGAAGACTCATTAGTGACAGTGACTTTGCTACACTACCATGAGCGGAGCTGAGATTAGAGTGATTACCGAGCAAGGGTGGAATACCTTAACCATGCATAATTACTCCTACAGTGCTTAAATTGGTCTGAATCAATCCGTCAATCAACACAACGACAGCATGCTAACTGTGACAACTCTACCTAATAATTTACAGTATATGCTCTTACGCACCAGTAGTAAGTCACCACAAATCTATGCACGCCGACTTGAACATACCTGAGGTACTACTGCAAAAAACAGTCATTCGGAGGTGGGAGTCCACGGTAACGAAAACCATACGGGAAAATAAATACATCCGGCATACAGTATGTCCACAATTTCAAATGGTGAATTCAGATTGCACATGTTAGGTCATGAAAATGATACAAATGCAGAACATACATTTATTAAACATATGGTACATGCATATATTAGAAAGTTCTCTACAACGCAGTCTGATTTAGTGAGACTGTGGATCAAATCCTGACAAAGGTGGGACAGCACGCTCAATCATATTGGTAAATTGACCATAGCAACGGCTGCAGAGTCTAGAGGGACGTGGAGGCGGTGTTTTTGTTTTGCAGGAGCCTTTGCACGTGCTGGTGCCTTGCAGCCAGTACTTTCAATGAGATGTGCTACCACTGACCTGCCTTAGCTGGTCTAATTTGAGCCAATACAGCGGTTTACCTGTTACCTGACAGTCTTACCTAAGTGCTGCTGACCCCAGTTCACCTTTAGAGGTGAAATTTTGTAGTAACACCCGCCCCTGCCTGTATTTTTAAAAAATGAATGAGATGTCTTGCTGAATTTGTGCCTTTACTTGCTGACCTGCAATGGAAGGAGAAGTCCTTATATTTCTGCTTTCTTAAAGACACCATAGTAATTAGGTTACAATGTAAGATGTTGACTGCATGCAGATCTAATCTACAGCCTGTGAGGGAAAGGGTAATCTAGGGTGAACTATGGATACCTGAGGCCTTGCTAGCTCCCTATCAAGATGCAAGCATTAGGGGACTTTCTGACTGGGGTCATTTGCGCAAGACAAAATCAGCTACTCCTTAACTGACTTGGCTACTGCTGCATGCCAGGTTGACCAAGATATTGCCACCCTGCATCCGTTACCTGTGGAAACATCTCCACAGGTGCAGCTGTACCACAGCTAAAGCAGGTCAGAGGGAACGCTATGGATATTTTCAGTGTCGTGGCCAAATAGGAACTTTTGCTCCATCTTTGTCGGGTTGTATCCACGGTCTCCTTGGGGGGGTGAGTCCGGGGCATCTCTGAAGGCGCCCTGCCCTCACCTGACAGAGCCGTGACCTCTCTGCCGGTGGGGTGAAGTGAACTCGTTAACCCTAATCATGGAGTCCTTTTTTATTAAACAGCAAGGGGGAAGGGGGATTGAGAGGGGCACAGTGACTCTTCAGGGTGGGGGGCCCTCCAGAGGACGGGGGAGAGGAAGCGGAAGAGGGGGTGGGGTGGGGTGGGGGTTCTCAGTAGTCCGGCTCTGAGCTCAGGCCCTCTGTGTGCCTCCTGCTAGTGCGTTTGGGCTGTTTGGGGTGCAGCTGCTGCCAGTAGGACTGGCAGTACTGGTTTATGAGGCGCACCTCCGGCTGCGGGGGGAAGGTCTGGGGGGGCGGTGGTGGGGGCGGGGGGTAGTGCTGTTCGGGAGGGGCGTCAGGGGAGGTGAGGGCCTCCACGATCTCGCGGTCCAGGATGCGGAGGGCCACCCGGGCCACCGTGTGCTTGAACTTGTTCTCGGTGGCCAGGCAGTGGTACAGCCCGGCGTCAGACTGGGTCACCGACTTCAGCAGGATGCCGTGAGCCGTCTTCAGGACCTCTCTGTCCCGGTTCAGCTGGCAGGTGGGCGGTGGGAGGCACAGCAGCAAAAATACAAGAAAAGGAAAGGAGAAGTGGAGAAAAAGTGAGAAAGAACCAAAAGCAAACCAGGAGTGCTTTCATAGAGAAAGGCCACAAATAATCAAATGGTCCTCCATTTGTGCTGAATACTGCTGGCTAACGGGAAAAAGGTGTGAATGTGTGATGTGTGAATTTGAGGTGTTTTCAGTTCTAGCCTTCTTCCCAAAGCAAATGCATCCTGTCCAGGAATGCAGTCCTCATGGTATAGTACTCACAGTAAACTACACCTCACAGTAGCCTGAGTTCTACATCCGAGTTCCTCCAGTACATCAACAGAAAAAAAACGTGTCTACAGAGTACTCTGCTGCAGCTCCACTTTCCCAGATACAGATGTTACTGTTAAAACACAAAGCTTTATGTCTGAAAAAGTAACTTACCTAGAAACTTTGCTCAAGAAAAGTGGCATATTTTTCACTATTCAAATAATAATACAATGTTTGTGGATATTTGTAATTGTACACTAATGAATTAGTCTACAGCCCATGATGTTTAGCACTGGCTGCACCTGGCTGTAATGGGACCTTGCAGCATTGTGCTGGCCCATATGCATGAAAAAGAGCCTGCACTAAGCACTGTGATGACATCTGTTGACTGTTCTCAACAGGGCAAGCAGGCTGACAGCCTATGGGAGTTACATGACTCTGAGTTGTGAATTTGCTCATTAAAAATGTTATTTCAGAAATGAACAACCATCATGAGTCTCAAGGGCAATAAATGCACTTAAACAATGTAAAAACTGTAAAACTAAAAATTTTGCTAAGTGTTACTGTCTATCACCCACGCCCATTAAGGGTAACCTGTCAAATAAAAGCACAACAGAAAATGGTACCACCCGCTAAAATGAGAGCTCGTCCTCCGCCTTACCACTTTGCGCCTTCCATCCTTCTGGAAGAGCCACTTGACGGTGGCCTGGGGAGACCTGGGCTGACACTCCAGAAAGGTGCTGCTTCCCTCCACCCCAAACTGCACCGTCTCTCTCAGGCGATTCTCTGGGGCAGGGGGAGAGAGACAGCATTAGTGAAAACTAGAGCAATGTTAGGGTTACAGTTCTGCTGGCAGCTATTTTATTTTCCTTACTTCTGCACACTTCTGACACACTGAATATGTCACTTTCAATTATTTTTGCTTTTTATCATTGTTACTCCAGGTGCATTAACAAGGGAGATGGTCTTTTCCTGTTCATTGCATGTAAAGCTGCTGCAGCAAACACCTGTACTGCAGTATAATTAGTTATCCATTTTGTGTTTTAATGTGAATCAAGTGACACCATCATTAAAGAACATAAATTTAACTATGTTCACAGTTCAAATACAGTCTCTGGCCAGGCACTGTTTATGTCAAAACAGTGCTTCATTTCCCTGAGGACACAGAATGTGCCACTTTCCCTTCCATTTAGACCGGACTCTGTGGACTGCTGTGAATTTATTGTTCTTCAGGGATTAGTGTGACTGTATCAGAACGGCAGTTTATCTATGGAAAAGCATAGGCTGCAGCAGGTGTCGGCTCATGGTACAAAAACAATTGTGGCAGGAAGTTTGTTTTCAATGGCTGGATCGTTGTTGCAGTCTATGCCTTTGCCTTGTGCATAAACAAAGCGGGCAAAGTATTTCCTGCTAATCTCTCTCGCTTGCACGAGCAGATACCGCGGGTGTCGGCTGCTCAGAAAACAATACAAAAGCAGCTTCTTCCACTGCAGAGGCTGAGGCACCGAAACGCAATAACAACAGGATTTCTGCCAAATCCTAACGAGTGCATAGCGACCCACAGTCTGTATGTGTGCTATGGAAAGCCCAGTGCCCTCAAAAAGCGTTATGACTACACTGCACAAATTGTGAACACGGTGTTCTGAGTGGCAAAAAAAGTACAGACAAGTCTATTCAAAACAGCCAATGAGCACGACTGACCAAGAACAATCCAAAGCGGGTGGCTAATGTTGTGACTGCAGACGACAATGTTTCGGCTCGATTCACCACTGATTGTAGACTGGCCGTTAGATGTGTGGCTACAGGAAGAGGGCGGTGTTCTGTGGCGACTGTGTTGGACTCTGCACTCGTGCGTACAGCATGATGGGGGGGGGGTGCTTACCTTTGGCGTTGAAACCCCTACACTGGCGCAGTGGGTCTCCGTGCTTGATGTCCTGCCGCCTGCTCCTCCTGAGAGAGAGGGAGAAAGGTTCTCATGGCACCGCGTGGCACAATGATAACGATAAAGACACGCTACCTAAAGGCTGCTAGGCTAGGCTAGTTCTGATGTTATACCCTCAAGCCAGGAAAGAGTACTTAATCTGAATTACTTCAGTAAGTATACAGCCATATAAATGGATGACCTGTCAGCTGTGTAAGTTGTTCTGGATAAGGGAAAAGCAAAGAAACAGAGAAATAAAAATAAAAATAAGATAAAAATGAAAAAAAAACCCACAAAAATAACAATACTACTGCTACCACTACTACTACTAGCACTACTGCCTTTGACCTTTCTACTAGAATGCAGAATATGATATCAACAGACACACACACAGAAAAGAGCAGTAGTCTGGAGTTGTGCGTTGGATTAAGTGTGGGCTTCAGTTGGCATAAGCAGCCCATTTCCTTTTGCCTCTTCATTCAGAGGACAGAGGGACGGGGCTTGACCGTTACCTCTTGGTGGCGGGGGTGAAGGGGGAACAGTTCTCCCCGTCCCAGGCGCAGTATGGGTCCCGGGCCAGGCAGCAGTCGGAGCAGGCCTTCCCGTAGACAGGGCATCTGTGCAGGGACACCTGCGTCAGCCCCGCTTCAGACGAGACGTACAGTTGTTGCTATGGACACAAAACAGGAAAAAGGAGGGTAACACAATTTTTTTAATCACACTTGAAAAGAACTATGTAAACTTTCCCTTGCTTATCACTGCTTTTCAGAAGTGAAACAAAAAAATGTACCACCACCCATTCTGAAACCCCAAATACCTCACCCCTCCGAATACAAACTGAACACTGTAGCCAACATATTGAGGTGCTGTCCTTACCCTTTTGGAGGAAATTCTCATTGTTTTCACTGGTGCTGGGGTCTGGAAAGGAATGGAGAGCCACAGTGTCAAACGGAGAAAGCATGGCATTACCATTTTCAACAAAAGCACGAGTAACAAGTTGCTTAAATACTTTTTTCGGAGGCTTTGCTATATTTTTTAAGGCACAAGCCAGAAAGTGGGTTATTATTACCCTGAAAACTTCAACTTCTTCCAAAATGAGCTCTTCCATAGTGCTGGGATCCTTAGGAAGAACTATCACTTTCTGGACTGTTCCACGATCTGTAATGGAGAAGGGGGGGAGGATTGGTTATGGCAGGTCTAATTAAAAGCTGGTTGTGCACAGAGGTGTCTTGTATTCACTATGTCTGTATCACTGTAGAATCACTCACCTGTTCCCAGGAAGAGCACCTCGTACCTCCCATCCACTGCGTCCACCAGGTCCACTGCAATGGTGGTGAAGCGGTAGTCCACCCCCGTGCGTACCACCAGGGGGCGCTTGTGGAGTGGATAGACGGGGTGGTACATGAGGGGGTGGGTGCGCACAAAGTTGATGGCCTCATCCGAGAACTCCTTGGTGGAACGCAGGTCTGGGGTGAAGGTGCCGCCCGGACACTGCGGTGAAAGGGGAAACCGTTACCCGCCACTGCGTTCACCATGCTGAGCTCCAGACATCCTGTTTACCAACTGCAAATATACACAGCTAACAAAGACACTGACATGACTGAAGACTGGAGGACTATATATCAACAGCCTTACAGTTAAAATGCAGATGCTGTATGACTGAGGAAGAGCTAACAGCTATAGTGAAGACACTGTAATATGTATATGAAAGATGACTAACAACCTTAATACACACAGTACTGTATATATGAGATGGCTCACAGCTATGGTGAATTCATCGTGGCATGCATGTGAGTGAGAGTGCTAACAGCTATACTGCTATAATGTGTATATGAGGGATGGCTAACAGCTATTGCATAAACACAGTAGTGTATATATGAGAGATGGTGAACAACTACAGCATGAACACAGTAGTGTATATATAAGAGATGGCTAACAGGCATAGTATACAAACAGTAATGTATATATGAGAGGAGTCTAACAGCTATACTGGATTTACTGTGGTGTACATGTCAGTGATAGCAGTAACAGCTATACCGGAGACACTATAATGTGTATATGAGAGATAGCTAACAGCTACAGTGGATTTACTGTAGTGTGTCTGTGAGATAAAGGGCTAATGGCTATAGTGCAGAACACCATTGATACAGGTGATATGTGAGTGTATATATGAGAGAGAGGGTAAATGATGCATTCAAAAAGAAGTTCTAGAGGTATAACAAGTAGGTGACATATTTGAGTGACAGAACTCGCTGCTGCACACTCATGAGAATCAGAGTCTCAAAGCCATGGCACATTTGGGGACACTGGGAGGGATACGAAAGAGGACTTGGACTCACTGTGCCGGGGCCGGGGTAGGGGATCTTGCCAGTGTAGGCTGTCCACTGGTAGTTGTGGCCGTGCTTGTGGGAAAAGGGGCCATTGAACACATTGCGGATATCAGCCATTGAGTACACGCACACCGCTGAGCCTTTGAACACGGAGCTGAGAGAGAGAGAGAGAGAGGAGGAGACATGAGGTTAAGCAAGATAACAGCAAGATAAAAGCACAATGAAGGAAAGATACATGGACGTTCAGGAAGGGATAGGCTAATAAGAACAAAAAAAGGAAAAGACACCACAGAAACAGGGATATTATACATGTACTAGCACAACACGCTGAAGTACAAACCAAAAGCACACACAGAGCTCCTGGACTCAAGTAACATTTGTCCGTACCTTTGAAGGGAAAACTAAACGCAATCTTTACAAGTGTAGCAAACACAAAAACTGTCATTCACTTTAGCAATGGCTGAACTTGCCAAACTCGCAAAGAAAGACCAAAGCAGCTCATTCATTTCTCTGGTCAAAGTTGTATATTGACTAAACCAGGGGACGATGGGTAAGAAGGGAGCGAGGGTGGCGACCTTACCCGGCTGTAGAAAAGACGGCGTAGACAACAGGATTGCGCTCGTCTTGAGTGGGCTGAATGAAAACGTCCCCTAAGAACAGAAAGGAGGAATAGAGAGGGTTAATGAAGCTGACATTGGCCAGGAATATGGATGCCTAGCCAAAAAGACAGAAATGAAACGGTCTGCAGTCTTACTCAGTTCATCAAAGTAGGTTTCCACCCCGTCCTCCCCGATCACAGAGCACACGAGCCGTGCCTTCAGGAAGGTTGTCCACTTGTTCACCAGTGACTTCTGACCCCCGTCGTCATTCTGATGGGGCAATGCACATAGGCCCGAATTAGGATGCAGTGAAATTGAAAATGACTTCCTTTATACTCAGCATTTGACAGCTGTGTGAACTGCAGGTTGCCGATTTGATACAAGGAGTCAGTCCACAGCAAGGTGTTAATATGCAGTACTTAATATGCATCATAATCAGAAAACCTTTGCCTTTGACCTTTCTGTTTCAGGTTTAGTGGTGCTGTAACAAATGCAGCTGCTGTGGTGTGTACATAATATCAACTTATACGGACAATTTATATGGACAATATGGTAATATGAACAAGTTCAGGCTTTAGTGAAAGATATCAGTGAATGTGGAATTTCTGCACACCCACCAGACACACGCGCCCCACCCTGGCCAGAACACTGGGACTGGCCCCGCCCCCAGAGTCCAGACTCTTCTCACGGAAGAAAAAGTACAGCTTATCGTCATTCCTCTCTGAGCTGTCAGGGATGTGCTGAATCTGAACAAACACTGGCTCTGAAGGAGACAGACAGAGAAAGAGAGAGAGAGAGAGAAAGAGAGAGAGAGAGAGAGAGAGAGAGAGAAAGAGAGAGAGAGAGAGAGAGAGAGAGAGAGAGAGGATGATAAAAAATCCATGTATACTTCAATGTGAGGTAAACTCAAACTGTGTTCCCACTACACTAATCACCCAGTTACATAGGGCTCAGCACCCTATATTTCACTGGCCAAGAGACTGAGAAAATGCTGGGAGAGGGCCACACCCAAACACACCTGGTCTAATTACAGTACGCTTTCAAAACCTTGCTTACCTGCTATGATTTGCATTTTGGCACAATTTCAAACAAAACTATTTTTTTCAGTTACATTTCCTTCTAATTTGCAAGTGAATTTCAGTTTGTTCATTTCGTCCACTTGCGGCTACACGCAGACCAAAATGCTATTGTTTCCAAACTGCAACTTCTCTTGCTGCTCACCCACAATGGAAGTATTCTTGACAATCCACAGGTATGACAGAGATCACAGACACAGTGTGCTTGGTTCACCTGTTCTTTGGTGCTTTTAACAATTAACTGCAGTTGAAATGGTACCCGTCTGTGTTGTGTCTATCTGTAGAGGACATTTTCCCTTTATAAATAAAGCCCTTGTGAACTCTCAAAGGCTAATGCTGACATTTTGATGCAAAGACAGACTTGAGATTTTGGGAGTTTGATCAAATTCATCCCTTTCACACAGTGGTACGCCTCTTTGAGTGGTTCAGTGCCAGTTGCAACCTAAACGTGTTTCAGTGCTGAGCCGAGCTCAGCTCTGGGTAGGGGTCTTGGTTCCATTGTTTTCATCTGCGTCCTTGTGCAGTGTCAGAGGTTTCGTGTACAGCTCCCAGTGTACTGAGCTACATTTCCAATAAAACAAAGAAATGAGACATGAAACAGCACCCCTGGTTTCATCTGCAGGAGATTTGTCAGTTTGCCAGAGCTGTGGGTCTGACACTCACCGTTGAGCCATCTGGAGTCATACTGTTCAGTCCTGACTGCCGGTCTGCCCCCCATGGTCCGAAAGACCCCCGGGTCTGTGCCCATAAAGTCAACATGGACTCCAGCATAGAGATTCCCATCTGGAGAGGGGGAGAGAGGAAGGGATGAGTAGGGAGGAGAGGGGACAGGAGGAGGGTAGAAAGGGAGAAGGGAAGTGCAGAGTGGAGCAGGATGGAGTGGCAGAACAAGGAGATTTATGGGAATCATGGAAAAACGCAATGACAGAAATGTTTAATACCAAGAAAAATGCCACTGCTTATTTTTATCAAGAACTTGATGACCAGAACTCTTCAGTACTGAGGAAGAGGGTAAGATCTTACTGATGATGGCTGCTACATTCTCCTGATTGGGGTCGTAGGAACACTTTCCCTTCCCGGAATCCAGGTACCCCGGGACCAGGCGGAAGAGGTAGTCCTGCAGAGAGAGGGGGAGAACGAGAGGTGACGAAGGAGTCGGTGAAAATCAGCCCCGCGGCGGGAAGAGGGCCGCGACCGGCTGAGCGCTGCCGTACCTCAGCCTTCCAGCCCCTGTTGATGAAGGTACAGACGGGCCTGTACGCGCCGGTGCCGCAGGTGTACAGGTGAGTGCGGTTCCACGGCTCGATCAGACGGACGAAGTTGGCACACTCCCCCTGGTGCACACGGAGACGAAAAGAGGGAGTGAAAATGCCTCTCTTCCTGCGGCACGAGTCACTGCGGCAGGTTCATAAACGACATCGCCTGCTTTCAAGCTGGATGTGTTTCCTTAAAATGATACCCCCCTCTTTGCTCTTTGATATTAAACCCTTCCTGTAATGTTGCTTGACCGCGACCCCTCAAAATGCCTTGTTCATGATGGCCACACGGGTAATTTCTGTCATTTTGAGAACTCTCGCATTCGAGCGGAGCTCACCTGTCCTCCTTTTCCTGTCATGCGGCACTCCCCTTTCCTCTGGGAAGTGGCAGGCCAGTGGATCTGGGGGAGGTGAGAGACACGGAGGACAGGAGGGTAAGGTAATTGTATCATGCATCAGTTTGACACAAACACACCCAGGACGTCCAAAAATGGTTGATTTAATCACATGCACTCCATCACCTTTAGTCTACAACAGCGTCTCCCAAACCTCTCCTGGAGGACCCCTTGTCATGATCAACTCGTTATGAACTCCTGAAGCTGCTTAATAACAAACTGATCATTTAAATTAGCTGTGTTGGAGCAGGGAGAGATCTAAAACATGCAGGACAAGGGGTCCTCCAGGAGAGGTTGGGAAACGCTGGTCTACAACATACCCTCTTTGCGCATGAATCTTCTTTATATGTACAGTATAGAATTCATTGATTTCCCCATTAACGACTATCTCTGCAATGACAAACTTCTCTTGTATACACAAACACACACACACATACACACACACACACACACACACACACCCAGACATACACAGACACACACTAGTGTGTGCGCTTACTATGAGTGGCTCCTTGTTGATGTTCTGCATGTCTAGGGCCACCAGGTACTCGCGGCTGCCCAGGTAGAGCCGCCCCTGGTCCTGGTCCATCAGCAGGATGCGGTAGTCGCTGGTGTTGAAGGAGAAGCTGAAGGGCCGGATCGTTTTGGTTTCCATCAGCTCTGTACAACACAGAAGCACAGTGCATCAGCCTAAACACCACGGCACACTGACGTCTGACTGACTGTTTTTTACCTCTCAGTCATGGCAGCCCCTCTTGGCTGCCTGACTGTTTTTCACCTCTCAATCAGGATACGGCACCACAATATATCAGTCTCTCTTGATGGATTGCCTGTTTCTCATCTCTCCCAACAGAACACGGCAAAAGTACCTCATTCTCTGACTGACTGTTTGACATCTCTCCATCAGGACACGGCAACTGAGTAAATCACTCTCCCTTCACTGACTGAGTGCTTCTCATCTCTCCTCCAGGACACAACTACATCAACATAGTACATCACCCTCTCTGACAGCTTCTCCCCTCGAGGGCAGGACGCAGAAAAGGAATAACATCCTCCTCTCCTTTTCTCGTTTCTCCACTGAGACACAGAGACTGCGTACAGTACCAGAACATTCCAAACAATCAGAAAATCAGCCAAATAAAGCTCATAAAAATTCTAATTGCAGAGAAGAAAAGAGTGGGAATTCTGGATCTGTAGAACTCAGGGGAAATTTCAGTTTTGCCCCACAAAACCTTTTTTATTATCACACTGCACTGAACATGTCACAGGCAGGTGTCAAATATCAAAAAGCAAGACGGTGCTAAACAGCATCCAAGTTTATTTAAATTAAGTTAAACAAAAAAACCATAAATTTCATTCAACAAAATTTAAATGCATATAATGTAAGGTAACTGAATGTACTATGTTTCAGAAACATTTTCAATTTGATTATCCTGCGTGGACTAACCGTGAGCCATACATCATTGTTATCAGAACAGAGCATACAGTATATCTGATAGTTAGCCCTACTGGATCTGTCACAGACAGCAGGGGGCGCCAAACAACTCTCCACAACCCTCCTCCCCTAGTGCCTTTTATCCACAGGCAGGGCTTAGAGCAGGTGTGGAGATGAAAGATGAGATCAGCTGTTTCACAAGAGAGGGCCGCAGGGATAAGAGGGAGGCGAGGTGCAAACAGCCCTCATTGTCTCTCCGTTTGGGTTCGCTCGCATAGCTGGAGTTCTCCTTTGCGTGGCTTTTAGGAACGACGCAGCGGCCCTGCCAAAGTCTGCCTGGAAACCAACGAGAGGAAGACGATGGAAGGGTTCAAGGGTGAAGAGTGAAGTGCAAAGTCATTTTAACGAGGATGCAGTGAGGAAAAAAAAAAGAAAGAAGAGTGATAGAAAAGGCAAGACAGATAGAGAGTGAGTGATTAATCAGACAGAAATAGAAAGCGGGTGTAGTTTGTTTTGGGGTTTGCCTGATAGGAATCGAATCCAAGGGGTTTCGGTTTTTCTGCCATGAAACCAGAGACACAGCCCCTTTGAACTACTGTTGTAATCAGACCGCAGAAACAGGGCCCAAGATACTCACGATACCCTTTTGTCATAACCACTGCTGCCACTCTGAAGAACCATTGTGGTCCTTTGCTCCCAGTGGCTCATTTTTGGACGCCCATACAGAAAACATCAAATACATAATCGCACTGGCAGTGTTGGAGAAAAGGGAAAAAATACTTGGGGTATTTTCAGAACATGCTGAGGACAATGGCTGCAGGGGCCTCTTTGATTCCAACTGTTTAATCTGGCATTTAAGTTATTATTTTTTCAGACTGCCAGTACCGGTTTCTTGGCTCATTTTATGCGATATTATACTTGATGGAATGCGTCCAGGGTCAGGTATATCTGAGGAAATTCAACGGAAACGCAAACATCCGTTTCAAATGCAGCGCCCGGGGCTGCGCGGTCCGCTCACGCCTGAGCGCGGCCAATGGGAAAGAGGCAAATGCATGCAGATCGGGGCTGGCTCAGGGCGGGAATGCGCTGAGGGATGTCCAATGAGGACCTGCTCTATTCGGCAGGGAAGTTCAGGCTGAACGATAGGGAGTACACACACAGCTAATGAGGTGTCACAACCTTACGGTGTAAAGAGTTGAGAAAGTGAAGGCCAGGTCAGAGCTTTGGGTCATCCGGGTTTTTTGTTTGACAGATCCGAATCGCAGGATGGGAGGTTGCTCTGGGTGCGCGCGCCCAGGGGCGGGAGAGGCTACCAGGAAGGCGTTTATTTATAGGCCGGCGTGTCCCCTGCACAACACACGCGTGCGGCTGGCATCCCAAGCGCTAACTAGGTGGCGAAGTGCGGCCGCCTGTCTGTCTCTCCCCGCAGCTGTGTGGGTGATCTGCAGGCCATCCGCAGAATCCCGCCCCGCTGCGCTGGACGGAGGGCACGGGATTCCTGCCGCCTGCTGCACAGGGGGGGGGGGGGCGGGCGGTGCTGGACGGGCGGCGGCTCTATATTCAGGCCTTGTCTAATGCCATTCCAAGTGGCTTTATTCGGAAAATCCTCTATCTTTGGGCAAGGGGGGTGGAGGGGTGGCCGGGGAGCAGTCCGTGTTTTAAAGGACACATCTGTGACCCTGAAAGAGGTCGACCCGCACCGCTGCCATTAGCTTTACACACAGCTCAGGCAGAGAGCCCTTACAAATCCCAAAATTCAATTCGATGTCATGAAAGGAAAGTGTCATTCTGTCAACAATCCTTCCCAAATCTGGCATCGTATTACAATGTTTTCCAATAAAGTGACTCTTTTCCTTATGGTGGCTGGGCAGCATTGATTGGGAACACTACACTGTCAAAGAGTGCCAGATTAAAGTGGGGGGAGTGCCAAAATGAGCTTCTCCCTCAGGACAACTTGGCGGTTCCGACTGAATGCAAGGATGTAATCGGCCTCTGAACGGCCGTCCTTCACCGAGTTAGCCTTTTTTTTTTAAGCGAACGAACATAACTTGCACTGCTGCCATTGCTCTGTGAGGGGTCTCATTTGAGACTGCTCTTTAATGCCACATTTTCTTTTTTCATTTGAAAGCACATGTGGTGCTGCCCGTAGCTGTGATCAGATTACAGAACTGCCACACTCAAAACGCAGCTGCCCCCTACCAAGCCTTCGCGGTACTACCCCTTCATGAACGCAGCCAGCAACAAACCAGATTTCGTCAAAATGGTTTCTCTCCTGGTCTTTGGCTATCATGAAGGAAAGGGGGTGATTCCATCAAACATGAAAAAGCAGCCAGTTGTTTGTTGTTCTTCTTGCAAGAAAAGAGTGATGGTACAACAATGTGGTATTATTCAGTATCTGTGCACTTTTAATTCTACTTTATACAGCTGCTTTAACTGTAATTCCAAATTCAGAAAGTGTTATGTTAATGAAAGTGCTATATTAATTAGCCTGAGAAGTGCACTGTATGTGGAGTACAGTGAGAGAGGACAGTTATTCCTGGTGCCTTGGCCTGAACGGGTGATAAAATTAGCTTGTTCCTCCCGAACGCAAGCAGAGCGTGAACGGCATCCTGCATGCAGCTTCAAAGGGACAGGAGACAGAGAGGATGTTCCCAGTGACTTTCGCCGAGGCCACCCTGCGCCCGTCTGAAGCCAGGTCTGTCCCGCCACGGCAGACGAGGCCTATTTTAAAACACTCGCCTACAGAACAGAGCCCTGTACGGAGCTGCTCCCCCCAAAACACCTTACATTAACAGAGCTAACACCCCCCTGGGGAATCCCACAACCATAAGGAACAATCAAAAAATCATAACTTTGGGCCATTTGGAGATTGGCGTTTAATATTTGAAGCTATTTGTGGCTCTCTCGGCTCTCGATACGCCGAGCCCCGCAGGGGGGGGCCGGTCCGGAGAGAGGCGCGGCGAGATGAACTTTGGTTAAACTCCTGAAAGTGGAATTTCCTTACATCTTCCACTTTGCCTCTCTCTGCAGGGAAACCTCAGCCTCACTCTTGGTTTGAGTACCTTTAATGTTAGCTTAAAACGCTTTCACGCTATGCTGGTTAACTACAGGCCTCAAGGGTCACCACACCACTCCACACCACTCAGCAACTCCTAACTTACATTTACTTAGAAGACGAGCAACTTTCATGGCTTACAGTTTTTATATGTTACCCATTTACACAACTGAATATTTCAATGAGGCACTTCATCAAAAACTGCCATGGAATCACACCACCACACCGGCAGCTTTTGGGTTTTAAGTCCTGCTCCTTACCACTATGCCACACTGCTGCCCTGTAACAGTTTAACAAATAAAGAGTAAAACATCTAAAAAAGTAACATTTACCACACTTACGAACTGAATCCAAGGCAATCCACCTGGAGCAACACTAAGTACTTTGGGTAAGTAATCTGAGAAGGAATCA
The DNA here is from genome assembly GCA_019176425.1 of Megalops atlanticus. Taxonomy (NCBI): domain Eukaryota; kingdom Metazoa; phylum Chordata; class Actinopteri; order Elopiformes; family Megalopidae; genus Megalops; species Megalops atlanticus. Next base: position 7,464,467 of record CM032879.1, on the reverse strand, counting down.
GCACTGTAAATCAGAGGGGCAAAAAGCCTAATCTTTATGATATGATGGCAGATAGCTGGCTTTGAAGTGTAGGGAATGGGGGCTGGGATTAGTGCCACTTGGAATCAGCCCCCTTACAAAACTAGCCTTTACTATGAACTGGCCTGTAGCATTGTGTGTGTTTGAATATGTGAACGTTTGTGTGTGTGTGTGTGTGTGTGTCTGTGTGTGTGTATGCAAACATGCATGTGTAACACGCAAATGTGCATATCTGTGTATTTTATCTGCAGTGAGCACTGGGAACCACTGCAAAAAGAACTGAAAAAGTGCCTCAATGTTCAGTTTGGACAATCATTGTGTATGAATAGGTGCTGTTCACCACGTCATAATCATACGTGAAAACCCAGGTCTTTTACACGGGATGCTGGAGAAAAAAAATAGGGAATATAAAGAAGGAAGGCGGGGGAAATAAAGAGAAGAGGATGAATCAAACAGCCAGGAAAATAAGACTTAAATAGAAAAAAATAAGAATGAAATGTGCTGGCACACAGGTTGAGTAATACAGAGAAGGAGTCATTGCGATCCGAGGCCTTCTGGGAAGTGTTTTGTTTGAGCCATGGAAGTGCGTCCGCATTTGATGTTCCCACAGGTCTCCACACAGGATGTTTAGTCAACCTGGTTCCAGAATAGCCCCCCACGCAGGGGCAGAGCTGTCACAGGACGGGGCAGAAGACAGCGGGTGGGTGGGACACTGTCCCTTGTACTCTGTACGCAAAAACAGGATAACGTGCTACTGCCAGACCTATACTGGGACAAAGTGGACAGTGAGAAAAGTTCAAAGCAAGGCTATATGAAGTATGGCTGCGCTTTCTGATTCTGCACACATTCATACACCTGTAATACCAATAATCATAGCACTACTACTACTATTACTCCTGCTACTACTGCTACTATTACTACTACTAATAATAAGGATAATGATAAAATATTTGTATAGTACCTTTCCCACAAAAAATGAAGCCCACATTGCTTTATAGGGCATGTCAGAGGACTATTACATAATAAATAATATAATAAATAATATAATAAATAATTAAATCAATAAACAATATCTAACTGAAGTAATGTAAGATAAACACATATTGTATAAATCAGTAACATAATCATTTGCAATCTCTGCGTATTGCCGCATATAAGCAAATTCAAGCCATAAAATGATAAAATAAACACAGCCATTTTTAAGATGAGATCCTCTCCTCCCTCACACACCACTGTCACAGGCAGAGAAGCACTTTGCAGATCTATTTTAGGATCCATCCATCCATACTCGGTGAACCGGGACTCCAAGGTCTGGAATTCAGTTTTCGGTCAACGAGCCAATGTGACTGGTGGATAAAAAAATCTCACCACGCAGCCAACATATTTTTATCACAGCAAACAAATCTACAGGCGTTGAGATACGCATTTCGTGCTTATCAAACAAAATAAATAAAAAGTGCAGGCTGATAAACTTGCTCCAAAAATTACAGCAAGCTGACAGCGTTCTGGAAACGAGAGGATGAAATGTCCTTTAATGATAATGTCAGTAACATCATCACAGAAAGCTTTCCACTAGTCGTGTTCTCGTGGCTTTTTACTTTGATGGACCTCTAGTAGATATTTTCTGTTGTTTTTCCTCATCTTTTGTTTTTTTCCCCGCCCATTGATGTGTCTCCAGTTTTGTGTGACACGATGTTAAGGGTGACCGACTAGCTGGCCCTAAAATCTTAGACAGAGAAATTACTGAACGATCTGTTGCCAAGAAACACATTCGGCACTAACAACCAAGGCATGTGTAACATCATAATCAGACACTCAGTCCAACGGTCAACTTTCTGGTGCATTTGCATGGGTGAGCTCATGGGATATTGTGTTGTTGTTTCTGAGTTTATAGTACACAAGATGAGTGGATCTGTTGTGTTCCATATGGACCCTGATTTGAATGCTAAACAGAACACCATAGATTGTGAAATAGACAAAGGGAAAGTTAAAGGCATTTGACAGGTTGGTGGGTATTTATTTCAAACCCTGCTACAAACCCTGCAAAGTGGATCTCCCCCCTTGACACAATGGCAGGTGAGGCATAGAATATGAGGAGAGACTTAACGAACAATTAACACATTAATTTTGATGGGAATGGAGATTTTTTTTGTGCCATCCAAGGTATTCTAGACAAGGGATGTGCATCTCCTGTCTTTGAGGCATCAGGGCTGCCAAAGTTTTAGACTATTTCACCTGTAGACCCATTAACTGCAACAATAACACCTGCAGGACTACGATCCTCGGGTCCAGGACAGATCACTGAAGTCCAAGGCCTGAATTCCATTTGGGACGCTGTGTTTGCAGCCTTGAGCACACTACTTACCCTCGGCTGCTACTCTGTTATCATGCTGCACTAGATGGGTTACACAACGTGCAAACTGGACAGAACTGCCTAAACAGCTCGCCAATTGTCAAGAAATGTAAATGAATAAAAGAATGTAATGAGCCTCCTACTTTACTGAGTGCTAAGTTTGCTGGCACAGCTTGGGCCAGTTTTAGATGTGCTGAACACAGCAATGGAAAAACAAAAACTGTGGTAATTTTTATTACAATGTTTTACCTGGTACTGATCCACTCTTATTTAAAAAAGTAATTCCTGACATGCCCGGGCAACCTGTTAATTAACCATTGCCTCACTGCTGTTTTTATTACGTTAAATGCAAGACTGTGGCCAGACCTTTTTTGTACAAATATGGTACCTTGTTAGCCATTGCTGTTTTACGCTTACAGACTAGGCACCATTGTAGGATTTATACTGCAGTGTGTAATCATAACATTACAGACCTGTCTTCAGGGGCAGTAATGATTGTCCTTGTATGCACACGGGAATACATATACACCTTCAGTAGTGTTTATCCATTTTTAGTTGATTCAAGACACTATTAAACAGTGTTTTATAGCTCCTTAAATTATAAAGCATACTTGTTTGCAGATGTGATTTATTTACAAGTGTCTCCACATTTATTATGATGAAATGTAGGCTAGTGGCAGTGTAGGAATACTCCAATAAGCAGACCAGCCTTTGACCATCCCTTTCATTCCTGGCTATACTGTCATGGCGATAGATTCCTTGTGTGGGCTTAATACTGGCCCCCACTTAAGCGCACCATAAAGGCTACCTGTATGGTTAATTAGACACAATGTATTACGCTTTAACACTCAGCAGATCTGCCTCCACTCTGCATTCCGGCTTTCTCCCTGACCTTTTGCCCTTTCACCTCCAAACACCCTTGCCTTTATTGTCGATGCCGTCACTCTCCGTAGATCTGCTGCTTGCCCAGTGGCTGTGCACTTAATTCCCCACACAAGTACCCCAACAAAACCCCTGCCCCCCCAACAGTGGAGAGCGAAACATCTGCCCACTGCTTGAGTGTCTTTACCGCCACATTACATAAAGCAGTGGAGACTGCACCAGACCGACTGAGGCTGCCGCCGAGTGTGTTCTGGCCCTGTCACCCGCGCCCTTTCAAAGTCACACGGCCCAGCAAATTCTTCCACTGCCGCCTCGCGGAACAAAGAGAGGCCCTGTGGCAAACAAAGGACAATCAATCTTTTGCGCTGGCAGTAAAAACAAGAGGCTGAGTGAATTGTTCTTTTCCGCCCATCTATTCTTGGACATGCAGAAGGGGGGGTGGGAGGGCCGGGGGGGGTGGCCTGACCGCCAGCATCACCACCACCTTCGAACGACCGCAAGCACACCGCGTCAGGAAAACCCCTCCACGCCGACTCAACGGAAAAGGGTTTTGTTGTCCAGATGGATTTCACATTGCACCAACCTGGTGACGATATGCCAGGAGACAGTGATCCCAAACAATGCCTGTTCCCTGCCCCCCCCAAAATTCTCAGGCGAAATCCATTTTAACGCCTCATGATGTCCATACACAACCAGTAACGTAACCAGTGAGCTAACAACTGAGTAACATGGCAGTTAAAATATTGCAAGCTGCAGCTAGAGATCAACTACACAAATTATCACATTAGCGTCATTCTGCACCATTAAAGATGTGCTCCCAAGAATGGAAATGGAAAGCCATTGACCACGACCGCCGCTTTCAAACACACTTGCAGGAGGACGTTTTAAATTTGACTTACAGCATCGTTTCCACCAGACAAAATCTTTCATTCTTTCAAATATATCTACTGTATGGGTAGTCCCGTCTTTACGATGATCCAGTTTACGACATTCATTAAAAATGTCAGAGTTCTTTGTTTTACGATTTAAAATCTGGATTTATGATGAGTGAATACTCCTCCTATGGCTGAGGAGTAGGAACAGGAGCAGGACAGCAGCTATGTAAACAAAACTCGGAGAAGGCAACAGATTTTTTTTTTTCCTCTCGTCATCGGGGGTGTGACGGAGTGCCGTCACTACGGTTGAGTATGTGCTTTGACTGCCATACCAACGAGCCAGGCTCTTTGGCGTCGTGGTCAAAGTCGCATGTTTGGTACCCCGTAGACCCGGGTTCAAGGCCGGGTGGGGTGACTGCTCTCGCCCTTCGCTACAGGGGGTCTTGCTTGTTTTCATTCAGCAACCCCTTGAGGGGGAACTGAAGAAGATCTCAAATTTTGTCATTTTTTTTGTGTGAAAGCTGTGTCACTCACCCTGACAAAAACTGGACCGAAGACTGCGATTTGAGTCTTGGCATCCTCTATGTCTTTGCCATTCTTGAACCCTCATGCACTGTGTGTCAGTGTATGTGTCATTACTATTGATTATGAAAAATTATGCATAAGTAAGGTATACAGTGCTCAATGGAAAAACCTGGAACCCAGATGTCAGTTTGGTAGCATACAGATGCCTCATTAATAACAGATCAAAAACAAGGACATACACTCCATTCATACCATTTATATCATATGTTAAGTATTTGTTTTTGAAATGAGACATTGTCTTCCATTTCCAAGAAATGTCACCCAGACTCAAACTAGAAATTCACCAGAACAGGCCAGCAAACACTTGCATTGTCTATCCAGTGAAAGAGGTTTTCACAGTGGAAATGTAAAAAAAAAGAACATTCAGGAAAACTTTTGTGGTACAAGGGCCATCTTGTTGTTTCAGAACACAGTGTGCAGAGCTTAAATATTTGCAGCTTTCCACTACATTCTCTGCTTTATTAACCAAGCATTAAAATGTCAGTCTGGGCCAAGAAGTCAGGCCTCTGTGACTGTGCCACAAAGAGATGTGGTGCATCTTACGGGAGGCGGTGAACTGGAGAACACACCAAGTTTAATGACCAGAACAGGCCATTCAGTACATCTAGGCTTGCAATTTTTCCTGTAGTCTATAAAGTGTTTCTAACACTCTATCATGCCTGGTGTTCAACATGCTGATGGTCTACGCAACCACTATGCATGGAGAAAAAAAAAGCTTCCAAGTGTCAGTTTAAAACCATGATCTAATTTCCACCTAAGTTCTCATGTTTTGCTGACTGAAGTCAGGTGGACATAGCTTCTGTATTTCTGCATTAACGTCATTGCTTTAAAAAATGTTATGAACCTAAATCAAATTCCTCCTGAGATTAAGTCTCAAGTCTTTCTTCAAGGCATATGTTTGATACCTGGAACCAGTCTTGCAGGGTCAGTCTTTTTCCAAGAGATTCTTATGGTGTGATGGCCAGAATCAGACACCGTACAAAGCACTTTGGTATAAGGTATAATCCCATTATGGTATAAGCCATTATATAATATTAATATAACCTTCAATTATGTTATACTTTATTTTTCCTATATGTTTAAGTAAGCTTCCCATTTGCCTTTTTACTGCTTCAGCACAATGGCTAGATCCAGACAAACTGGCTAAACTATCAGATGTGTACAGAGTTGAGAATTCAGAATCCAAACTGTTTTCTCCACTTAGGCATCATGGACCCCACAAATCACTCTCATCCCCTCAGTGTTTGAAGAATGCAAAACTCCAGTGCTCTTTACTACAGAGCACTTCAGAAGTCTAACTCAGTCATGTGATGTTTTCTAGAAATGCACAGGTTTGGGATGACAAGGATCATTTACAGGCATGGGAAAAAAAAAAACACTTTAGGTGGTGAAGTATCCTTTTAACCACAATGAGAATATCTCATCTTGAAACTCAGTAATTCCATGTACAGTAAACTGTAAGAAGCTTAACAGGTGGCATAAAGACGTCTAGAGATAAGACCAACAGACGCCAAGAGGAAATTATGCATTGACATATTTATGGGTTCTTGGTCGAAAGTTGTCCACATGTTTAGATTGAAAGGAACTTCGGCTGGAGCTGCAGTGAGGCCAGTGGCATTAGGAGCGAATGGATTTTGATTGGACTGGATGAGATGATGGAATGCAGCTTGGGCTGAACTGAACTGGAATTGAAAACATGGAATTGAGCCCAGCCCTGCTGCACAGGGTCTGCCAAGGGAATAACTGCACATGTGAATGAAAGCTAATGGACTTTTTTCGATTTTACTGGAGGGTTAGGGCACAAGACAAGCCATCTCGGGTTAAGGTGAGGCTTCTGGTAAATTGTCTTTCAGTGTACACTCTGAAAATGCAGCAACGTGCGCAAATTAGGCCAAGTTGGATTGAGTGTGGAAGGAAAACATTTACCCGGTTATGCTGCCATTCGCTGCCACTCCACAAAGCTTCCTGTTCAGTAAATGGATGGAAGTGGGGTCTTTAATATTTTAGAGAAATACAACTTGGTATTCAATGCATAAACAAGACATTAACTTCTGTGACATTTGCCAGAAAAAAAGAGCAGCACTTGAAGTCATAACAAACTAAAAGTGAATTAACCAACCACGCATATTACAAAAAATTACATAATGGAGACGTGTTTTCTCCTCAAAGCATTTTTCACAGTAACCCCCGTCATGCCATACCAATGCCCGCCTCCCATAGTTGGCATCCAAAACTGGACAGGTCTAAACAGTATAACGGAAAAAGTGGTGGATGTCATTGAAAATTTTGTGCCATGTCAAATTAAGCAGGGGTCCTTTAATGACCCCACTGCAGGTTTAATGAGTGCGTGTGCTCCAGCACTCGTTAAAGAAAGCAGGGCACTTTTAAATGGCCATTGTCTTCCAATCATTTCCACATGGGCGGCTGGCTTTAGCAGTCTAGAAGGAGCTTTTTGAAAACACACTGTGCTTCATCCAAGTTTCACCCAAACTGTTATAAATGTATTACAGGTTACTGGGCATTGTAATGCTACCAAAGGGATAAGAAGAAAAAAAAACATTTTAAAGGCTGTTCAGTTGTCATAACATTCAACAAGTATGATGATATATGATTATACTTCTACTTGAACACAATTGTCATCTTTTCTGAAGCGAACTAACTCTAAATTTACTAAACACAAAAAGGCAATATATTTGTGGACAAGTTTATCACTCTGCTAATAAACTCTGATGCAAATAAGTTTTTTATAGCTGTGATCTCACAGCATTTGGGGTCTCATAAATAACCAAACAACATGACTGCATAGGTTACGATTGGACCAAACCAGAGACCCCGAGGCATGTCTCTAGGATGGGGACTGCGTTACCCAGGAGGCTACTCAGAGACTTTTTTTCCAAATGGACTTGGACAGTGAAGGGTTTGCTTTGCAAAACAGAGTCATGGCAAGGGAAAGAATTATGACACATTCTGGCTCCCTGCCCCAGTCCTGGAGTGCCATTCTGGCCTTCATTCCAGGCCTTCAATCCTGTCCAGTTCCTGGCTATGGAGTCAGAGCCTCGCTCAAAAATAATCATTTGCACATTTATGGGCATGTATTTACAAGCTCTTCACCAGTTCTGTGCTTCAGGTTATCATTCAGACTTAAGGCTTTCTGACTATCCTATTGTAACTGAGAGCACATGTGCAACTTTACCAAATCAGTGCCAGTACCAACCTGGTTGGTGTCCCTTGGATGCCAGGGGATGAGGGGTAGCCTGCACTGAAAATCTCCCGCTCTCCATGGATGCTAATCTCAGCAGGGGATTAATATCGATGCATTAGCAATGGTGCTCTCATCTCTTCTTCTAACTCCACCAATAAGGCTGAACTTTCAAAGATTAGCAGGAAGCGCTCAGAAGAACAGTACTCAGTAATTCCCGCTGAACTGATAACCTCTGCCTGTGGTATATGCAGAGCTAAGACGCAGATGATCTTGAGTCGTTCTCTTCCACACATTTGGCAGTGCAAGAAAATTTGGATCAGAGACTTACAACATTTCCCTCCATGAAGATGATCTTCTTATGTTAGCCCTCCCATACTTAATATTCAATCCATTTGCATGAACTGTTATTCATGAAAGTCTAGAAAGCGATGTGCTGAGTAAAAACGAATCGTGAATTTATTCCATGAGATATCTGACCCATTTTTGTTCTCAGAAATCAAGACACTTTTACCAATTCACACAAACTTGTTCATTCACATAGGTATCCTGTAGAAAAAAATATTTACAAAAAGTAAAAAAAGAAATCACATTAGCAATAACTGTAATGCATTTGTCTTCGATAACAACAACCCCATCTCCTTTCCAGCTAATAGGGATATACAACCTCTAAATATGAAATCTTAAATGAAATGTTAAAAAAAATCACATACAGTTTATAGTATCATAAAAATACATATCATTTAAATATTCATGCAATGTGACAAACAAGAGTGAGAAATCTACAGATTACTCACCAAGTGGCAAAATAAATATGGGATTAAGTTACATATTACTATTAGAGACATTCATAGCTCAGTATGTAAAGATAGCACATATAAAAATGTGTGTTATGGCTCAGGAATGACAAACATGGAGAACTGCAATAATAATCAAATTACAGTCATTGAGCAGGTGCTTAATTAGCTAAAGTGATTGAGAGAATACAAACATTCAAAGGATAACATACACTAATCCTCCCTTCCCATGATCCTCCCCCCTCATGAGTATGCAGAATAAAAACATCACATGGTCACATTACCTAACCTCACCTTCAACAGTGATCACCTTTCACTGAATGTGGAACTGCCAGTATCTACACACTAGGCATGTGAACGGCGAAGTTACCCATTTCCAAAGGATTTAAATGACCTTTATGATGGTGACTGTGTCGTTTCAGACCATCAGTCCCAGGGCAGGAGGGAGCCGGAGAACAAGCTGGACTGCAGCCAGCGTAAGAGCATGGGAACTGTGAGATATCGAGGGAATGACTGGGGGAAGGAGAGAGAGCGTGCAGAGCAGAGGAGTGAACAGGGAGACCGGGACGAGCAAGGAGCTGGTACACATGTTAAAATGACTATCTTCACTTATTTCAAAAGATGACGCCAGTGCGGTTAGTGTTGGCCAGCAATATAGCAGTAAGGATCATGCCTCGTAACCCAAAGTGATGCCGTGGTACCCATGGCCAATGAACTTAACCCAAAAATCATAACCAATGCCACTCTAGACAACAGCACCTGCTAAGCAACTGTAATGTGATGTAATGTTAGGACAGCAAAGCAACCCAAGTGGGCCTCTGCTGTCACTGGAAGTGACCCTCACACGCGCATCACCTTGCGCTTGGGAGATGGCGAGAGCAGGCGGTGTGCAGGTGCAAGGTTAGCGGCGAGCGCTAAGTCCGCGCGTACGGGTGAAACCGGAGAAGAAGGGCAGCGCTGCAGGTGAGCTCAGGGCAGCCGCCCCCGGGGGGCCAGATGACAAGGGCGCCGCTCCGCACATAGCAGACGCGTCTGTCTCGCGGCACTGGAGCAGGTTGCTGGACAGGCGCCCTCTCATCCTCGTGGTGGGCTTCCCTGCGCTTTATCCCAGCCAAGTGCGGCTGCCGCCGCGGCTATTTATACCCCGGTTATGCGGACGCCCTCGCCCGTTTCTCAGAAGAGGAATCAGTTTCGATGTCACCTACGCGTACGGCGACACGTGACCGCCCGCCGCCCCCCGTCACCCCCCTGCGCGCACTCCCCTTTCTCTCTTTTTTCGAAATCCCTTCTCGTCCCTTCACTTCTCATCCTTTGCCAGCTTCAAACGCTCGTGATTTTTTCACCCCTTCCCTCCATCTGATCCCCCCTCCTGGCTCCCTGTCTTTGTCCTGCATCACACTGGCTTTCTAAGATTACATGTGAATCCCTGTGGTACCCCTGAGCCCCTGCAACGCGCCGGCTTTCTAAGATTACACGACAGCCTCTGTAGTAGTCCCCCCCCCCTCCACTCCCACACTGTAGATCATTGGGCTGGAGTGACAAGGGGTCAGGATATTTTGCTGTTATTTACGGCTGCTGCAAAGCTCCGCGTCTCTGTGTACAATAAATTGACAGCACTGTGCCACATTAATATATCACTCATGTCAGCTCTGTCCTATTACAGCATATTACTCATTTTGATGTCAGCCCTGATTGGGTCCTTTAGTGAAACCCAAAATGCCTTGCTTTTCTGGACACCGTTAAAATTAAAAAAGACAAACAGACGTTGATCCTCGCATGGACACCGCGCTCCATCCCTTGATCCACCTCTCGGGCTTCCGTGCAGATGCGGCTAAATTCCTCGCATAAACAAACACAAACATGTGTACAAAAAGCTTCAAAACAAAAACATGAGAACCGAGCCCCAGCTCAGGCCAGCTCATGTGAGACACAGCATCAGAGGTGCGTCAGAGGAAACAGCGTGTCACCCTGTAATTATGAGGTCACAGAGAGAACCGCGACATGCTTCCCTTGGTTTGTGGGAGCCTCGCGCTGCGGGCGTCTGACTGTCAGAGCAGAGAGGTGCATGGAGTCCCCCCTGCACAGATTTACAGCCTTAATTCCTGTTTACAGGGTTCTCCTCTCCCCGGCGCGCAATTCAAACATCAGCCATACGCTCGGATGATTCACCTTTCAATACTCAGGGCTGGCTTTAATTAGAGGTGCAGAGAGGTGCGTCTGCGCTACAGTGTAATCATTGTAATCATTCAGCATTAGTCATGATCAAAGTCTTCACTCGAGCGCTTGAGAAACGTGATATACAATTTACTGATGATGGGGGGAAGAAAGAGAGGGAAAACCCCCTCCATTCAGAAACATTTTTTCCCCCACAAACACAATGCAGTTTTATTCAAACACTTAGAGGCCTTCTTCTGCACCGTGTGAGGAACTGAGTCAGACAGAGTCTTGAAAATAAGCACTTGAAGAACCAGAGCGCTTTTTCAAGAGCAAAACAAACTTTTGCATGTTATTTATATGTGCTTATATGTGTGTGTGTTTCTTTGTATATTATTCATGAACAAACAAAAATTGATTTATGCAGTGGGCTTAACAAAAGTACACAGCAGGAAACAGCATATGAGTAAATTTCAAAGAAGTCTCCAAAGTTGAAAGGATGCCCCCCACCCTCCCAAATTTGTTTGCTGAAGTCTCACCTTTGAAAGACAGATGCACTCTGGGAGCAGCGCGGTAGTTGCCATAGATACCACAGATGCATGAACCCAAGAGAAAGACAAGGAGCCTCGGAGCTGCTGCCATGGTCGGCTGTATAGGTAACCTATGGAGACGGTCAAAGAAAGAAAAAGAAAGGTTAAAAGGCATATATCAGATAAATTGTAAGCCATAAATATTGTAATAAAGGAGCAACCACTAAATAAGGCTAAGATTTAGTCTCAATAAGAATAAGAATTAGAATAATTAGCCTTCTGGAAGACATTTCAATGTCTTCAGCTAGATTGAGAACACTGTATTGATGAGGACAGTCTATTTAGCCAATAATAATATAACATTTACAGTGAAACTACCACTGTTTCAAGTTTGATCTTGAAGGACACCAGCGTATCTTGACTCCATTATCCTGGCAAGCTATCCCATTTAAAAATAACAGGGCTGTGTGAAGAAATATATTCTACAGTTCTACAGTTTAAGTAAGTTATTTTTAACACATTTCCACCTGTACTTTCTTGTTCTGTTTACATAATTTAGCTTGAAATAGCTTCTGCGGTTCACCTTATTAATCCCTTTTAATTTTAAGAACTTAAATCAAACCCCCTCCGGGCTTATTTTTAGTGAGATTAAAGAAATAACTCTTGTATTCAATCAACATTTTTCTTTAACCCTGACAATTAAAAGCAAGTGATACTTTTTCCTCTTCACAACTACTGTTTGACGAGTTTGTAATCATGTAACTAAATGACAGACAAAGTTAACGACAAATGTTAACTGAATCTCAGGGTGAGTGTGTGAAAGACCCGGCGCTGCTCTTGTTGTCCTGTTTCATAGTGCTGCTATATCGTCTTGACAGTGTAGCAACCCAAAACTAAAAAACAGTGTTTTTTTCATTGATTCAGCACAATGTTTAGCTCCTTCCAAAACCCCTGAATATCTTTCATGTGTACACTCCTCTGACATAAATATTCATTCCTAATATTCTAATTACCATTATTTGGAACATATATTCCATGTTAAGGCTTCATTTGTCAATTACCTGCCTATTTCTGCATCTTACGCAGACTGTCCTGTATTATTTTATTAACTTCTAAACTGCTTATTTCTCTCTTAGGTTTTGTATCAGCAGAGGTCCAACTGAGGAGGTAATGAGGACATTTATGTTTTAAACTGCATTTACCTCTTAATTAATGGAGAAATGTCCTCAGCTAAGTTAATCAAATAGAGAAAAAAACAAACCTGAAGTGTTCAGTATTTTATTATTATATATTCAACAATTACAGATTAAATAAAATAAAAATAACATGACTCATGTTAATTATTTGCTAACATCTGAACTGCTGTTGCTGTTCAATCTACAATGCCATACTACAGTCAATGTCCTGAACTACATTAAAATGTAAAATCATACTTTAACCCATTATATTTATGTATTTCCACAATAATTGCCATTTATAGTGCCTTGTCCTTGTGAATTTGTTTCTATGATGTGATGCCTTAGTTCTATTCCATGATGTGAATCCTCAGTTCTTTGCAGAATCTTAGTGTCGGCTACAGAATGCCATATTTCTCAGCTGCATTTCTGTCTTACTACAGTAAGGCTCAAGTTGACAGGGTTTTTCATCCGTACAAAGCGTCTTTCTTATTCCTGGCGTGTCGACTGCCACTCAGGTACTTAGCTACATTGCACAACCTTTTTCTCAAAATAATTAATGTACTGAGTGCTTTTAGTAATTACCAGCTGAAACAAGACACACTGTCAAATTTTATCAGCTTTTTGTATGAATTATGTACCAATGCACTCCACTGCATACTGTACAACTGCATTTAGATGAGCCTAAAATGAAGAGATAGGCAGATTACCAGATTCTTACAAGCAAGGTTTTTATACAGCATTAGTGCAGGAATGATTTGTTATACTGATTGTTTTTAATCATTACATGTGGTTAATTCTTATATCAGTGTTTCTTATATGCAGGGTACACCACATTTTGCCACTAATGTCCCCTATTACAGTAAGGTTATTTATACATTTTGGAAAAGCAGAGGTCCCAACACTGACCTAGATATAATCCATTTTATTATTGCTCCTATTACTGTCTTTATATCCTACGCTGGAGCTAATTTTGAACCCAGCTGGAGAAATCTGTGGGACTTTAAAAGCTTCTGTTCCAATGAGTTGCTCAATGTGGTACATTGTTGAACAATTTGAAAATGCAAATGTATAAGCCTGATTTGATTCAAGAATTTTAAAATTAATAAATATAATCTGATCCTTACAAATATGGGTTGACTACCCTCATAATGCCATTCTTATCCAAGAATAGCTACATTTTCTGTCATGATGGAATCTATGATTTGCATGAGTATATTATACTCTTCTGAACCTAACTGTCTGCTGATAACTGAAAAAGTCCATTCCACCATACTGTAATTGCTCTATTCATAAAGTACGTGTATCCACCAAACCACCCCAATGGGCATGAGTCAGCCATTCCTGAAATCAACCCTTTGATACTAGTGAAAAAGCTCTCTTAAAGGGGAGATCTTTACAATTAGTGGTTTCGCCTAGCAGTTCTTAATGAAGGAGCAGACACAAGATACTAAGCCCTGATTCTCCTCCTGGTTATAGTTCAGTATACAGGAGTCCTGTCTCATGAAGGTTGTTCAGTGCTCTGACCCTTGCCCCATCAGATGAGTGAGTGTAGCTGCCAGTGGGGTTAACTTTTTCTGTCTCAGGAGCAAGAGAGTGGCAGTCTGTGACAAGGAAGGGGAAGGAGGGGGGGGGGGGGTTCATGGCATCTTACTTCACGCAGTCCTGCAAAGCAGATTATCCAAGTATGCATTAATAGACTGAAAGTGCTTAAATGCTACTGCCAGGGTCCTGGCTGGCTGACACAAATCCCTGTCACACACTCCCTCTCTTGAAAATCCAACAGTGTGATCATCTACAGGCAGCATAAGCCACCAATGGAGTCCCTTGACAAGAGAAGTCCCCCTCCCCTCCCCCCCTGGCCTTTGGAATCTAAATCTGTGATATTACAATGAAGTCAGTCATATATCTAGGCACAGATTGGTGGTTAATTAACAGTTTAATCATATCATATCATAAACGCTAAGGTCCTTTTGAAACAAGTTCCTTTTTAGCTTTCTTTAGGGCCACCCATTTAATACTGTATGCCATTAATTTGACATTTTTTGCATGTGATATTTTTGAATTTCCTAAAAACCCCCCTTAAATATGATCACAAAACAATTCTTTAGGTTGCACATTTTCCAGTGCACCTCAACCACTGACCCAAGATAAATATGTCATACATCACTTAGAGGTCAAGGATAGGGCTGGAAAGCTAATTCTGGATCGGCTGTTGGGGCTGAGAGCTTCCAGAGCTAATTTTCCATGAACAAAGATTTGTGACAATAGTGTAGATTAGTGTTAGAGCAGAGGAGAGAAAAGATTTGACTGTTTGACAAACAGTCATTTGACTGTTGCCTCAGTGAAAGCTACCGTAAATGAAAGAAATAAGAAGCTCTCAATGATTGCACATATATAAGTCACATTATTTCACATATTTCCCATGAATATACCACAGACATCATTTTATATCACATCCTGTAGCTGATAGATTATATGTTACATACTCCAAAGGGTTGAGGTAAATGCTTCACTTTCATTCCTAGGCTCAGTATTCAACAGTAGGTGACCCCTTTCAATAGTTCACATTCACAACAATGGGCACTACTGTACTGACGAAAAAAAAACAGTAGGGGTATCTTTCCACAGTTAAATCCGTGAGTGGAATCATGATTGGTGTATCATTATGAACTCACACGGGGGAACCAGGGAGAGAAAGGGGTGCAGAGCATTTCTCTAAGGGATTAAGAGGGTGCAAGACCTACCCCTGTCCAACCAGTGTTCCTTGATGGGCCTATGTGTAATTACTGTGTCTCAATAGTTTTGAAGTTTTAAAGTTGACAAGCTGTGTCAGACATTTTTCACATGTGCCAAATCACTGTGGCAAAAATGTCACCTGTCTGGACCTACCGAGAACAACACTTTCTTCTCACTGGAGGGTTTTGTGCGGTTTTTTTAAGGTGTCCCCTCCATGCACTGAGGCAAACCATTGTTGAGCTGTCAAACCTGATGCAAGCCACTTTTTTCCACCGCATACCTCAATGAAGATAAAGCTTTCCCACAGATCTAATATGAAAGAACTTTCTATGCAAGACTTTCCCACTGAGACGGTGGAGAAACACGCTGATTTAGTTTTTGCTGAATGGCGTAAACCCTCATTCAGCTTCACAAGGACTTCAGAAAGCTCTGTCTTTGTCAATGTAAATCTATGACACATGTGTGAATGCGAGGTTACAACACACATTAAAACACGTGTTGTTCACGGATACAAACAAGGCGCAAGGTTTCTTAGAAAGTGCATGAAGCCGAATGAAAAGTCCAACGTCCTCCAGTTTAAAAACATTCAGGGGAACAATGAGCTTAGGAGTTAATGATTTGCACGGGGGCCTCCGTTTTTCCAGTTTGCTGAAGGTGAAGGGAAGGAGAGCTCGCGATGCGGGGTGTGCGTGTTTGACGCTGTGGATACTGTAAGTAATGAGACCCTTGTCTAAATCTGTTTTGATCTCAGATGTAGGTGCAGCGCAGAGGAGCAGAGTCAAGCCTGGACATGTCGGAGACAGCACACGCCACACTTATTGGCGTCAAGTCACTGCCACGAGAGCGGACACTGACAACAGCGCTACACCACAGCCCAGGATGGCAAGATACTGCAGACAAAAAAAACAAAAACAGAAAACAATAGGGGCTGTATTATTAATCTAGTAAAACCAACCCCTTAACAAATATACTATAATGTATCATATTACATTATTGTCATCTAGCAGCTGCCCTTATCCAGAGTGACCTACATAGGTTACAAATTTATCCATTCATACAGCTGGATATCTACTGAGGCAATTGTGGGTTAAGGACCTTGCCTAAGTGTACAACAGCAGAGCAAAAGCAGGGAATCGAACCAGCAACCCTTACAAGCTCTACAGCTACAAGTTAGAAGCTCTGCTCCTTACCACTACACCACACTTCTATATTGTCTGTGTCCAGTGACAAAAGATATACCAATATTAGGTCTTATGGAAGTTAACCTGTGGAATTGAGATTTTGGTATTTGCAAAGGAGTATAATAACACTGTTTTACATTCTGTTTGTGCCATTCCTTCAAGATTGGACCTCCCAAAACAAGATAATTGTGAACTGAAGTCTCACACATGCAATATTTATAATATTAATATTGGATGTGGCAAATTCAGTGGCACTAGGGCAAAGTTTCCCATA
Organism: Megalops atlanticus; assembly: GCA_019176425.1. NCBI lineage: Eukaryota > Metazoa > Chordata > Actinopteri > Elopiformes > Megalopidae > Megalops > Megalops atlanticus. The sequence goes on along the minus strand of CM032879.1, from coordinate 7,447,705 downwards.
GCTTCATCCACAGACGTGTTTCACCCAGCAAATCACAGCCTTGCGTGGTTGACGTCAGAAGTTGATGTAGCTACAGCAGTGTTTCTCAACCCTGCTCCTTGCGGCACCCTGTCCTGCATATCTTCTATCTATCCTTGCTCTACCTACCTGACTGAATTCATCAGTGGCACATTTTATTAGCTGAGCACACCTGATTTAATCAAGCAGCAAGGATAGCTAGATGCTATGCAGGACAGGGTGCCGCGAGGAGCAGGGTTGAGAAACACTGAGCTACAGTACTGTCTGTGGGCGCAGTGTCAACAATCAGGGTCATATAGCTCACAGCACGTGTCTGGTGGCATATCGAGACATACACAATCACCTAGCTAGCTAAGTACCACATGTAGCGAACTTGTTACATTCATCCCATTGAGTAGAGTATCATTAACGTGATACACACAACTGATACTATTGCTAATCGTGGCCTTGGGTACTCTCTAGAGTTACAGTATACATCATTTACAATTGCCAAGACTCATGCTCGCAATGCACTGTGAGGCAAAGAGGCTAATTAACCAGGTGGCTAAATAGATATAATTTTTGTGTGTTTGTTGAAAATCCATTTCATAAACTGCCACAAAACAAAAATTTTGTCATGTCTAATGCTGCTCAGACATGAGAATGATCCTCTCTGCTGCCAAAGTATCATACAGCAAACTGCATCTTCTCCCTGTAGTTTATGCGTTTGTCTGTGTAGCTTGCTTCAATGACCTCCCCAGTACTTTTTCCAGTAAATCTTGCCTTGCTTACTGAAATGGCCTTGCTTATTTAGCATTCTCAAATAAATCACTGGGATAGCATTTGATGGCAGCAGTATTTTTTGCTTTTAAAGGGGAGGTCGCTGTTTGCACATAATGAAGTGGAGAAATCAACGTCAGGCTCAAGAGATGTTCAAAAAAAACCCCAGAAATCTGAGGCAAATTTCCCACAGTTATAAATCCATTTGGCCAACTGGAGACAATGGCCCATTGTCTGTTCAATAAGTCAGCGCGTAACAAATTATTTGCCACTCTGTTCCAGCCTGGCTCCTGTGATGCCAAGTCTTCTACTTAGAAAGTTGCAAGCTTTGTATACCCACTTGGTTTTTGCGTGTTCCCATTTAAATGTTACTGTATGCCCAGCCCACGTTAAATCCATTAGCTCACTCGGTGTACCTGTCAGGTTGGCCTCGCTGAGGCGGCCCACATTTTTGTGCAGCTGGAGACACTCGGCTGGTGAACAAAGTCAAGTGCCTGGATGAGAAAGTCCACACTCAGCTGTTGAATACTGGCACAAAGTAACTGCCTCTTTATTTCTTTCCTCCATACAGTGCTTGAACCCAGGTTTTGTGGATGGTAGTACTGTCAGTTCAGTTTATGCTTGAACTTGTTGTTTTGTTTTGTGTTTTTCTTTAGTTATTCAAAATTAGGGCTGCATTAGTCTGACTGAGCCAGGCATTTAATCTTCCGAGTCCTTGTTCTTGTCTTTCAGGTGTTATATAAACTCTGCCAGCTGAATTATTAGGTTACCGTTCATCTAGAGGCTTGTCAAGGAATGTGCTGCATGTCCAAACTGCATAGCAGGGGGAAGGAGGGAAGGAGAGGGCAGGTGAGGGAAAGAGAGTAAAAAATTGGGGAAAGAAAGAGAGAGGGCAGGAGCAAGAGTGAGAACAGCATAGGAGAGAGAGAGAGAGAGAGAGAGAGAGAGAGAGAGAGAGAGAGAGAGAGAGAGAGAGAAAAAGACAAGAAATGATAGAGAAAAATATAGAGCAGGGGTAGAGACAACAAAAGAGCAGTGGAAAGACAGAGAGACATCAGGAAAAAGAGAGAGAGTGAGTGACTGGGGGAGGTGAGAGAGACAGAGGGAAGACAGACAGAAAAGGAAAGCAAGAGAGACAGCAGAAGAGAGAGTAGCAAGAGAGAACTCTAAAAACCATTTGAGCAGCTAATCCTTCTTACAAAGAGAAGAAAAGGAACACTGGAGATTTTTAAGTTGCACGATCAGAGTCAAATGTAGTGCAATTTCTCATGAGGAAAAGTACTGAAATGAAAAAAAAAGTCTTTGAACTTGCTTTATGACCCTCTGTCTCATAGATCGAAACTAGCCTGGCGCTACTTTGTGGACTCACTGATATGCATGGACAACAAACAAAAATCTGCATCTCACCATAAAGTTCAGCAACACTTGATGTTTTGGATTAAAATGTCTTTATTAGTAAGAACAGAAAATCGACTTTAAGCCTTCCTGATGTACAAGTTTCTGTTACATCACAAAATGTAAAGTAATCACAAACCAATGAGAATAAAATGAAAACAGGGAGAAGATGAGTGTGCCAAATTAGCCAATGAAATGCAGCAGTGGAAAATCAATTAAACTAGACCAACTGAGGCATTTACAGGAGTACACCAATAGGGGACCTCTGTCTCTTACACACTCACATACTAAAACCCATCCCATCCCCCCACCCTGTTACAGATTCCCCATCCATTCGGTGCACTGCTGCTCTGAAACCTTTAAACCACAGAACTTTGAGGTTAGAGTGAAAATAGGACATACTGGTACCCTGGGATCCATCCTGACAAGCCGTGAAACCACACTAAAATTGTTATTGACTGTTTTTTTCCAGATGTCCACCAACAACACAAACCTTAGCAAGCAGGGATGGGGAGGGGGGTGCCATGTAACACTGAATAGAGGCTGCGGGATGGTAGCTGCTGTGGGAGATGGAGCTGTATCTTTTCAAGGGCTCCTTTGAATTTCTCCCTTTTGAACAGCAAATGTGAGTCCCGTGTCGAAGCTTGCTGAAGCTTGCATCTATCATGGGGAACATTCAGCACGGCTGCTTTGGGCAGCCTTCTGAAACGTGAGGGGGTTTTCCCCAGTGTTGTTGTTTTTGTTGATGTTGCTGTTGTCAAGACTCTTGCAATCTGGTCCAATGTGAGCAAATTGCTAAACCACCAGAGAAAAGCATGACTCGTTGGCCTTGCGATAAGGTATGCACAGATCTTCGGGCTGGGACACGGAGAGGGAGGAATGCCTAACGTGATCTTTCATGTGGAACACAATAAAAAGGTAAAGAACAGAGCTAGCTGCATACCACGGTGCAGAGTGGTCCCTTTTGATGTTTTTTTTTCTTCTTTTCCCCAAGGAGTGTTTACCTGTTATTAATCAACCTTTTTGTTCAGCATGGCAATGAGCCCGAAGGGTGATCCCGCTTGTCAAGGCTCTGTGTTGGACGAAGGAGGCGGGCTTGTCCCGTGTCACTTCCCAAAAAGCTGCTGAAGGTCTCTCAGTATGGCCCACCTTTCATCTCCCTTACAGTGTGGATCCAGGACCTGCAATGGCCTCTCTTTCCTCCCTGTGCCATTACTCTGGCCTTCACCGCAGACATCGGAAATAGATAAACACACTGACCAGAATATGGAAATAATACCTAATTATAGGAACATTTACAGTAATCGCACTGAAAATAACTTGTAGATGTAAAGGCCCTGGCAACTACGTCATGGCAGTGACAATCAGCGTTATATAATTACTACTGTATTCAAGCCTCCTTACAGAGGCATTTGCCATACTTTGGTAGTTTTGTGCAAAATTGTAAAAAGTGTTCTCAGCCATATTTAGGCCCGTCATTGTGGCAAGATATGATTTTATTTTAAAAGAAAGTGAAAATTGTACAGTGTAAAAAGCAGCTGGCCTGTTTTAGTGCTAAGCACAAAGCACCTAATGGCTGTCAGGCTGACAGATGTCAGTCCTCTGACCACAAGTGTGTTCACAGTTCTTTCAGCATCACATGAGCTTGCATATAGTCTTTGGAGGAGTCCTGTTTCTGGAAGCGCTTTAGCATGTTGAAGCTGATCATTTTATTTTCAGGTTTGCTCAACAGACATCCTTCCAGATCTGTGCCTGTTTGTGCAAGTAACTTTTAACTAAAATACATCTCAATGCAATGTCAATATCTTAAAGAGTTACAGAGTGGAAGCATACAGAAGTGGACTAGTGTTTTTCTATCACATACCTTGTATTGAACTACTGAGCAGGTGTGCATTTACAGTTTTTAGATAGTATGGTTAGTTATATAATTATTTTACAAGATTCACATACCTGCATGTAATACTTCCTCTCATAATTACAAAACAATGCAACAAATGAATTATGCTTATGCATTAGTTATGTTGTCTATTTACTCTGATCAGTACAGACTGACAATCTGAGGTACAGCAGCCAAACAATACTGAACTCATCTGTGATATCAAATAAACAGATCATTTTACTTCACAGCTCTGATACCACTTAATTTCAGTGTGGCTGCCACTTCTCTGTCTCACTTAACACACAAGTGGCAGTTATCACACTTGTATCATACTGTTACTCCTTTAGCCTGAGCTGTTAAGTGCAACCCCACTGAGTGATTAATTATTAAAAGCTTAAGTACTGCATCATTTAATATTAAGTTCTTTTCGACCTTTCTTACAATCCAAAAACAGTTAAATGCTAACTCCTGCATGGGAGAGTCTGCAGCACCATAGTGAGGTTAACTCTGTGTTTGTGTGTGTGTGTGTGCGTATGTAGGTGTGTGTGTGTGTGTGTGTGTGTGTGTGTGTGTGTGTGTGTGTGTGTGTGTAGGTGTGTGCATGCACGTGTCAGCACGTGAGTCACTTTTGCTCTCCCGAGCAGTTTAAACTGAGGACGGAGTGAGAGGCAGAGCGATTTAACCCGACACCTCTTCGTACACACATCAAGGGAGCACGAACGCCTGTCGACCCGAAAGCTCATTAGCACGGCCTCTTAGAAACTAGCCCCAGGAGGAAACGCAGAGAGCGAGGGGGTCAGAGGTCACGTTTCCACCTGCTGAAAATGTCACTATTTACCCAAGCCCTCCGCCTCGGCAATTACCACCCACATTTCACACAACACACAGCTCTTTCTCCAGCATTTCTGACACGCACACTTCACCTTTCTCACTGCATCTCCATTTCGGCTCAACTGGCTCAATTCAATTTAGCTACAGACATACTTCAGTGGCATTCATACGACACAATGCACCAATGGAAAGCTACAGAAAAGGAGAACAACAAATGGAAATAAATGAGCAATGTCAACTCTCCCCTACCCTCACTGGAATATAACCCAAAACAAAATCTATGCTACACCAATAAAAAAATTATAGTTTTCATTGTTTTGACTGAACCAGTGGAGCCTTCCTTCCTAATTCCAAATGTTGAGTTGTTTAAAGAGAGGTGGGAACATTAAGGGCTTTTCAGGCAGACTGTACATTCCCGCCATCCACCAACCGAAGGAAGGGTCTGTAAATTAGTCACGTAAAAGTGCAGTATTGTATTTAAAATTCAGAGAGGTACATCTCCTCTAGTAGCTCCATCTGAGGTGGTTAAACTCAGCAGTGAACAAGCATATCAGTATGAATTTAAAAATGCATGTACAGCAATGCACTTAGAGGAGTCAAAGTCTCGGTTCACACCTCAAAAAGAAGACAAGAACTGCCACAGAGACTGGACAGGACAGCTACAGGAATCCTACAGATCCCAAACAACATTTGGGAATATGCTGTGTCCATCACTTAGGCCAGTTTTAATCAGCTGCATGATAAGTATCTTCATTACATCACATTCATTAGTAAATTATTCTTCCTCAGACCTCAGCTTATCCAAGATACCTGAAACATCTTCTTCTTGGCCCACATCTGCAAAATAACTGTAATAATTATTGCCTTTATTTAACAGTTTTCTTCATCAGAGGGTTTTATAACACAAAAATCAAACTGAATTCAAACTGAATTAAAAAAACTGACAGATCACTGCCATGCGAGAGTCTCCATCTCAGTATGTAGTAAGGACATTTGGTACACATAACTTGTCTTGGAATACAACATTATTGAGTTCTGCAAAGACCGCTGAGTTAGATTTGACCCGTATATTAATGCTTATTTCATACATTCATCCGTCATTTACAGTAAGGAATTCATACATTTCTGAATGGGTCTTCAGTTACATTAAATAACCAGCCACCAGCTAAAGTTGAGAGTATTCAGTCCTGGTCCATGTCCATTTTTCCTTGTTGAAGTAAAAACCGTTACTAAACAGAGTTGTTATAAGAGTTACCCACAGAGAGATGTACTTGAAAAAGTTAAGAACCTACAGGGGTTGTACCTCTTACTGGGGGTAGGTTTGCCTGCTCAGCATGCACTGATCAACAGATCAACATTCAATATATGATTTGTAATGAACCCTCAGGACTGTCTTAAAGTCCCCTGATCCTAACTACCAGATTCAGCACCTCCCTTCAAAGAGTCCTAAGCCCCTGCTAGCTTATCTGCTCCCCTTTGAAGTTGGCCATTTCCGTCCTCCCGTGACGCCTCTTCTGCTCTTGTGGCTCTTTGCTGTCGCCCGCAACAGGACACCTTTGGAATTCGGGCAAACGAGCACAGGGAATCGCACCAGAGTAACACTGCCTTGCCAATGAAGGTGGTATGCCGAAACGACCACATCTGTAGTCTTGTCTTCAAAAAGAAAAAGAACGTTAACCATGAATCTTTCATGAATGTAGCTACTCAGGTTCTTCTGATCTCCACACCTATGTTTTGTACCTAGGGGCACAATCCGCTCCTGTTAGGAAAACGAGTACAGGACCAAACACCCGAGAAAGGCAAGGGGGAGATCCTACGACCGTGAACACGGCTACTTATCCCTGAGGCCTGGGGCCCTGGGCGTGTCTGGACAATACCTCAGGTTTGGACGCCGTTCCTTAAAATGGCGAAAAAAATGGAATAACCCCCCCACCTTTTGATTTCCAGGTGCGCCCAAAACCTGCAGAACCCTGTGGGCCTCTTGGCGGCGCGAGAGGGCGGGTTTCTGCACGCACGTCACCTTATATTTATACCACCTCTTATCCCCCCCGCCTGACTCTGCCTGTAATCCCACCATCCCAGAGCGCACATAACGGGCGAGCGAGCATTAGGCGGCTGCCGAGGGTGGGGAGGGAGAGAGGGAGGGAGAGAGGGAGGGAGAAGGAGAGGGAGAGGGAGATCCACGCCCCCCCGCCGCATACCAACACCTGTTTCAATGGGGCTGCTCTTTTCACTCGTACAATAAACACAACGTTCCTCTGCAATTACCGGCCACTCTTGCACGCCTATTTATACCCTACAGCTGTTTTCCGGCATCGCGCCGGCTTACGGTGGGCGCGATATTGTTCGTCGCAATTTTCGGATCAGCGTTTGATTTTTCAAGTTTGTAGCTTCACTGCAGTTGCTAACACACCTGAGGCCATTCGGAATAAATTAATGTGTAATTGCTCGTATAAGTCCAGTTATGTACACCCTTTTTATGTTTTGATGACAGAAAAGGATAACAATACATACACTTACACTGTAAGCACTTTAAGAAGGGCAATTTTCAAACCTGCAGTGATTAATTTACAATATGAAATAAAATGTTTAAAAAATCCTACAAGAAAAATGCATTTAAAACTGTAGCAAATTGTGTGCAACAATGCAACAAACATATTTAGAACTTCCACTACACAACTGAATAGCTTGCTAGCAAACTGTATTTAAAATTGTATTAATGCTTATTATTTTTCATTTTCACCATCTGATTTCAATAACTTTGCCGACTCCACCGATTCTAAGGATTATGCCACTAAACATCTGGTTACAATTAAAGAGAGGTAGTCCACAACTCCAGAAGAGACCATTCAGCTGTGCACTGTTCATGGTTTACAGTAAAAGGCATCAACCCTCAATTCAGTCACAGGTGACCAACTTCACACTCATATGAAGGCTACTAAACCAACAAATCTGCACAAAGGCAGAGTGTGGGCTTCCTTTAGCATGTTAGAGCAGTGATACCATCATTTACTTGCCAGTGTGTATCCTCCAGGCAGCTGGCTTTTCTCTACAAATGGTATTACACCAGCAGATCATTCTGTTTGGTTGGTACCTTGTAGTTACTGATGCCACCCTGTTGCTTTTAGCTTGCTGGTCTTCTTCATGAATATTCATAATATGGTAATGATATGGTAAAAGTGCAGCTGTTTAGGCAAAGCTGTTGTTAGATGGAAGGTAGTTAGATGTCGACCGCTGTGCATCATGCCCTGTAACAGCCATATTCATTTTGTACTATTTCCCCATTTGTGTGAAGTGCAAAAAACACTACTTGAATGTTAGTGCAACTGAGCCCAGCTATAAAATGAAAGTTTTTCAGTAGCTGTCATATTTAGGACAGTCCAGTTACCCAGCTGTCAGTTGGATTCACTTTGGTTCTCATAGTGATCAGAGTTGAGTGAAAGTTGCATGATATGTAGTCCTGCCTCAGCCGCAGTAAAGTTTTGTTCTTTGGAGTCGCTGTGTGTGCACCCAGCCATTGCATTTATGTACTGACATCTTCTCATTGTCAAAGGATCAAACCTGCTATTGAGCAAAATTCCCATGTTATGAATATTCATGATGGGACAAACTAGTGACATAAAAGAATTGGGAAATGGTTAATTACTAAAAGATATTTACCAATCAGCTCAGTCTGCTGGCATGGTACAATCTTATTAAAAATACTGATGATGACATCAGCAGAATATACACCATTGTGTAATTTCTTAATTAAGCATATAAAACAGGGTATAATTCATTCACATGAACGACACGATGCAGCCATCTTTACTGTTGGACTCATTGTTCAATGACTAATTGAACTCAAGCCCGGACTTCCCCAGGGCTGGGCACACAGGTCCCCTTTAACAAGTGTTAAATCCTTCCCTGAAAAGAAGCGGGATGTTTCTCTGTTGTAAATGCTCTGAGCCCATATGTAAAAGGGCTGCTTGATCAGGGCAGGAAATCCACAGCCTCCCACAGGCTGCGTGAGTCACCGGCAGCTGAACCAGGACGCCGGTGTCCATCTCTGACCCCGGCGACTGCGGGGCGATAAGTCAGCCTGTCGTCAGCGTGAGGATCTGAGGTGACCGCCCAAGGAAACATGTCCGCCGGGCCCTGCGCTCAAACAAGCGCCCGCCTCTTTACGGTCTCTGCTCCAGAATGCCAGCCTCGCGGCTTAGAAATCCCCCTTAGTCTTTAATACCGGCTTAAAAGCCTGACCGCTCCGCGTCGTCCCCGCTACCCCCCACCCCCATCGGACCCTCTCGGCTCCCCTCACTTCTGTCCCGGCCTGTCGGCGACGGTTCTTTAGCTTTTCCCGCGAGCAGCCAGCGCGCAGCACCGCCTGTTCCAGCCTGGCGGACCGGGCCCTCTGGAATCCACCACCTTCTCAACCGTACACCGTCACATGCCTTCCGCACCTGTCCCCGGCCCTGGCCACGGCTCAGCTATCTCCAGAATGGAGGCTTACTGCTCCCCGGGCTGGCAGCTGCCTGGATTAGCTACCCTTGCTCTCTGTCATTGTCAGACTCACACCAAAATTAGGCCGCATAGTAAGAGGTGTAGTATTCGAGGCAAAGTCAGATGCGGCCGCCTCTGAGGTCTTGTTGACATACGCGACTGCTTTGCTGCTTGTAATATGCACCGTTAATTATGGATTCAGATGGTGTCTTCAACCTGGTTTCACACACCACCGGCAGCTGGCACAAATGATTAAGGGCCACCTCGCTGAAAGGGGCAGGGTTACGCAATGCCTTTTCAATCCACATTACGTTTAAAACTATTTTTATTCACTTCTAAAACGTGCTTCACGCTTTCAACAAAAGGATCCCAGAAACACAGTCTTCCTTGTTCCCTGCATGGCCCCCTGCTTGTATCTCCAAAACAGCATTAAGCAGATGTATGGAGGACATTCCATCCATGGTCACGTCACGGCAGAGAGTATGGGAAATAAATGCAGAGAGGCGCCTTGATTCAGTAGGCAAAAGCCTCGGTGAAAACCGTGGGTGGCTGCACCAAAAAAGACCAGTGAGCAAGATGGAAAGGCAGACAGTCCCCTGACTCATTATCACTAGCCTGCCCCCGCAATCTGCCGATCTTCCCTCCTCTCACGCCCCTGACACTGACCCGGCCCGTTTCTGAGCAGGAGCGCTGCCGTTACACGGGTCCCAGGTGACCTGTCGCACTTGCGGTGAAGACGTGCCCAGTGGCGTCCGCATCAGCGGGTCCATGATAACGAGCGCCGGGTATCGGGAGAGGAAAGGGGGAGCCGGAGCGTGTCAGCACAAGAGCTGGTTAAATTTCAATTATGCTGTACAATAAGGGCGCCAAAGAGACACCAGCTGAAAAAAAGTGAGACAAATGAGGTCTGAGGTCTCATAATAAAAGGAGAATTTATGTGACGGAAAATGTTATTACGGTCCCGCCAGCAGGCCTGGATCGTTTCCTACTCGCTCTCAGTCCTACGAAGACCATAAAGCCAAAATATTTACGTACCCTTCTCCTTCTGCAGATTTAAGACTTTTGGGTTGTCCCCACGATCCGCTCAGGCAGAAATTCTATCTACGTCAAGCTGCATACGCAGGCTGTGTTAGCGTGGGGCGCACTAGGACTGACCCTTGAGTGCTGATGTGGAAAAAGTCTGAGCGGCTAGCTCAATGAAAACAGGTGTAGTTCGCATTTAGCACGGGGAGCTTCGACGTCCCTAACTCCATCAGAGAAGCCAGAGGGGTGACACTGGGCTGCTTGTGCCCGCGTTTGTGTGCCTCCACGCAGGGTCGGTGTGATGGAAACAGCCACAGAGACAGGGGCCAAAAGGACCGAGGCCAGCCACACCTAAATGTGGCCACGTCCCCAGCACATTCCAGCTTCTCTGAGGTGTGGGCGAACATGGCAAAAAAAGGTATCCTGGTTCATCTCCACCACAGATCGACAGAAGCAGTGAAGTACATGACCGTAGTACATGACCACAGTCTGCGTTAGTATGTGAATTTGTCATACGCAGATTAATTTCACCAACAGCACGTACACATAAAAGCAAATTCTACTCTGTGCTTATTAAATGAAGTAATGTTTGCAAAGTCTCTGCACTCTACTTCCTTTGAGAGATATCAGCTTACCACAATTTAATCACGTACATGATAAAGAACCTGTAAAAATGTTTCTTTTCAAAAACAACACCCAGAGGGCATGTGTATTTTTATTTACAACTATTGATTTGCATTTATTTTTATTCATCTTAAAACCAATTAACCACTCCCGTTTCTTGTATGCAGGACATTACTAGCTAGCTATGCAGTCCAAAGAGCCTCCAGCTATTTACCTCCTGTAGGTGTGACATTCATGTTAACACAAACATATCTTACTATTTCAAGAATGTATCACTGCTATTTAGATTATCAGTATTTTAGTCTTGGCAAAACAAACACTGCACAGCACTGCGGGGAAAGTAAGTTCTGATTCTTAGAGTCTGCTCTTTCACACATCAATGCTTTCAAGGTCTTGTCAGTAATGTGGCCTGACTGCTTTTTAGGGGACAAACATTAAGTTCATTCTTGTTGACATATAAAAATTCCAAGCACAACAGCTTTGGTATTCTTTAAACAATTCTTGCGTCAAGAGAAAGCATGATATCAACACATCCAGCCCTAACAGGACTGAAGTTAAAGATCTCAGTTGTGCTTATGTAACACATTCACATTCACACAGAATAAGGAGCTAATCTTCAACTTTAAATAAAAAAGGAGTAATAGCTGTACCAGCTACAAATATAAAGCTGCTCAAATCCATAAAAGGAGAAAACAACAGAGGACAGTGTACAGCATGTTTTCACAGCTAACGCTGGGGGAGAGTGCAGCTCCCGTCCTAGTTTTGATTGCAGCGCTAATCAGGAAAACAACGCTCTTGTAATTAAGCTAATTATGTCCCTCCTAACAAATTATAATCAAGGGATGACAGGACAATAACAATAACTGCTTATTTAATTAATCGATCCAAATGTTATTCCTGCACATAAGGACCCTCCTGTGAACCTGAGACACAGGTTTTGCAAACAAAAAAATTGTGATCGTGATTAAACTGGCTTCTTGTTCTGTTACATTTTTTGTCTGATCAGACCTGCTGTTTTCTGGCAGTCCAGACCCTCTCCAGCGACCGCCTCCCACCTCTTTGCCCCCCTACATTGTGTGTAAGTGGGTGAAACTCAAAGCCTTCTTTCTCTCTCCCCCGCTTCTCTGCCTCCCTATAACCAAGTTTAATCATCCAAGCGCACATGAATCAGGACAAGATTAATTTGCCCTTGAGCTGAAACAGCTAAACATTGTTAAGGGGTATCTTCTCTTACAATCTTAACCGCATGCTTCCTTGTGCTGCAGTTTAGTGAGTCTGCATAATGTACCAGTCTCACGATGAAACCATTTCCACCCCCCATTTCCTTCCACAGTTTTTTCACACTCGGACATCAGAGAGAGTTCCCCCTCTCTGATGACTGATTTACTACCTGCAACACGTCAGACCTTTTATTCCAAACCTTCACCAGAGCATGCACAGGTGTCTCCCCTGAACCATTTTACACTCCGGCATGTGTCCATTGTTGAATTGTCTCAAGCTAGTATGGGTTACTTGCCTTCGCTTTGGTGCAGCCTAAGTGATACTGTGTGGGGAGGTAATAAATAACATGAAAGGCAAAGGCTTTTCCAAATAAAACTGCAGACTCCTATCTTATCACTGCTATTAAAATTGCTTTAAAAAATATGCAAACCAAAGACAACAAAACGATTATGTTACTACTTTTAATCTCTATTTATTAATGCTGACATATTCAAACTGTAGTTAATTCTAGTTCTGGAGGCAAGCGGCAAAGTCATGTAATTAGAATTCATAATTTTGCTCAAATAGGTTCAAACATGTTTATCTGGTTGTTTGAAGAATCCTACCATTTAATGTTAGGTCATTTGTTAACTTGGCCCTGATTCCTAAAAAAATTGATCCTGAATCCTGATTTTGCGCAATTCCCATTTTCACATTCACAAACATATACTCCCTGGATAGGAGGATGCAACCTCAAGAAGGCTATCACACCAACCCATCTGGCATGACCTGGCCAGGGCGCAACCCCACAACCTTCTGGTTTCAGGACATGGACTAAGTTCCAAAGATACTGAATCCGTTTCATGAGCACATATAGTCATGCGTGACTCGGACACAGACGTAGGTCTTGTTTCATTAATGGCTGCTCAGTGATCTGGTTAGCTACCAGAATTATGACTTTCAGGAGCTCACCCTGGGTTAGGTTAACACCCCGCTGACCCAGGGTGTTGTTGTTCTGTTCGCAGAGGCCGCTTTCCCCCGATACCCTAATTTAGATTGCTGAGCATTGGGTTTCATTTACAGTGGATCCTGTTGTCAGGGCCTGGTCTAACTGTCTGCTCCTCTATGGTTTCAACACTGCCCCCATAATAGCCGGAGATAATTACTGTTAAGATGAATAGACCAGTGACAGGCCACTGCCTCTTAACAATGTAGCTATGCAACCATTATAAACATCAGACAGATATACATATATATATATATATATATGTATGAGAGAGAGAGAGAGAGAGAGAGGAGAGAGAGCAGGTCTCTCTCTTAAACACAAGGGAAAGGGAATTGAGGAAGGGGATTTGTAAGGGGAAATCAATAAATAAATAAACAAATAAATAATCGCATAAAACAACTTGTATGAGGAGAAACAAGAGCATGCGATTTAAGAGTTGATTGTTTAGCAATCTGCTCCATGTCTACAGAGCACATGAAACACCCACATTAACCCCTCAGGCTCACAGTGTCAGCATACTTGAAACAACAGTCATTTCTCTTGCATCACACCTTCTGTTCCAGTTCCATCCTTTCTCACACAGCTGTGTTTCCAAGGGAATTCAGATGAATCAACGCAAAGCCTATTACTTGACATCCAGCTAGTTACACATACGTTGTGTTCATTAATTTGTCTTTTAGGCGACACATGTTTCTGAATGACTAGCCACTGTAGCTAGCCATTGTCAAATAATAATGATCTATCAAACTCAACACTGTTGATCTGAGTTATCAGCTTTGCTGCAACGCTTGTGACCAAGAGTTGCCTCATTTGATACTGTATGAGCCATATTGTTACAAGTTGATGAGATTCATTGTTGCCAGATTATGTGAAAATTCCCTCCACCACTATCTCAGAATTACTCATCTATACTTGACACTAATCCAAATTTTCTAGACTTGGTCTCCTCATTGCCTTTGAACTTATTCCCATCTCAACTCCTATACATTTTTGCTTTGACATTTTTCTTGCAGATTTTTCATGTAATCATTTGTGGATATTAACCCATTCTGGCAACCGTGACTACAGCCATATTTACATTTAGATTTTAGTAATGCACAAATATGAAACCAGTTTGTTCCAAGTGAGCGTTCTAACACTCTGGCCCAAGTTCTTCACACTACTTCATCTGAGTGTGGTGCGTTCCTGGCATAAGCTTTGAACCATGTTAAAATGAAACAAGTATCTGTTGGAGAATATCTACTATGCCTGCTAAATGGCCACCTGAACCTCCAACCCTCCCATATGTACCTAGGCTGGGATTTTGACACTTTGCTGAAGTGCATCATTCCTAGTATCTGCCATGCCACCTTGATTTTGCTCAACATGACACTGGGGTCATGCTGAGCAGAGCTACCTCAACTTTCAAAAAAACAGGCCTTTTTTGATATGTATGGAAAAAGTGCTGTACATATTTTGAAAGCCTGCAAGTTCAACCACATCAGATATACAACAGGGATACTGAATACAGAGAGGGTTACTGCAATGAAAAACACAGCCAAGACCCAGTGATAAACAAACATTGCATGCAAGAAACTCTCTAAATCATCCCAGACAACAACCAGAGTCAATACACAGGTAAACATCCCCCTTGCTTGATTCAGTCTGTTCTCAATTTTACAAGAGCAGCCTTGGCTCACACAGAGATTTGTTATTCCTATTAGAGTTTGAAGCTAGTGAACAAGCCAGACCTTGAGAAGAGTAAACTGCAATCACATTAAAACTGTGCCTCCCCTTCAAATGCATTTTCTGCTCTGTTTGTTGTCAATTTTGTACATGCTTGAACAAAGCGCATCACCTTATGGCAAAATATTTACAGCATACTGCCAATCGATGTGCTGCGGGGTGTGCCGACAAATTGAAAATGCCTAAATTCAACATCTGTGCTGTGTGTAAGTCCTCTAGAGCATGTCCTTCCCAAATCTGAGTATGTTTATTTTTACACGTTAATCAACTCTTCCGTATGGCGGTCACACACCACTATTGCTCTGTTCCATCTTCTCGTGCCATGAAGGACAGCCATGAGGGCAGCATTGTGGTGCAGTGGCAAGGAGCAGGACAGGAGTAACCCAAAGGCAGCCGGTTCAATTTCAAGATGGGCCACTTCTGTTGTACCACGGGCAAGGCACTTAACCCAACCTACCACAGTAAATATCCAGCTGTATTAATGTATAACATGGATAAACTGTAAGCTTTCCATATTGCTCTGGATAGCAGAGAGAGAGTGGAGAGTATCTGCTAAACAAATGTTATGTGATATTTGTAAATACAAAAATCTTAACAGCTGCTTTAAAAGAGGGGGCAATGGCTCTGTGTATAAATGTTTAAAAATAGCTGCAAATTGTGTCCATGAAGTACATGCACCATGTCAGTCCTACGCGTTTATGACACCACCACTGATAAAAAGCCATCTAACTCCTCGACTGATGTCACAGAGTTCCTGAAACCTTGGGGAAGTGATTGATTGTTAATAGTAAAGCAAACAGCCATCTGCAAAGGTGACTGCTGGCACCTCAAGGATGGAAGGCAGAAATTTAGCCTGACGAAATTCCCAGCTTGAAAACAAGTCATCCCAGTTCAAAAGGTCTTACTTTTCTTTCCAAATTTTTTGAGCATGATCCTGAAATTTCAGAAAGTCGGGTCACTTTAATGGGTAGCGCTGCCATTGTAACTTTAAATAATGTGGAGCTGGAGGCTGCTGCATGCAGTAAAACAGTATTATCACCCTGTTGAGAAGAGCAGGGAGGACTCAGCACACATAAACCTCCTGCAGAGAGAGGTGAATACTGCGGGTGATTCAGATGGTACGTGCAGCACGGCACACTGAAAGCCTCCATGAACCCAAAGCCAAAAATATTCTTTCACGGAGTTCAAAGGTCAGAATTATCAATTGTAACTGTATCCCTGTTCTAAAAAACATCTCTCACCAAATTCCTTGGCTGTTTTTTTCCCCCAGCAGTGGGCAACTATGACATTGTCTGTTTGTTCATAATAGTCTAAAATGTCCCTGTTCAGTGATGTCCTTCCTTCTCTGTCTTTGTATGTTCCCCTATGGGTTCACTCTTGATCAAAGAGTGTTTTGACTGCCCTGATGCATTAACCATGGCCATGAATGGATTCACTTGATTTTATATTCTGGACACCAACTGGCATTACTTTCAGTATGGTCACAGTTGTTTGCAGAATGTGTATTTTGTGAGGTATCAACATCTATGTGCTCTGATTCATCCAGTTTCAACAATCAGTGAGCTCAGCCACACAGCCATTTCACTTATGACTGCTGTTGGAATTGCTATAATACAAATCAATACCTGCCAATAAACCCAGTGGCAGCCACTGACATGGCAGTGTTTTTAAGAATGCCGGAAGGCTTATCAAATGAAGAAAGTAAAAAATAAAGTATGAAATACGTAAAATGACCTCAGTGAATCAAATTCTGAAACCATACTGTAAGATCAAAGTCGGTGGCAAATACCTAAGTGGTGAAATTGTGACTGACCAATCCAACTGGACTTTTAAGCTTTCTCTAGTTGTTCTCTAAAATGAAGTGCAGTCTACAGCCGGGACGGTTCACCTTAGGGAACACGTAGTCCATTTTCACCGTCAAACATAGTTTTATCGTTGACTGCACAAAATGTGTTAACAATCAGTTTCTCCACCATTTGTCTCGCTGTCTGCCATATCCGGCCAACAATGAAACGGTTAAAGGTGTTACAAGTCAGACACACTTTAAAATGCTTTAATATTTAACAAGCCCAAGAATAATCGCTAAGACCTTTTCCGCACCAACTGTAATATTATTCGTGTCTATATTAATGTCAGATTTACGTTATAGCCCAACATTAAGCGTTGAACCTTTCAACGTTATAAGCGAACTGATGGATATTAACAAGATTTGCTTTATCGACAGATGACTGTTTTGGTTTTAACTTAACATGTATTATGTATGAGCACTTCATCCAGGAAGGCGCTGTATGAATTATAAATACTAAAAGCGGTATTCGTAATGCCCATTAAAACTCCTCGTCCTTGCAGAACATTTCTCTGAAAGTTGCGCCGCCGTGGAACTTTGTGAAACAGAAAAACGATTTAGTCTCAGGCGTTGATAACCGTGTAAAAGTGGGACATGCAAATTGATGTCTGACCATCAAAACTAAAAACATGCGACGTCTGACAGATGCGACACATTTTGATTCATTTCCCTTACCTGTAACGTAGCCCACACGCCGGCTCTTACTGCTCATCGAAGAATATATGACACAGGCAGGTACTTAAATTGCTATAAAGCTGCGTAAGAACAAGTCTGCATACAATTTGTGTAAACTCGGCCATTTCAAGATTGTAATCAGAAGTTTTCAGAATTTAAAAGCCACATCACATGGCCTGCAGGCAATTCTGTTTCTCTACATTAGGAATAATTATTGCGACATTGGACCAAGTGTGCATTAAAAAGCAAGAAATCAATGATCATTAACGAAATAATGTTATGATTGGTGTGCGATGACAAGTTCCCAATATATTTTCGTATGATATAGCTTGTGAAATTCCATTTACCAAACACATCTACAAACATCTGTACAAAGGCTGTCATCGTATTTTTCAAGATGTATAATTAATATCGCGGCGACTGATATTGAAACCAGTTTCCTGGGGAAAAAGCATCCCCATCTGAGGGACGACGTTCGTACTGCAGTCTCACGATTGTAAGTAGCCAACACAAAACAACTACACCAAAAACAGCAAACACAATTATCCACAACTAGTCTTCAGACAATAAAAGTAAGTTTGTTAAAATAAACACATCTATCCTCAAACCCCGACACAAACAGTGAAGTAATTGTTAAGTTAGCAGAGCCTGGAGGAAAAGATTACTCACCTTTGCTTTTATTTTTCTGCACTCTGCCAAATAAGAGCCGTAATTCACGTTAAAAGGGTAAGTTTTTATCGATTCATTCCTTTGACTTTCGCGCCATGCAATGTAGCAACTTGGTTCTTCAACACTTTCCACAAAAGTAACAAAAATCCGAGAAACGTTTTCCACGGTCAAATGACCACAAGCAATCCTCGGCACTAGAAGCTTGCGATAAAGAGAAAACTTAGTTTTTGATTAGGAAACATAGCGTGCTAGCGCAGTTGTTTTAACCAATATGTTGATGTAAGTTGTTCAAGAAAACCAATAGGATTTTTTCTTATTGTCGTCTCTTCAGCTCCCGAACACTTTCTGAAAAATTCTAGAGAGAGAGAGAGAAAATCATGTGTCCCATTCCCGGAGACTTTGTCCGATGCGGTAAAGTCTACAGTCGAGTGGTGGCAGGTGTCGAATGCGCTCTCACCTCCCTCCCAACTCCGTAGCTCTCGCCCATTATTTTCCCCTCTTGTGAAGGCAAGCCAACCATGTCACGGTTAACTAACTCGGTGCCGATATGAAGTAAAAGGGCACCGAGTTCAGTCCGTCTCCTGTCAGGAGTAAGTGGAAGAAGTTATCGGTTGTCAAGAGTCTTTCTGCGACTAAATGAACAGGCCGCTGGGTTTGCTACGGAAACCAAGACGCCCTATTTTTATTTTATTGTGGATTATTACAGTCTAGAGATTAGGCTTTAACAGCGCTGGGTTTCAGAAGGGTTGTTTAGTCGGCTAAGTGTTAGGTCCTGTCTAAATTAAAAACCACCCTCAACAGAAAAGACAATGAACCCACAGCAATTAGCATATTTATTTTGCTTTGCTTTTAATGGCCTGTCATTTTATTGTGAGCTAAAATTTTTTATTTGACTTGACTGCAGTTTTTGCTGCTGTATCTCTTGTCCTTTGATAAATGTAGGTCTGCAAAAGGCAAATGACCAGTGCCGGCCCAGACACTGAAACCACAAAATATTGGTTTACAAATGGACTTGTGTGTTTAAAAAAGTAGACATAAAAATAACAAACATACGGTATTTAATAGCATATTTAACAATTAGTGATTTCCATATCCGTCTTATACTTGTGCACTCTGTCGTTCCCAGGGTCAGTGGTTCACTCCCACCTTGGGTCAAGAGCTATATATCACGCCGACTCTACCTCTGTGTGAATGAAGACTCCCGAATCATCAAAGAGGAGGCGTCCACTCCCATTCTTGACCTGTATCTATTCATGTTGTATGGAGCTGCTGACTTTGGCTATAATGTGGATAAAGGGAAGTGTTCATTGAGAAACCGGACAGTGTGTTTTATGGCGGACTTGAGTTCAGGACCTCGCTATCATTGCTGGGCACTTTACTGAGCCTAGGGGAGAGAGGCTTCACACCTACTTGAGGCACGTTGGAGAAAACTGCCCTAAATCAGCCAAACATGTGACATTTTTTACTGTTTCGATTACTCTGGGGTCAATGCTCTGAACAAATGGATGTCAGACATAATGACACCACAGAGGCAATGCTAGACACATGCCTGGAGTAGCAGCCGTGTGCTATAAACGGACAGCATATTCACAGGAAGCCTCAGAATTCACTTCCCTGCAGACTGTGCTGTCTCTGGGCTCATGGCAGCTTCTGTTTAATTGTGGTGCCTGGACCGTTGTTTCGTTGATTTTCTTCTGTTCGGTATGCAAGGAGTTTAGAGTACCATGTCTTTAGATGAACGCGTCTGCGATAAAGACACCTTGAGGTAAAATTGTGAGTTTAACCATAATCAATTTCATTGCTCCCGTTCAATGCTCCAGTTCAGACACAAAACAAACAATGGTCCTGCAACAAGTTGGGAGAAGGTATGGGAGAAGATGCATGACAGTGTAGTTTCCACAGAAGAATGCTGACAAAGAATGACTAGTAAGGATAACGTATGGGTGTGAAGTTCTAGTGTATTCAGGTCAGTGTATTAGGGGTGGTTGCTTTAGGCAACCAGCAAAAAATTCAAGTTTAGATAGATGTTCCACACAATTTTACAGAAAATAAAATAAAATGTTGTTTTACTGTCAGCATGTGAATTAGTGACACACAAGCGAGCATTTAATATATTTCATCTGGATTTGGTTGTGGTTTCTTTTTTATGAGCGCGTTAAAGCAAACTCACACAAATTCACTTTCTTTCTCTCGTGTGCATCATCAATTTAAATATGGCGTCTCCATAGAAAAATCTCATTGTCATGGAAAAATTTAACCAAGTTGTTGACCCATTTAAAAGAAAATGTTATTTCCATCCATTTTACCACAATAATTAAACAAACATACTTTTTTACAGCTGTGGTAGCTACAGGGCTAAACTGAAAACAAGTAATAGAGTATGCTGTATAGAGTAATAGAGTATACTGCTCTAAGGTTGCCATATAGTTTTATTTGCAAATACAAATAACAAGGACAAGATTTTGATCTCTGGTCCTGACTAAAACCTTTATGGATCAAAATTCTGTCTGTATTTGTTCAAATGAAACTGCTTGGGAGCACTGCAGTGGCATCCGAGCTTGATTTCTTACTTGCATTAGTTTTCCCAGACTTTGTGGTGAGTCACCTCTGTTATTTTTCTTACCAGTCTACAGAATTTGGCAAATGCTTTTGAGTTTGGTAGGAATTCAGGCCGTTCCCACACTGAGTTTGAGGCTGTTTCTTTTTCTCTCACCTTGACTCTTGAGAGTGGTTTTTAGCGTCCATAATAGATGCACAGACGGTGAGAGAGAGAGAAAGAGAGAGAGAGAGAGAAAGTGAGTGAGAGAGAGAGCGCAGTGATAACTATCGGACAGCGCCGTTGAAGAGAGATGTTCCCCTGTCACCGCGCTCGGCGTTCCACAGGAGGGAAACGTGAGGGAGAAGCGTGTGGGAATTCCTCGGATTCCTGGTATCCCGGCTCCTCAGCCCCACAGAAAAAAGGGAGAAGAACGGAGTGACCGGGGGGTCGGCTGGGGGGGTTGGAGGGGGATTAGAGGGGGCATTCACGCCAGAGCAAACTCATTCAGCCTCGGCTGTGCGCTCCCAAAACACGCTTTTACACGGGGCCCTTTGTGAGGGAGGTTGCGCGAGGGGCAACAAAAGAGGCTGCGGAGGTCTTTCACGCCGCGCCGGGCAACCGGGCCACGCCTCCATCTGCACATCCGCCGGAGGCGTGCGGCTGACCGTCACAGCTCACAACTCTATCACAAACAACCAGCGCAGTTTAACACGTGCGTGGAAAGAGAATGATCGCATTATTTAACTATGGGGATGTTTCTTCTGACCCCCCCATGTGTGTTTTTGGCCTGTGGAAAGTGCAGGGACTGTGCCGGGCTCCGCACAGAGGCACAGAGGTCTGGTGAAAACATGTTGTCTGCTGTGTCGCTGTCCAGCCGCTCCTAAATCAACTGGGTTTTTACGCCTGCTTGTAAAGAAAGTGATCGTATAATTTAAGTATGGGGAGTTTGGTTCCATTCCCCTGTGTGTTTTAGCCCGTCAAGTATAACAGGATTGTACTGTGCTGTTGTGGTTAAGGAAAGACCTGTCATAGGCTGTGCGTGCGACTGCGCTGTCTCTGCTGCTCTTAACGCCAGAATCGCTTCCCATGACGTGACCGTCCCTTTCCCTTTGTCGCTCGCGGCCGCACTCACTGCCACGGTAAAGCGTTTTCTCACATGTCAGCGTGCTCCGATTCAGGATGTGTTAAAAAAAGGGGAACCAAACGTGTGATTAATGTTACGTAAGACGTTTGTTTATAGGTGTGAGGGCGAGCCCCGGGCCAGCACGCCCTCGCTGGGGGTGAGTCCGCCGCCTGCGGGGTGTGTCGCGGTGTTCCACTCAGCCCGTGGGCTGGCACGGCCTTTGCCCCAGCTGAGCCGTGGGAGCTTTCCCTGTTCCCGTCCGAAGGGGTGACTCACGTCCGCGCCCCCCGCCAGGCCCACGCTCGCCGCTGCAGTGGACGGCACCAGGTTAGCTTCCTGTGCTTTATGACATCCGCGCACATCAGCGACCGTACTGCTACAGTGCACTGTTCGTGTGTGTGTGTGCGTGTTTGTGCGTGTGTGTGAGTGCACACGTGTGTGCACATTGACGTCGGCAAACTGAGTCACTTCTATAAACTGTTGTATCTACAGTGTCTGATGACACCCCTACATCCTGTATGTCACAACTGCTCTTTTCTTACATGTGTCGGGGTTTATTGGAATCCATGCAATAGCTGATTGAATATGCTGAAGGATTTGCCATGGAAAGGAACACCCCCCCACCCCACCCCCACCCCCTGCAGGGTTGTGACTTCCTGACCGGGGCCATATTCAAACCTGAGTATAAACCCCTAGACTGCTAACGCATTGGGCCGTTCCAGTGTAGATTTTAAACAGATCTATATGTCATGCATTTTTACCCGATAGTAATCAGAACACAAGTATACTTCCTCTTTCTTTCAGCTGGTCATCAAGCTCCCCCCATCTGTGAAGTTCATGGTTTACATCTGGGGAAATAAATGCCTATGAGCTTTGGGATGTCAAAACTGACACGTGTTTATTTTTACATGCCAGTCACTGCTCTCTCCTTGTACCCCGGGGTTTGTCGCACTTGAATTGGTCCAGTTTAACGGCAGGTCCTGGAGGAGGGTATAAATAAACTCCACGTGTATCCGACGTGAAGCAGTACAATCCCTGTTGGCTCATTGATGCTCAGCTAACCAGAGTGATGGTTTCTCCATATTGCCAGCACCAACAGTGTAGATTTTATTTTAAAGCCGGGCCTCACAAATGTGTGAACACAAGAGCATTGAATGTGGTATCCTTATCTATTTGTCCAGCATTATCCTCAGTTTTGCACTCTTGCTTAGTAAGGGACCAACTGAACTGCAGCAACAGATTTAATGGGTTTTCAGCAGAACAAACTTTGGCCCAGAAATGTTCCTGGCTTACAGTACTGGGTACTGCCAAACGGAAAATGTCTTTATGTTCCCATTTCCACTACAGCGTGTTGCATTGTCTTTAAAGCATTATTCAGGATTGGGCAGGATTTAATGTGCTAACATTTCTGGCCAAGGACTAAATGATATTTTAAAAACTCCTGTTCCACCTCTAATATAAGAGTAACATGACAGGATAAATAAAGTTCCAAAATAGAACAGGGATACTACGATGCAGACTTAGTGTGCACTTGTGTGCAGTAAGGAGATGTATAGAGAGGTCTCTGAATTATGTCACCTATTGTATGCAATACAATGTGGAGTGTTTCCTGTGCTGTTCCATGGCAAGTATAGGTGCAACAACGCTATCAAATTTTTACCTTAGCTGTGTTTTTTCTTCTTGTAGGATTGACTAATTATCCAACTGACTGTGTAAGACTGGTACAAAAAAAAAACGAGGATAATAATAATATTATAAAGACAAAGGCTCATTAAATCAGTGACAGCAGTTCTGTGAGCCTGACACTTCCGTTGGCATTAGCACAAACGGGATTATATCACCGTGCCTGCAGTTCAGGGCTGTGTCAGGACGGGTTTCCTTCTTGAGGAAATGAACAGTTTCCCATACGATGGGAAGTGGGAATTGGGTGGCGGCGGTACGGGGGTGTGGTTGCTGTGCAGCGATCAGCACTGCTGCCAACTGCCGCCACTGCCTTTGGCCTATTGCTTAAGGCTGAGACTGTCCACAAGCACTGACCGAGGACCAGGTTCCCCAGGTACAGTTCTGGCCTTGACCATTGTAAAATAAGCAGAAAAACTGGTCCTAGATCAGCACTCACTAACTGTTACAGGACAGGCCCCATTTTTCAGCCAAGGCTGGGTGCAGGCAGGGAGCATCCTGAACCAGGGCTGTCCTCGTGTTAACTAGGGACACATCACTCCAGCTTCCCAGAGACGTGCTGCAGGGAGAATGCTGGAATATGATGTCCGCTGCCCATGAGATGTCATGCCTGCAGCTCCACTCCACCCCTGATCTGAAGGACATGAGCAATTCACGTGCCCAAAGTGGACTTTGAGGTACAGGATGATGCATTCGTGTGGAGTAATGCAGAACTGCCATCAATAATCAATACATTATGACCATAACTAATCCAAGTTCCAAACAAAGGTCCAGGAGGAGAATTTTCCAGACCTATACAAACTCCATGACTATAAAGAAATCACACTTCCTATTTCCCACTTCCTTTTCACGTCATTTGTTCACAGCATCCCTCCTCCACCCCATCTCTCCCTCTACTCCGTTTATGATGTCAAAACGGGAGGTCAACACCCTCGGCTGCTGGCCAGGTATGATCCCTTTGCTGGGCTCACAGCCAAATGTAACACTATAACCACATCAATCGCAACTCTTAAGCTTTGATTGTATGGAGATTCATTACTACTAAACTAACATTATCATTTTGTGTGACTAATGTTCCAAATGACCTTCTTTAAGTATAGGAGCGTGAGTAAGTTCTCTTTATTAGGAGTAATAAAGTGCCTCTTTACTAGATGCACTTCACAAGTCACTCGTAAGGATAAGAACATCTGCTAAATGACAATAACGTAAAGTAAGTGTGAATGTCAGTTAATGTACAGAAGGGTGCACATGTATTCAAGGATACATATGCTATGGATTAGTATTACAAGACACATGAGTGCAAACTTGCAGGTAGATTTATACAGTTGAAGAGAATCAAAGAACATATTGGCCGTGATCATGTCAACACGTTGCAGTTGGTGCTCATGTTAAGATGACCATGTATTCACAAGTGAAGGAGCCCTCAAAATGGGGCATTGTGTTAAACAGAGTGCCACGTCTTCACAGCCATAGCCTTTCACCCCATTGCCGCCAGCAAAGAAAAACATAAATGCTATTTGCTTTCTCTGCCATAAAATCATAATGTGCAGCCCAGGGAGCGGCCAGCCGTTTAAGTGGAATTCCTTCAAAGTCAAGGAGGAAAAAAGGAAAAAGAGCAGCGAAACTACGGTAATGATAGTGAAAAAGCTCCAGGGACAGAACGCCACATCTGTCTGGAGAGATAAATCTGTCATCGCTGGGAGTAAGTGCTGGAGAAACTCCGGAATAGATGAGCTCGGTAGTGCCCCGGCTCATCAAAAATGGATGCCCCATCGCGTGATGTCGGGACGGCCAGAGTCCACACCGTCGCATTTCTGGAAAAAAAAAAAAAAAGAAGAAGAAGCAGAAGAAGAATATGCAGAAGTGCACCTTTGCTATCCTGTGATCACTGACTAAAGTCTTTTTACCCCTCTCTTTCGCATTCTGTGGCAGTGGTAAGACGAGTGAGGCAAACACCTGAGGACAGAGGCCTATCAATGTGTAGATGCTTAGTAAGCATTCATCCCTTCATCAGTGACAAAAGGATACAGCTCCCCCCCATCCCTGGTAGCTCTTTGGACACCACATCCTTGGCTACTGCATGCTCCGTAGTGGAACACGAGGGAAATTATGAGCGACGTCAGGCGTCGTGGGGCCAGCCGCGACGACTCGAGGCCCTTCTCTGTGCAGCCAACCCTTTATCATTTCAAGATCGTAAAGTGTAAGGAAACATCTGGTCTCTTTTTCGAAAATGAATACAGTACATAAACCAAAGCTCTGGTCAGGGGTTGGAATGGGATTAGCTTACATGCTATCACACATATGGTGGCCGCATGGTTGAGAGCTGGCATTGTGTTGTACATTAGAATTGAATAAATTTCTCTACTTAACATGGATTAATACTGTAGAAGGGTAAACATAATGAAAGTACATCTCTCTTTATCATATCAAAAGCATTAGGTGGATTTGTCAACAAGGGATGTGTGGCCCATTTGTGTGTCCATATTAGGGGTGCAAGGGTACAGTGGGCCCACGGTTCGGTATGTATCGCGGTTTTTGGGCCACGGTAACGGTACGGTTTCGGTATCTTTATATTTAAGAAAAAAATATGGCAAAAATCATAATCACAATTATTTTGGTCAATATTGAGATCACGATTATTTGACACAATTACTCATTGACTTTGGAAACATCATGCATTTATTGAACTTTTAACCCTTTCGCATAGTAACTTATTTTTATGCTATGTAGCGCCCCTGTTACGTTACACGGTTTGTATTGTTTTCATTAGCATAAGCTTCTCATAGTTTTCAGTTACCATTTGCTATATTTTTTAACGTTAAATCACTGATTCCAAAATTTTTTGAATTTTTCTAGAATTTTTCCAATCCAGTGTTCGAATCGCATGAGATGAAACGGTATGAAAATTTAATATCACGATATTAGGTATTCATCGCAAATCAAGCGCAAAGGGAAGAGTCGAGTCTGCTTGTGCATGTTATTTTCTAAAAGTCTTGGTAAAATATAGGCTAATATGTGGGTCATTTCAGAATATTATGATGCTGAAGAGGGCAAATTAAATAGCAGTGTTCTCCAATGTTCAGTTACCCCGGCAGCAAAGTAGGCTAATTGACTCAAGACTTCGTAAGAGTTCAACTATTTACTGAAGTTCAGACAAATACAAATAATGCTGCCACATCGTAGTTACGCTGAAAAATCCATACAGAATAAGGAAATAAACTGGTCTACCCAGTTCTGTTTCAAGAATATGCAAATACAAACGTACATGGAATTCATTCTTAATAG
Source organism: Megalops atlanticus (assembly GCA_019176425.1). NCBI lineage: Eukaryota > Metazoa > Chordata > Actinopteri > Elopiformes > Megalopidae > Megalops > Megalops atlanticus. Next base: position 7,420,946 of record CM032879.1, on the reverse strand, counting down.
CAAATTAGTTCTCTTAGGCCCTGTCTACACGTACACGGATAATATTAAAAACGTAGCTTTTTCTATGCGTTTTGGCCTTTCGTCCACACGCAAACGGCGTTTTAGGTCACTGAAAACGGATCTTTTGCAAAACGCCTTCCAGGGTGAAGATTTTCAGAAACTCCGTTTTCAGTGTTCACGTGTAGGCAGGGAAAACGGAGTTTGTGGCCTGTGACGTCAGAGTGTGCGCCGTAGTAACTTTTTTTCAGGCTTCTGATTGACTAACATGGCTTTACGGTTAGAGTTACATCGTCGCCTGTTGGTTTGGCATGCTCTTGACAGCGTGTGTTTGCGTTTTCGTGTGGACGAAGAAAGCTGAAAAATCTCCGGAGCGCTGTCACTGCCTTTGTGACACAAAATAAACCCAAGTTGCATGCTGCGCCTGCGCACCTGCGTCTGGGAGACTTGCCAACTTCGGTTCATGCTGGGCAGTATTTAACGTGAGTTTTTCAAAACGCGGTAATCAACCACGGTTTTAATGATAATTAAAATTTGAAACGGTAATACTAACCGGCTGGAATTTTACCGTGAAACCAGTAACCGTTTCATCCCTAAATCGCACCGGTTTTAGCATACCCGCTAAACGGCAAATCACACCGGTGTGACCCTACGCGAGATTGTTTGTTTTTAGTTTCCCCTCTCTTCTCCAGCTCGTATTTGCATACAGAGCGCTGATAGACTCCAGGGAAATTCTTACTGGCTCCAGAGATGTTCTGTGGATCTGAATGCACAACGTGCGTGTAGTCTGCAGCGCAATAAGCAAGTTTCGGAAATTATATAAAAATGACAGGCATATCGTATTACCACGGTTCACGTGCGCGTATTGAACCGTAGGGGGCGTACCGAATGGTACGACAATATACCGTGTACCGTTGCATCCCTAGTCCATATATGTGTGAATGTGTCCATTTCTTTCTTTAATGTGCTTTGGATTCTTTGAGAAGTAAAACACGTTTATTGAGGACTTGTAAAAGTGAGGCGCAGTCCTACTGTAGGACCACAGACATTATATTGTGAACAGATATTCAGGGCCTGCTTTCCATTCATCCCCTGTTCAGGTGGTTGCAGTTGATAACAGGAGGTTCTACTGTCTGTCTTCCTATGCTAGCTAGGGATGCTCTCTTTTGACCATGCCCTTTCAAGAATGCTCACGACGAGCAAGGAACTCAGAACACTTGAAGATTCAGCAATGGCAGACACAGAGTCTTCAGTGTGGAATGCACTATTCTGACTATCTGGTCCATACATAGAAAATCAGTGGCAGGACTGTTCAGAGCATTTATATGTGGAAAAGCAATCTTATTTGCCTTGGTTTTAAACATTCTTCACTTTTATTTATTTATTTTTTCCATCCTCCCTTTTTTAGCCTCAAACCCTTATCTTCTCATGAAAAACTTTTATAGATATACAGAGTTTTAGGTTCCTTGGTAAAACTGTAACTAATTTACAGCAGTGTTAGGAAATATTTGACCTCAGTTCAATCAATTCAGACCTTATCTACTGTTTTTTACACACACACACACACACACACACACACACACACACACACACACACACACACACACACACACACACACACACACACACACACACGTGTGTGTGTGTGTGTATGTGTTTGTGTCTGTGTCATGTTCACCCATTCTCCTATGTTAAATTGCGCATATCATCATGCACTGTGACACTATGAATAAGGTGCCCGAATCCTTGTCCTACAGCGGGGAAACTTTGAAAAACTGACTGATGTGTTAAGACACAGTGCTTTCAAGTAGAAGACAAGATTGGCCTCTGATGATTTAGACACTGTATGAAGTCTAATCCAAAACCTCAGAATGTTCTATTTCTCTGCTCCAGGTGACAGAGAAATTGACAGGCTCTCTCTCTGTCACACACACACACAAACACACACACACACCAGGTAATAAACTCATATGAGTTTCTCTCTCTCATACACACTCACACAGACACTCATCATGTCAGCTAATTTATTTGCATTCTTCCAGAAGCATCAGCCCCTGGGTGAAACGTGTCTGTTGAAAAGATCTCTGTCAGGGGAAATCCTTCTGCCCCCTAATCGCGTCTGAGCATGCTCCTAGGGGAATTTATCTTCCTTAGGTGAGTTGTTTATTGCGGTAGCTACACAGCAAAAAATGATGTAGTATGCAATCAATATTTAGCCGTGTCCTCCATGAAAGATTTATCATATTTTCTGACTGAAAATTTGATCTTTCTGCAGTCATGACCCAATGCTTTGTAATCATTTACCCAGATACATCTTATGAGGGCCGGTGAAAACTTGTATAAAGGCGGTTTCCTTTATGAATCAGGTTGTATCTAAAACTTTCCTATGGCAGCTACCATGGAATGTACTTGTACCCTGAATCTGCCAAGAGATTCTGCAATCAGGATTACATTTGTGCAAACAAGACCCTACCAAGGACCTGGTGCAATGCTTACAAATGTGGGAGGGTGATGGGTCACTTAACTGACATGTACCCATTGGCATTATAAGGGACAACAAATAAGTAATACTGAATATAAAAAACACTCCGAACATACAGGTACTATGTCCCAACCACACCACAATTACTGTCAGTCTTACTTCATAGCATAGCGTCTTTATAGCATAGCTCCAGCATATTATCTAACCAAAACGAGTGTAAAACAAACATCATATCCATTTAATGTTGGAAACGATACTTCCCATAATTACTAAAATCTAATCACATCAGTCAGAATCAGAGAGATTATCAGAGACAATATGCTTGTGACTTTCACATTAGCATTACCAGCCCAGAGCGGGGGCAAGTTGTGCCATTGCCCCACAATGCAATGTGCTTTCGCCATACATAACCTCAGTCTGACCCAGAACCAGCTAATCACAGAGAATAACAACAATGGATAACAGAGCAAATGGTCCATTTCGTGCAAGATTCTACCAGGTAGCTACTGCCTTCAAGTGGATGGGTGTGCTTCCTAATTAATAATTTACTAGTGGTGTTATCACTAGTGTTGACCAAGTCTAGTCAGGAGAATTTTATCTGGAGGGGGTCAAAGCCACGGTGTCTTTCCCCATGCCGTCTTTGAACCCACTTGAAACTAGATACAAACTATCTAATCAGCCGTTTCCGACAGGTCAGAAAATTTAAGTTACAGTCTCGGGCTACACACCTGACATCTGTATCAAGGTGATCTCAACTTTGTGGGAACCACGTATTCAATTTCAAAGTCATGAAAACTTGCCTGGTGTCATTTTTCCCAAAGGAAAACAGTTCCACAACAGGTCAAGTGGGCCTTGTTGATAAGACCCAGAAGGAGAGACAAGAATGATTTTTCATGTTTTTCTCATAATGCAAAATAAAAAAACAGGCCTGGTGTCTCCTTTAAAACAAGGCTAGTTCAAGATGGCATTAATGCTTACTGAAAAAGACCGCCTGTGCTGTAAAAATAGGCTCCCCCTCATGCTGCCCTTCCAAAGCGTTGAGCCTGCCCGAGCGAATTTCATTTGATTCCCAACAAATCTTCATCAAATAGTAATGCAAATGTCCATCCTGGTGTGGGCAGAGCCACACGCAAAGGAAAAGCTTTCGGTCATGTCAACAGCAAGTTCATTCTTTTCCTCGGGCGGTGGATACTCACTGTTTGCTCAACAGCACAAAGGGGCTCTGTGGTGCGATCTGCGTTTGCATCGCTATTATCGCATGTTTTTGGTGTTGGTTCACGGTAACTGCTTTCTGTCCAAGTGAATCCATGAGGAAAAAAAGGGAGGCAAGGGGGGGGGGGGCTGATTAAGAATGTGTGGGTGTAAACGTTGCAATAGCCAAGCGTGGTGAGGTCATCCCTGCCCCTGAGTGTTCACAGAGGCCTCGGCAGGCCCCCCTCAGGGCGGTTTGTAAAGGGGCTCATCCATCTGCTCTCCAGAATGGCCAGACCCTGGGAGAGGAGAATAATTAGAAGAGCCATTAATCTCCCCTCTCGCTTCACCTCTCCCTCCCTCCTCTCCACTTGCTCTCTCGCTCTCTCTCTGGCGTACTCCGGTGCGGACCGAGAGCCGGGCCTCTCTCCCCCCCTGCGCTGGCACACATGAGTCGCAGCGGACCACATCTGAGCTGCGTGTGTGGTTAGGATCCCTCAAAAAACAAACAACTCAGAAAAAAGACATGCTGATTTTGGTTTTTATCAGAACAACGTGATGTTGTGCTGTGCTAGAGTGATTCACTGTTCCTCTGAATCACATGTCACTTTCACCTTCTCTCTCTGTCCTCTCTCTTGATCCACTGGACTCTTCTGCTGCAACAAAATCACGCTCCATGTGTCTGTAAGCAGGTGCACACATGCATCATATGTGTCTGTCTTTGTCTTTGTGTGAGTTTATCATAGTGTGACATGGACAGTGTGGCATAGTACAGATAGCATAGCATCGCTGTGATCCACCCTGCAGACAGGTGTCCAGTTTTGATGGTTTGTAGGTCTTCTTTGCTGTTGACATTCTGCCTGATTTCTGAGTGGTTGTGTCCCTCTCATATTACACCTGATACAGGTTCATGCATAACCCTCCTGTGCGCTGTGATGTCAGCGAGTCCATCCCCTGCCTCTGTGTAGGTAACCTGACCCCACGTCTCTGTGTGGGGTCGTTGTTGAAAAGAAATATTTCAGCACCAAAACTGACCCTTAAAATGTTGTTGTTAATGTTGGTATGTATCCTGTGATTCACTGTATTCCACTAAACAAGACTCCAACTATATGCATCATTATTATAATTATTTATTTATAAATGTATTCATTGAAGTACTACATGCTGTCTGGGAATGTGTTTTAATGGCTTGGAACAAATAAAAAACATAAAGACTAAAAATTGTAAGTCAAAGTGTGTGGAAAGTTCTGAGGAGACAGGCTGCATCCATAGGTACGGCACCCCCAAGGGGAATTCTCCTTCATTGAAATTAGAACCAGCCCATGTGTATGCTGTCTTGTGTGTCTGAGTATTTTAGGCAAAATCGTCTTCATTTCAAAGCTTTGTCTGCATTTCAAAGATACAGGCTTGGCAGGTTCACAGAGGAGTCAGTTACGGAGCAAAGTTTTCGACATTCGACACGTTGCTTGTAATCCCCCGTTTCTTGTACTGTACAATCAGAACATGCCCATCTATGGATTTATGACTTTTCTGCTGCCAAGATTTAAATAATGTGACTGATGTTGAATTCCCTCTGAGGTCATGACAACATTGTACTGCTTTTGTACAAGCCCCTAATCAGGTTTATATGTCTCTCAACTATTCAGAGGGTGGGCAAAGGGCTACAGTTTCAAAAGTCTATTGAATAGTATGTTGCAGCCCTACACAAACCATTGCATTTAGTTTCAGCAGCTGTTTGTGATAAATGTTTTGCTCAAAATATTTGAAAGTGTTATTTGTTGATCTACAAAGTTGACCCACACTGTGCAGGAAAGATCAGCTTATAACAGTGAAAGGAAAAAAGTTACAGGTAATTGTTGGATAGATAACAATGACTAGATAGTAGTTTCTGTTTTCAAGCAAGCTAGCCAACCAATTAAGAAAGTGATGGCACTAGAAATATATACATTTCAAGTATTTTTGTGGAGGGATTATTTACGTGGTGCTTTTCAATTCTAAACCATAATTCCATGAAATAACTAGATTTTTTCCTGGCAAACACTAACTACCCTTCTAACACATGCTGACAGAATTGTTCTTATATCAGCTTGCTAAATGCCTCAGTAAAATGTCAAAACATTATTTCAACATGGCATGACTGAGTCATAAGTTGGCTAGCTGTGTGATTACAGCTAGTTCATCTTTTATCATACCCAGATTCACCAGTGCACTGCTACCCACCCACTTCTCCCCTTACATTATCATCTTTCCAAAGCGGTTCATGGGGGCACCCTCTCTGAGTACATAGCTGGCTGAACAGTGGTCAAGATATCACACATTTCTCTTGTTCTGCTGTAATGTCAGGTGAAATAAGATGGAAAGCAACATGTAGGCACCCTATCTTGTTTAAAATTTAATTAGAACCAATTATGATTGGTTCATTAATACAAAACATAAATTAAGATTTTCAAAATTACCTGAGTCATCTGGAATTTTATTTTGTTTGTACTGAGATTGTACACATTCCCTTATGTTATAACAAAAAATAGCTAATTGCAAATCGCTAAAACACATGTAATACAAAAATCTATAGTAAAGTGCAAAGTGCTCCATCTTTTTGCTGTATACTTCCACTGCTTATCCAAGAAGGCCCATCGGAGAATGTTGCAATCCAATATGATCTGCCTGGTAATAGTTCTAATCTTTTTATAAAGCCAGAAGCATAAAGGCTAAAGGTTATGCACCGTAAGGAATCTGTATGATAGAAAATTTGATTTTTCCCCAGGTAAGTGATGGCTGAAAAGTGAGCACAAGAAGAGAGGAGGAAGTTGTTTTTTTAATGTACACAAGAGGAGGCACATCACATTTATTCTGTTGTGGTCTAATTCCATGAACAAAATCCAAGAAGGCTGTCATGAGAGGTCAGAGAACCATGGGGAAAGCTATTACACCAAATTAGTGGCCAGCGTCTGAACGTTGAGTATGACTTTTTCGTGAATTTATTAAAATCTCTTGGGGGTGTGACACTTTTGAGCCACCCTGTCCATTGCAAAGCAGTTGCTGTTTGTGTTTCAATGCTCAAAATTGACATGTTTGGAGTGCGTGGAACAATGATCGACTTGAAAAGTTAAAAGCTTGAAAAGCATAGGAACATCCTGTACTCCAGCACTGTGTCGAATGGAGACCCCTCACCCTAATTTTCTGAGTACAAGGGAGGGTCTGGACATTACCTAAACCTGACCCTGGGCCTGTAAGCTCCTGTCAAAGACACAGAGACAATCGCGGGGTCCCTGAGAGGGAGGGCTGCTAATCAAACAATCTGAACTTCCTGCTGTGAGAGACATTGTTCTGCTGATTAGGGGAGGTCAAGCAGAGGGGCGGCCTACCCATAAGCGATTTGTGACCTGCAAAGGAGCAATGCCAGCCCCTGCTCATAGGGTAATTTGCGTTACCGCAACAGCTTGTCAAGTTGATTGTTGGAAACTCAAGGATGAATTGTTTAGCCAGCATTGAGAATATACTGAAGCTGAGCACCTCCTTAGAAGCTACATTACAACCTGCTCTGCTTCAGATAAAAACAAACACCAATGTCAACTACTTGGAAGATAAGGGAAGACTTTCAGCTGTGCAGTTTCCGTTCTCTTGCACAAAGCACTCTCCTAAATACAGGTGTACACAGGTATCTGCGATAGGCAGCTGGGACCATGACTGAATAGTTCCAGGTATACCGCCGCATAACATATGTGCTCTGTAAATTTCTGGCAAGGTATGCAGTGTTTCCAGCTGATGTATAAATAGGAGGCTCCCCCTCGGCTGCATGCCTCTCTGGTGCTGTATTTAAACCCAGGGCAGGTCTTTGCTGGTGGAAGATTTATAGCACGACATTAAATGTGGAATCAAGGTTTTAAGCGTGCCGTTTCAACATCGCTGCTCCTCTGTCGGGGCCTGTCAAAAATGCCTAGCCTGGGGGTTGTGTTTGGGGAACTGGAGAGTGTGTGTGTGTTTGTCTGACAGTGGAGCAACGCTACCCTTTTTTCCAAGCCTATGGCCATACGCTAACTCTGCATGCTTTGCACCTCGCCTGTATTACCAGCTAAACTGAATTACCTGCTGCCCAGCACTGACATTGGGCACATACTGTATATCACACCATGTTATGACTCTCTGCGCTATCCTTAATGCACAGCTTCCTAATCACGCGCAACTTGACAGACTGTCCCGCTGTCTGTGAGGTGTATGCTGAGCATGAAATAAACATTATTATGCTGATGTGATTCACGTAATGATAATATTTATGTAGGTATACAAATAATAAGTAACATAAAGGAGCTCCCCACCATTTGTAGATTTACCATTTGCGGTGTCAAATAATCCCGCCTGGCGGCCCTCTCTGCTCCTGGCCTCACTCCTAGCCGCACACTGCCACGCCAACAGCTATGCTCTTACATGTTTATCTTCACAGATTACACATTTATTTCACTATTGCTTTACTATAGGTACTGATTATTTGTTTATTGCATTGCTACATCACAATAAAGGTGTTTTTTTAATGTGTTTAGGGAACAAACTCCATTTGCCTATGTATCAGTCAACAGTCTTTCATCACCACAGTGGTTTCAAGGTGTACCTGTGAATGATGAGTTTCTCCTGTATACAGATTGTGGATACTGGTACATAGTTTTGGCATTATTTTGAAGACTTGTGCCTTCATGACTGGCCATGGTGTGCCAGAGTGAATTTGACTACTGAATATGTCGACACCATTAGTTACATCAAAAGAAAAAAAAATTGAACCACTGTGTTCCTTCCTTATATATTTATCAATGGAACAACACATGCTAGTGCCACTGGTTTTTATGGCTGAGCCAAGTCATCTCACTGTCTATGCACTCTGGCTGTACACAACCGGTGAGTTCTAGAGTGGAAAGACACTGCAGCCAACCAACTTAATTGTTAAAATCAATCAAATCAGCCAATAAAAGGCCACGGTCTGGCTGCACACAGGCAGTGTGAACGTGAGACTGCGCACTCATTGTTTGCAGGCCAGACCCTGACACAGGGTCTGTTGATGCAGTAGAGTAAGATGGTATCAGCTACAGCAGCCGCTGATGGAGCCAGGTCCCCTGTGATGGTGAATCACAGTTCTGTGTAAGCCACTCTGATGGACGTCGTGGACAGAATGCAGTACGGACAGTCCAGTCATTGCTGTATATGACCGATCAATACATTTGCGATAACTGATTTGGCACATCAATTGTCTCAAAGGTGTGATGTGATGCGATGTGATGCTATGCTTTTTTTCTGTGTTCCACTCAATAAATTCCATTTTGAATCAGCATCTCTTTCTATCCTGAAAGTGTTCTGGATTTCGTAAAAATTTCGACACAGCCTGACAGAAATGGAGGATTAGTCAGCCAGGTGAAACTAGGCTAACCCAAGCCCGACAGCGCAGGGGTATGAGACAGAGGGACGGCGGTGAGCCTTCGTGCTCCGCCTTTGACCATGAGGCCCTGTCGCGCACCACTCTGGTACAGAGACCGGGGGAGGGGGGGCTGGGTCGCTGCCCCTGTTCTCTGGCTCAAGTTCACACGAGATAATGGCACCTGAGCAGCAGTGGCAGACAAAACACCAGCCCGCCGAGTCTGCGGCTGCTCCGCAAGCCCACATTCCCAGGGCGGTGCTCGGAGGGGTGGGGGGAGCCAGCCAAGCCGTGGCACGCGGCTAAGAAGTTAATTCGTCGTAATTTCGGGGTGCACCGGCGCTGGGTTCGCCTAATTGCCTGCACAATGACGGTGGAGGTGACGTGGTTTTCTTCGGGGTTGGTGCCAGAATGAGAAGTAGGGGTGTGCCATTTAAAAACCATTTAGCAAATTACAATGCAGCAGAAAATGGTATGACTGCGCTTTGATGCTCACCTTTCACTCCCCCCCCTTTTGCGGTAATCCTTGCTTAAGAGGAGTGTGAAATGCCTCGGTATGTGGTATATCAGTAAAGGCCTGTCAGATCTATTTAGAAATTAGGACAGTGTTGAACTCATTTTAAGCCAAGCACTCACGTGTGCCAAACAGATAAGCATGCATAAATGCATGAAGAACAACTGCAAAGCCATACAGAAACACATTTGAATAAAAGGGAAGTAAATGCAGCTACTACTGCCGTTTGGCTTCTCCCATTTCCTGCTATGTGGAGTAGTCCCTGAAAAAAAAGAAACTTTTTTTAAAAATGCTGACATTTAAACAAAGTTAATTAAGAAACAATTTAATGACACAGCTGAAATGAAATAGCCAGTGGTAGTTGAACAGTAATTAAAATGGCTTGGTGGTCACTGCGCTAAATTGCATGTAATGCTATATCGCCCTCTTCTGGTAACTTACAACCAAAAGGTTCAAAACAGGAGGGGTTCGGCACAGAATACCTGCTTTTCTGATTCTAGTAGTTGCTGACTAAAGTTACTGATGGGTCAATCCTAAACTATTCCCTGGTGGTCTGTGAAAATGCAAGGCATTGTGCTAGTAACTGAAATGGGTAAAAATGGGAAAAAAACATGACCACACCTTTATGATATAAGACCAGCAACTCTTTTCCAACTTGGGACATCTCCATCTTTATTTAGAAATAAAAATACAAAACAATAAAGCCTTTTACATTGTCTTTCATTTTTCAAAACTACCCATAAGTTATCAAAAGGTACAGGTTTAAATTGAACACACAAAATAGAGCATATTTGTTTCCAATTTCAAACTCCAAATGATTATTCTTATTAATAACAAATTCAAAGTTTACATACTTTAACCCTTTTTCAAAGGCAAAGATGAAATATTTACAAAGCATTTGCTAAAAAAGGTCTGGTGACATTATAAAGGAATCAATAATCTACAGGTCCTTTGCATTTCCAGACACCACAAGCTATGACTGACCGAAGCAGTGCTTTTGCCGTCTGTAAGTCCCCTTTTGGACTGTGATCGGTAATGGTCAGCAGGAAGAGGTGACATGGGTTAAGCCCCTCATGTCTTATTGCTGAGATTTTATAATTTGTTTTTTTCAATGATAATTTACAGGTAAAAAAAAAAAGGATAACTGTTCGGCTTCTCACTCACAATGCCCATGTTCGCTGGTGATCATTGTTTATATGGGGTCACAATTAGGACTTGTTGACTGCTGACCACAGCCAGGGGAAAAAAAAACACAAACTGACACAACACTACCATTTGGGTATGGAGAACTATTTTCCAATCGGACTACAAAAACAATTTTCTCCAATGTCTTAAATGACTTGTGGCTTTCTTGCTGTGAATGACCGCTTGCCTTGCCTCACTGACACCCAACGCCCTCTGGAACGATTAAAACGATTCCCATGCTAGGTCCACGTGCTACATTGGTTTGCAATGAGGGAAGCCGACGGAAACCGACCCCTGGAGGTCGGCAGCCTCCGCCTCCATAACCCCCTGTTATTAGGGAAGTCCAACTATTCCTAAAGCTCTATGCTAAAATCCTATGAGTACATACGAGACCACAGGCGTCACGCATCCCAGACATATATTTACAAAGTGGGTGGCTGAGCCTCCACGGGTGAGGGAAGCTGCTGCTGCTGCTGGGCTCATCATGACCCCACACTCGCCTCGAGGCCACCGGCGCGTCGGCATGACAACCACAGCTCGCGCCGCGACCGCTACGCTTGGTACTGCACAACAAACAATTCCTACAATATGAATGAACGCACAACAATGAACACACAAATACTCAGCTGCAGTACGCATCTGTTACTGAAATCAAAACCAGTTAGCCGCCAACTATAATGACAAATGAGTGACCCTTTCAGCCAAGATTAAACTCAGTCCTTCAACGTGCTAAATGAAATTATGGTTTAAATACATCACAACACAATTAAAGTGACTATGAAAATTATGTTGAAATTACTGATGTGTGTACTGAATAAGCCATTTCTCAGCTTTTTCCACAAGGGAAATTATATGTGACTTCAACCAATGGGGTTAGCACCATATCTATGTTTGAATACAACTAATGGGAAGCAGATTAAAAATGAATGGAGGATTTCCGACATACATGTGGGAAAGTTTCCAAACTTGCTATTAAATTTAATGATACTTCTGAAACTAATGACACTTCTATTTCATTGCTTCAAACTTGTTTTACCAAAATGTATATGCATTTCAATTAACTCAAAAGCAAGTTACAATTGAATATACTTTGCCATCTACCTATATCATAAATACAGTGAGAATATAACCATATTGAAACAATGCTTTTTGGAAGATTGTAAAAATGCAAGTCAGGAGGTAGATTTACTGTCGGTATGCTCCTAGAGACTGTATTAAACAATAAGACAAAATTCCCCTTTGGTGAGTGCTTTGCACTTTTATCACAAGTTTATTAAAATATGTATAGGTTATATGGAAGATTGACTTAATTTGCTGATGTGCTAACAGTCTACAATACATGTCAAAAAATTGATTTTAAGCATCTATATATTATTATACAGACCCCCCTGAAGTAGCAGAGGTACCAATTTTGAAACAATAGTATTTTTAGTCATTTTACATGCAAGTGCTGCCTTAAACACTTACAGTGTTTATGCAGATGGCTTCTGACCAAAGTACCCAGTCTGACCTTGGCTGTCATTCTCACCTTAAGAATACGTTTAACTGAAACCAAAACACTGTTTCTTCACATGGTAGAGTGTCAACAATCTCAAATGGAGTCAAATTAATTGAAAGCACAGCTGAAACAAAAATGGTAAAATGTCAACAACGCCACAGTAAAGACACCGACCTCAATTGATGGAATTGGCCACCCTCTGAACACCATGGGAAGGGAAATCTCAACCATTAACACGGAGATGAAGGTGGTGACCATTGCTTTTTCATCCCTGAGTGCTAAAGTGATCAGCAGATACAAATGCATTTGAAAGGTTTTTTTTTTTAAACAGATGTTCCAAACCCACCTCATAAACAATGCCTATTTCAAAAGTCAGATGAGAACTTTATTTAAAAAAAAAAAGCCTGTGGATGCTTCATTGCCCTTGATAGCATAGCGTCAAATCCAGATACACTGCATTAGCAACTCAAGCCAGGGATTTATGCCAAACAGTAAGTAATCGACATTTTCATTGGTCTCTTCAGTTAAACATAAACTAACTCACAAAGTGACTGTAAAATGCTTGTAAGATGTCTAAATTCGAAGTTTATTGGACCGCTTGTGCAAATTTTTCCTAATACTCCATCTGCACACAAAAGTGGAAAAATTGCAGTGCTTGTTCATTTCTGCCCCATAAACATAAAAGCTCCCAGTACTACATGGTGGGTTATTCATCAGGGGGGTCCAGTCATGTTTATCCTCATTGATGGAACCTACTATCTTAATCTACCTGTCTGCGCTTGTCTCAAGTACGCCATTTCTGACTATTGGGTAGGGTTCTATAAAATTGGTGCTATTTTTCTCCAATACTTATACCATGCATTGCGTAAATAAACCAAGAAGGTGATCCCTGACTCATTAGAATTGTTTTATGATTGGTCATAACCTAGTGCAAGCCTACCTCATCTATTTTTATATCAGGAAAACAATATAGTGCAAGCCTACCTCATCAAACAACAAAAGGCTTCTATACAAGATTAAATACTTAAAAGGAGAAGTTTGCCACATGGGCACTAACTGTGTGATCAAGGCTCTCTGTCCTGCCAGTGTTGGTATCATCTGTTAAGGGTAACATCTGCGCCGGCAATACAGGTTAACCAAGTTGCAGGAACGAGATGAAAAACACTTTAAAAGGTGTTGGTTGTCTTCTGCCATTCAGTATTTTTCAAGAGTAAAGACCTTACACTGTTGTAGTATTTGTTGGAGCAGGACTGCAAGGGTTGCTCAGAATGAGGACTGTGCTTCCGTTGTTTGAAAACTGTGTGGTGAACCTACTGATATTGCCCATCAAAGCAACACCACCCCCCCCTCCTGCTATACCCGTAAATGCATCCGAAACTAAATGAAACAATGCCGGAGTGGAATAAATGAGGCCTATCCTTTATCTGGGTCTAAGGGGAAGGAACACAGGTTAAACCCTATAACTCCTGTGACCTTGCATGGGTCGGATTACTGTGTGGAACTAGTACAGTTAGAACTAGGCCAACTAGTCCCAACCTTCTGGCACCAAGAGAAACCTTATGCTTGAAATTGCCTCAAACTTCCCTTCCCTCCCTGGCCGCAAAACACACCCCAATAAATGTAAAAATCTTCAGACATTGGCAGACAACCCACTTTTGCCTCCTCATTATTAAACAACTATTTTTGTCTTTGAAAACGGTTATTTAGACCTTCCAACCAACAGTGAAATTACAGTATGCTGACCAAAAGCCAGATCACAAAGTGTGATGACAATCTTGACAGCACCATGCCTTTCCCCAAAAAAACTATATCCCAAAGGAAAACCTACAGATATTTTTATGTAGTAGACTTTAGTGCCACATATTTGCTTTAAGAAGATGAATTTAGCCAAGAAAACCTGAGCAAATGCAAATAATAAAACATTGTTTTTTTCCTTCTAACTCAACCAGGTTAGGACCGCAGCAATGTAATGTGACTGAATGTAACGTTGAGCTAGTGTCTGTATTCAAAATGTGAATAGCAACATTATAGCAAATATTGATGGCAAGCTCCATCCCAAGCGATGCCGTTACAGGCCCCAGATGAGGAACTATTGCAGAATATCGGTAAGATCACCACACAGTTCATATTTTCAGACAGCCCTGATAAAGCTGCACCCCCAGAGGAAAGTTCTCTCTGGTGGCAGAGATTTGCATATGATCACACTTGAAGTTACCCTGATTAAGAAAGCAGTGAAAAAAAATTAAGTAACAACAACCATTAACAAGTAGTATATATAAAACAGCTGGAGAGGTGACTTATTAGCTGTCCTCCTCCTCCCCGTCCACCTCAATATCTTCCTCTTCCTCCTCCTCCTCCTCTTGATGTGCGTCCTCCTGGCTGCCAGACTGGCCCGGTTCGTCAAGTTCCTCCACGTCCAGCTCCTCATCTTCCTCCCTCTCCCTATCGGAGTGTTCTTCCTCCTCTTGCTCGCCACCCTCCTCTTCCCCTGATCCTGAGAGAAACATGTAGCACGGATCCCTTAGCACAACTTTTCCAGTTGTGAGCGAATTCTTTGTGTGGGTCTAAATGCTGTGTGAATGCTTCTTTGACGCTATGAACACTTCTCATTTCAAGTTTGGCATTCCAGACAAACTCACCATCAATTAGCACTTCCTCGTCCTCCTCTTCGGAACTTTTACCTGGAAAAGAAAGGTGTTTCTTCAATCCATTTTTAGATCACAAATACATTTCTGTCCAGCTGTGAAAAGCCAATGGATGATGGTAACTGTCTGAAGTTATTATGGGGGTGAAGAGTTGACAGGTCTTTTGAACATCCAATTTGCACGTTGTTGGGTTTCCAACTGCGCTTGTGTCAGCTCCCTCACCTGCGTCCTCCTCGTCCTCGCCCTGGCTAACGTTCCGCCTGTCCCCCTCGTCATCATCATCATCATCGTCAGAGTCCGATATTACCACACAGTCACTGCCGTTGCTGTTGTCAGCCACCCTTGGTGTGCTAGCAAAGACAGAGACCTTTCTTTGAGTCGATAGATCACCCGTTCACATTTGTGTAAAAGAGAAACAGTATTTGTATTTAAGCTGTGACACTTCTATCAAAAGCAAGCCTTGGATGCGCATAGTGCTGAGCTCAAATCAGCAGGACCACGTTTCTATGTGACAAATGTGGTTTTCAGTTATTGCATGGGTAATGTGACGTGCTGGGCTGTCCCTCGTTCGACCCCGGTGGCTCACCTGCCGTTCTGCCTGGGCTCCCAGAGAGGAGTTAGATAGTACCTCAGAGGATTGCGGAACAGGTCATTCTTGAGGATCTACAGTGGAAAAAGAGTGGTGGATGAAACCCAATCTAACAGTCAAAGGGCTCTGGCTTAATGAACTAGATTTGCCCAGAATTGGGGGTTTTCTGAATTCATGAAGTTCATGATACTGCATCACAAAATACAGACAGGCAACCTTTACTGCAATGGGGAGAAATGTACAGATACTGCTGGTCTAGGCAAATGCACAAAGATTAAATACAAAATGCGATCTACCAAAACAATGTGATTGTTCCCAAACAATACAAGCTTGGTAAACTCACTCCACGGAGTTGGTAATATCAGGAGCTATTTAATGGAAGAGGAAAGTACTGTTACATTAGTGTTACTATTACTGTATTAGTACAACTATTACTATTAGAAAAGTATTATTGCAAAAACATTATTATTACACTATTGTCATCTAGCTCTTATTGCTCCTCCAGAGTAACTTACATACAGTAGGCTGCAATTGTATCCCTTATACAGCTGGATATTTACTGAGGCAATTGTGGGCTAAGTACCTTGCCCAAGGGTACAACAGCAGTGTCCTAGCGAGGAATCGAACCAGTAACCTTTCGGTTACGAATTGACCTAGGTTAGTAAAACGTGGCTGTGAATGATCGGGTCCTCGGGCCGCGTACCGCTGCGATCTCGTCTCTCTCAGGGTTGCTGTGGTCACTGAACCAGCAGAAGAAGCTCGGGTAAGACTCGTACGCGTTGGGGCCCCTCACCAGTCGGCCACGGGCCGTCAGATTCTGCCCGCGGTGCCAGAGGATGGGGTTCGAGAAGGACATAGGGGTGCCTGCGAAAGTCGAGGGGAATGCGGATAACTATGAGGTCATACCGGCAGCAGCCAATCGGATAAACTGTGACCAAAACCAATAGCACATACAGCACATACATACATTCATACTAAAATAAATATGTACATATTTATACAAATACCCAATACTGGGCACCTGAGAGGAGGGATGAGACAGTTTGTACAAGGTGTGCATTTATGACAGAGGCTGCCACTCACAAACAATCTGAGGGTGAAAAAGTCTTGACTTCAGCCATCAAAATAGTCTGAGAAATTAAACCCACATCTTTAGACCGCATACATGTGTGCATAGAGAATAAACCAGAATAATAAGAGCGCTCACAAAAAATACACAAGAGACTACAAGGTAGGCAACCAGCTATTGTTGTCATTTTTAAATTTTTCATTTTTTAACTCAGACTAAACTTAAATCTGCTTTGTACTTAACTTTGAGAGTGAATTTTGATTTTTTTACACTACATCATGATTTCAGCCATTGGCAAAATGTACAGAAACATTGTTAGTCAAAAACACCTTGCCGTTTAAAATGAGTTGCTCAGAGGATCTGCCCCAAATACTCAAAACGCGAGCTACAGAATATAAATCGAAATCTTAATTTTAAACTGCCTGCTTTGCTTTAAGCAAAACTGGCGATTTCCGTGGTGTGGCAGGAACACTCAGCTCAGTTTCCTCTGTCTTCCACTTCTTTCAGTTGTCCTGTCTTTTCTCTAGCTCCCCTGGGGTGGTCTACTGTACTGTACTACTATACTGGCACATTTCTGCAAGCATTACGCATTCTCCTTCCTCCAGTCACTGCTCTGTTCACTCCTTGTTTAATGCATTCATTGCATCTAATTTCCTCTTTTATCCCTCGTTAGTCTATGGTTTTTTCTCCCTCATTTCCAAGCTTCTCTGCATCCGATGCTTTAAATATTAATTCCATGTTTCATGTTTTTTCCCCATTTTAATTTCTTCTTACCTCTTGCATTAAAATCACCCTGGGTGAGGGTGATTAAATAACCATAAATGTAACAATAACAATAATATTTGTAATATACACACAAGAAATTCACATTTGCAAAGTCATACATGACAATGTGGCGCTTTCTCAGTCTGTACTCATAATGTTCTGAGTTTTACTGGCAGAATAGATGGACGTGTGTGTAACTGGGAGGCACCAGACAGATTAAGCTTGTGGGAGCGCCCATCCCGGACAGACATGCTGCAGTGAACGGGTGTGCTTCTCACCCCCCGGCACCAGGTGCAGCTCCTTCACAAGGACGCTGTTCTGAAAGTAAGGGTTCCGTCGGAAATGGAAGCCAATCCTGCAGTTCATCCCATTGTTCTCGATCTAAGGAGACAAAATGCAAGAGACACCATTTTGATCTTGCTTGTTTTGCCTTGATTTTCAACATTCTTCGCTGCCCTGCCTTATAAGTATAAAAAGGGTTTTTAAAACTAGTATCCCATGTGAAGTAAGAAAAGTCATTACCAACATTCATAGGGTGTTAAATATAGATAAAGATAAAACAGACAGATTAAAATATGAGATTAACATTTTACCATGTTACACTTTATGAAAATTCTTAACTTTGGGAATGAGCTGTAGCCTGCCCGTCTCAATATATTCAAACTGTTGTTCCTTTAAAGTTAAAAATTTGAATGCATCAAAACATGTACAGCTCATTTCCAACCTAGTATGTTTACATGCAAGTAATGAAAGTACTCATTTCACATCAATAAATGCATTATTTGTGTGGAGTGATTTTCAGGTCACCATTTTCAGAAAAAAAGAGATAAATTACAATGTTAACATACGAATTCCTGAAATGTCCAGAGCTTACCTCAAGGTTGGTCATGTAGCTGAGAGCATCTTCATCATTCTCATCAATTTGTGCGGAGAGCTGCGGGTGATTCAGGAGCTTGGACACTCAGTCAAGGAAACTTCCACACAGGTAAACCATTACAGCTTATCACTCACAACTTACATGCCCTTCACCTCTGTGCTGAAACACACAGCCACTCTTCAGACACAGACAGACACACAAACACACACAAACTGCTGTCCATTCAGGCGATTTCAGTTAAAAATGCAAACAGTATGAAACCCTGTATGTTCTCCTGTATGCCTGTGTGCCTAGTGTTTTGGACGTGGCATTTGGGCAAGTGGAAACACTGCTGCTTCAGCTAGTGCCTCATGTTCCCCACTGTCACCAGAGTGGGGCTGACAGTTACATACAAACACAAACTAGTGTAGGAAGGTGTAAATGTTAGGGTTGTATAGGGAACTTATTCTCTGATTGTGGGGTTGAGGTCAGACGTGGTTCATGCAGACCCCCCATGTCTCTCTCACCTTTTGAAAGAACATCACTAACCCCTTACTTTGTGTGACACATACAGAATGCTTAACCCCTCTGCAGCTACTACGCAACAGTGCAACACACATACATGAACACATAAATACAATCTCTCGAAACTTGCTGGCTGGCTTTCGCCACACGTGTGGATACAGCTGTGACCCAAAACCCAGGGATGGCTTTGATGATGTTGCTGCGTTGCTCCAGGTGTGGGCGGCGCTGCTGGTTCAGCTTCAGCTCCAGACGCTCGTGCTGCCGGGCAGCTTTCCTCTCCAGCGCCTCGAGCTGCAGCTGCAAACGGGCCAGCAGGGCGACCGACTGCCGCGTCTCCGAGGCCATCTTAACAGACACGATGGCGCACTCTGTATCGTCGGCATTGTCGTCCTCCGACGCCGAGGAGAAGTCGGGCGAGGAGGAAGAACCGAGCAAAGAGTCCTCGTCGTCGTCATCCTCGTCCTCATCGGTGTCCTGCAACTTTTCCGCTCGCTCCGCGTCGGCGGCATCCAGCAGAGCGCCCCCATCGGGGAATGAGGTAGAGCTGTCGGCTGCGGCTCCCCGAGGTTTCTGACCCTTTCCTGACTTGGGGCTGTCCCCTGCATCACCGGCTCTGGGGGAGTCCCGCTTACGTGACCTTTTCCCATTTTTCTTAACTTCGCCCTCTTTAGCGGAACAGGGCCTCTCCTTCCCCTCATCGTCCCCGTCCCCCCTCGTCATACTTGCGAGAGCTTCTGCGGCTGCTATCGCCGCCCAGTCAGAAGGCTGCCGCGGGCTTGTGGGTCCAGGCCCTTTAAGAACCACGCAGCCGCCTCCTGACGCACTAGCGACTGCTGCCTCAGCCAGCGCCTCGCTTTCCCCGCTGTCACCGGAGGTGCCTGGCCCTGAGTGCACATCGCCACCACTAGTAGTGGGACGCGCGTATGCGTTCTCCAAAGAACCGCTTGCGATATTTGTTTCGCTAGGCGCGCTCTCATTCTCCCGCTCCCCCGTGTCTGGGGCAATTTCAGTCTCCCCATCCACTTGTTTAACCTCTACGTCAGTCGGCCCTCGGGTCTCTGCAGCATTGGTGTTTTGATCGCTCGAGTCGAGCGCTAATTCCTCAGTGTCCTCCTGCTGTTTAGCTTCTTTAGATGGCGGAGACGAGCAACCCAGCTCCGGGGATGCATGTCGCTTTTTCGACTTGGACTGCTGCTTGCAGTCCGGCAGGTCGCTCATATTTTTGCCTGCCTGATATTTTGCTGGGTTAAAAATATATTGCTAGCGATTCAAAAGTAGCTAGCTAAGGCAATATAGCTAGCTATTTATCATGCGAACACGCTCACGAAATACAAGTCTTTCTTCCTATCCGCGTCCGAGGATCGAAAGATAGATCTGAATACATGCGGCCTACTTCTTGTGGCCTCTAAACTGCATGTCCTTAATGTTCCCTTTTCCTGAGAAATTGCAGAAGTTACAAACCCAAATCCGATCAGTTAAAGTTGTTCGGTGAATTCGTGTTTCATTTTATCCTCAACTCTCGAGCCTTTACGTTAACCCCTTCCTGGCTTAGATCACTCCATGTTGTGTTTACGTGCAGAAGGAGAAAGTCATTGGCTGGGGTACGCCGCGCCGAAACCTCTCTTCCAATCAGAGCTATGCCTTTTTTTGCGTGACATCAGCGCGTTTTGTACATAAATGCTGCGTAGATTCACAGATCTATATTGTAACTGGACCATCTGCGTATAGAATAGATGTATTTCATTAGCCAATCAGACACTTTAAACATCATGGTATCTGCGCAGCCCTGCTACAAGAATTCCCGATGCTTGAAACTGCTTCTTTCACGGTCCTAGTAGTGTGAGTTCAGTCTATCGGAATCATATCCAACGGGAACAGAGCGAACCCAACTAACCATGTGTACTCTATCAGTAAAAATTGGTGTTCATTTCCATTCAGCACGCTCAATTCATGTGAATTAGTGTGAACATATTTATTTTATAAATATTAAAATCAAACATATGTGTGTCTTGTCGATGATGACGGAACAGGATATTTGCCAATAACATGAAAAAAAGAACGTTTGTAAACGTTTGACACAATTTTGGCCCATACATCAATCTGACTGCTACTAGCTTAAACTGGCAGGAATGGCGAGCCTCCTGGCTCTTATGCCTGTTCGCGGGCTTTGTCTTCAGAAATTTAGCTGACGATAAAAAGTTGAAAAAAAAAAAAAGCTCTTGAGCAGGGGCGATTCTAGGATCAGACCTTTAGGGGGGCTCAGCCCCTAATGAGAATGTAACATGCATACAGTGCCTTGCAAAAGTGTTCAATCCCCCTGCTAAATCACTCATTTCACTGGATAACAATTAATACATTAATATTTTTCTATATATGATATTTTAATTTACAACAATAATACTTTTAATGAATTACTAGTAAGTAACATGAGTTTTACACCACAAAATTTAGGTGTGCTTGAGCACCCCTAAAAAGAGTCTAAAATCGCCCATGCTCTTGAGTATGAATGACCCACGTTTTGACTGGGTTTGTAGTTTCTTGGATGCATGTCAAAGGCTATTGTGCTGCTTATTTGGTATTCATGATGCCCAGACAGTGGGAGCACATCTTTCCAGAGCAGTTGTGGATTGAAACTGTCAAACCCCCTTTTCATCTTTCGAGAGTGTTTGTGAAAGACCTTGGATTTGAGACAGTGCGGAATTTTAACTATAAGACTTTATTTATTTGTTTATTTTTTTCTAACTAATATAAGTATTAGAGCTACAGCAACTAAACACATACGTATTTGGTTGTCTAAGTGAAAAATAAATGGATTACTGAAATAATCAGGTCATACTGAAACAAATGCATAATATGCACAATAATATGCATAATAATAATTTTTGTGCATTATTTGTCAGACGTTGCTTGACTCTGATCATATTTCACATTTATTTGTCATAGTTGATGGCGTTTTTGAATGTTATGCTCTGACATTGTAGAATAGCCTCCCATTTGAAATCAGAAATGCCAAATCCCTGCCTGTTTTTAAATCAAAATTGAAGACTCTTACACTTGCCTCACTTAATCTTCTCTTTTGCTTATTTTCAAATTTCCTCTCTATTTCCACCATGCCTATACACATTCCAATGTGTTTGTGGTGCATGTCTGAAATCTTGTAGTATATTGATGCATTTATCCTTTTGCTATTATTGGTTTTAGGACTTTTTTCACTTTGTAGTAGGGCCTTGAGACAGCATGTAATATTTTAAATTTTTAAAATTTTAAAAGTCACCACGGTGACTACAGGTGATGGTTGGCCACCAATGTTTTTTGATCAAGTGTTTGGGCGTGTGTACCCCCAGTTTTAGCTCAGAAGCTTCCTATGAGTATGGTGGAATGATCCTGGGCTGTGTGTACATCATGAACTGCAAAGAGGAAAACAAACAAACAAACAAACAAAAACCACAAGATTTGAGAACATCTACAAATATGAAAACCATTATATGAGGTCTACCAAAGAAAGACTTCTTTTGCATATTGTCATCAATCTGTTTAGAATAAGTTTCTTTGAGTATGATCATGCTACTGTGTATGTAATGCTCTCTCCCCTACCTTAAGATCTGATATCCCTCTCTTGCTACAATGCAGAGTCACAAATCTGAACAATTGTTTCGTGAGTTACCTGAGTTAAGGCATCATTGTGACATTCAAAAGAAATAAACCTGTAAGGGTCAGACAGTCCTCCACTTGGACACAAAAAAAGTTTAAGAACGTCTTTCGGTAAACATCGTTTTGAGAAATGAGTTCATCGTGATCATGCTTTTATTCAGTCTCATCTAAAACATTTAAGCACATAACACACAATGGTGTCTTGACATACAATATTTGTGAACACAAATCATTACATGTTTCCAAGTACAGACACAATCCAGGAATGGTGAGATCACATACTCTGTGCTGGAGTTCAAACACATAGTGTAAATATTTCATTATTATAGTGGAGTAATTGTGGTGGCATTACTATGCATAGGACAGTTAGAGCCACTGTAAAACCATAAAAAGACTGTTATTATGTCAGGCTACATTATTTAAAA
This sequence comes from Megalops atlanticus, assembly GCA_019176425.1. Taxonomy (NCBI): domain Eukaryota; kingdom Metazoa; phylum Chordata; class Actinopteri; order Elopiformes; family Megalopidae; genus Megalops; species Megalops atlanticus. Next base: position 7,398,156 of record CM032879.1, on the reverse strand, counting down.
AACTTATGTATGATGTAGTATGAATGTGTTTCCTCGGTTCTGTAAAATCTTAACAAATGCTTGGTAAAATAAAACATAATGCCTCCACCCCTCATAGCAAAATACTGTACCTGCAAATCTCAGATTGCATTTGAATACGTTTCTTTTTCTAAAAAATGACATTAACTGACATTAATATCAGTCTCAACAATAAAACAACAGGAACATAAAGGAAGAAGTAAAAAAGAGAACAGCCTCTCATATATTGTAATTCAACTGACAGAACCAAATTATTTGACTCTCTCCATTACACAAACTGACAGTGCACACAGGTATTTGAATTCTACTGCTCTATACTACATCAGATTACCACATGCCAATGCTCTGTAAGCCCTCTCTGCTTTGTGTAGCTCAGCGACTCCCTGTCTGACCCAAAGCCGTGGCTTCTTGGGGACACAGGAAGGTGTAGGGGGCCAGCCATGTCACATCGTGGTGGTCCCTAAAATGCACAGCATATATGCTAATGTTAGGTGGGCCTAAGATGTGCCAAGTACAATATACAATATATGAGAGTGTCTATTGAATTCAACATTCCGGAGCAAAGAAGTCACTTGTCAGTTTTTTGCATGGAATGAAAGGGATGAACACAATGACTCTGTCTGCCATATAAAGAAAAGACTTGAAAAAGTGAAAGTATTCCACTGTTCAATAATAAGATCTTTTTTTGGAAGCTGGGACAGTGTCCAGACACAGTTTTTATTGGTTTTTGGTTATCATGCTTTCATTCAACATTAAAATCATGGATGCACTAATAACCTTAAGAGATATCCAAGCTCTCCTCAACCAGCACCACCCCCACAGGGTGCGGCTAAACAGCAGTTGGTCATAGGGCACTGATTCTCAATCCTGCTCCTGGGGCCTCCCTGCTCCGCATGTTTTCCATCTTTCCCTGCTCTACCGACCCGACTGAACTCATCAGTGGCGCTTTTGATTAGCTGAGCACACCTGATTTAATCAAGAGCATGTTAATCACACTAATCAGGTCTGTTTGGAGCAAGGATAGATAGAAGATATGCAGGACAGGGGGGCTCCAGGAGTAGGATTGAGAAACACTGTCATAGGGAAATGGGTAATGGGTGTGTGTGTGTGTGTGAGAGAGAGAGAGAGAGGTTACCGGTTAAACTTCTGTCCCTTTCTCCTCTGGAACTCAGCTTCGTCCACCGTCCACACCGCCCCCTTCCCACCTTCCACACGCACAAAGCACTTGTGGAGGCTCAGGTTGTGACGAACAGCATTCTGCAGGTGGGGGGACATGGAGGGGATGTGCAAAGGGGGCCAAAATTGAGACATTTCCACACACTTGGATGACAGAGGTGCATAAAACTGCAAGAAAGACATATTTTCTCTCTGGAAATATAGAATTTTGTGAGCATATATGTTAATCTAGCTAGATGATGCTGGCACACAGAGGTGTAAACCTCCAGATAAGGCTCAACACTCCCTCTGGATATAGAGAACTCAGTGTTGTAAAAAGCCCTTATGGCTGTCTCGACAGCCTCTGTCTGATTCTGGTACTGGTGTCAGTTTTTTAGGGTTCTCTGTTTCTGGAGGCAGTGCTGAGCCTTCTTTTCTGCTGTCTTGCCTGAGCATGAACATGCTTTTGTGAAACTTTGCTCTAGCCTCACTATGCCAGTAGGTGTGCAGGGCTTAGTCTGACATGTCAGATGGGGTGATACTGGGCCAGACCCCATCACCATCACCGCGGTTTTCCAACCGTGGGAACCGGACCGTGAGGCCAGGTGGACACCTCACCTTCCAGGTGGCCGTGTTGTGGCGGAAGTAGAAGAACATTCTGGTGAACCAGTGGTAGATCTCGCTCAGGGTTAGCTGCTTCTCTGGAGACTCTAAGATTGCCTGCAAAAAGAACCGACAGCTAGAGGGTGCTGTTGCAGCAGCATTCTCGTTCATGTCGCTAAAATGACTGTTGATCATTACGTACCCATCTGATCAAGGAGGCATACGTATAAGGCGGTCTGATGTTATTGTATTTGTAACATTCAATGCTGGGGATGATTCCTGTGGAATACAGTAATAATTAATACAGCATAATAAATGAACATGATCAATGATGCGGTACATTGAGCTGTGTGACAAATTGGTGACTATCGTGCTTGATTTACAGTTCATATAGTTCTGCATCAGCAGTTTGCTTCATCTATGTCTGGTCTTTCTTGGAAATTAGCAGAAGGAAATACAAGCTAACACACGAATACAAGAAACCTCCATCTGGAAAGAGTTGTGGTGCTAATGTTTGGCCTAGTTCAGAAATATCATCCCATGGATAAGATGAACCCTGAACATCAAACATGTGACACCACAAGCCAAACTGGAAAAGGACAGCCCCCTTCAAGACTGTGATGGGATCATCCTATACTACTGATCTCTCTGCAGAGCAGGTATACACCCCTGGAAACAAAATAAAAACATGAAAAAGTGGCTAAATATCTGAATAAATGCCTGCAATGGAATCACTACGAGTGCTGGGACGATAAGTGTCACCTGGGAGGGAATGAGACGTGGGGAGGTGCCAGTGGCCCTCTGACACGAGCTCTGACGTTTCTTTGCCGGGCCTGTAGAGGGTGCCGTCTATCACCCGGGACAGGGGTGAGCTGGCTGCCAGGCTGCTCTCCCCCTCTATGCCCACCTTCTGAGTGGGAGAGAAGCAGAGAAACAACAAAATCGTCTCATCATATTTTGACTTGCCAAGGGATTACGTAGATTATCTGAAACACAATGGATTCCACTCTCAGGATGCGGAAAGAAATAGAAATATATATTTTTTGCTTCCTCTTCTCTTATTTCCTTTCATTCATTACTTTTTCTCTGGAAATTCAGCTGGAGAGACACTGTATTTGGTTTTCCAGTTATATCACATAGAGCTGACATATCCACATATATCATGCATGTATTGTATGTAACAGTTAATATGCCACTTCCCAATGTAGAGCTGAAACCAGGCTGGAAGGAGCTGGAGTCTAACCTGGCTATCCCTGTCCAGCATGATTTTACTTTCCACTGCATTACTTGGGATCCAATCGCTGGCATCCACCCAGATTAAGACTGTGGCCTGGACTTCCCTTCCTTTGAACGTTGCCACTCTGTATAACAACTGCCTAGCTCTAGTTGTTTGGTGTGATGAGCAACAGCAGTGTGCCCCTTTCTCTATCTCACATTCAGTTTGAAGCGCTGGGGACAGAACTGAGGCAACTCTACAGTTTGCCGGTTCTGCCTGCAGGTCACTTATAACCAGGCCTGCAGCAATAAGGCTACAATCCGCACACAGTGCAACTTCTGCACATCACAAGCAAGCATACAGAAAGTGAACCTGACTCACTACATGAGATGGCTACTGCGCTTGATTCATGTTTTGAAATGGGGGAGTTGTAGAGTGTGCCCCTACCCCTGAACACTGCAATGATTTCTGAGTCATGTGATGACACCCACTTTGCTACCTTTGCTAGCAGTGCTACATGGAAGAAGGTTATAAACTAAAGCACATAACTCCAGGATACACAAAATAGCCATCTGTTTCTACCAAGGCACATGGATACTTCTTTCTACTCATCGTGCTTCCAAAGTTTGTCCTAGCAGGTACCCGTGGTTGGATCAATTAAACAATCTTGCACACAATTTCATCATCTTCCTTAAGTTTCACAATTTCCTCAAGTTCCTCATCTTCTGCTTCTGTCCAGTGTGTGTTCTGGACTCACCACTTTCCTTCTTTGGCCAAAGCGTCTTTCTTACTCTGTGGTTGTTTTGCTGTTTCTGGCTGTGGCTCTGCTTGCCCCATTATGCCATGGAATGGTTACTTGTGATTGGCTGGTCGCCCTCAAGGCTAGTGAAACCCAACAGACCGTACTGTACACTGCTAGAATTTTACCCTTTTGTAAGACGTTAAGCTGATGGACAATTTCAATGTATATGTGCCCAATTTAAACATGAATCAGCTATTGAAAGAACTAAACATGAGTAACGTTAGCAAGCATTTTAAAAGAGATCTTGAAAAATCACCTAGACATTGAACCTAAAGTTAGCAGTCCTGGTTCCAGCTGCACGGTGAAAAAAGGCTACAACTTACAACAGACGTATTAAGTGGTATAAATGCAGACTTTAACACGCATTAGTAACCACATTCTTTCCCTCTCAATACCACAAACACACACACACACTGAGTAGTATTTAAATAAAAATGAAGGGGTAAAGTAGAGGGATATATGACCCAGGATCACGCTGATTACTTACTGAGTAAGTGGATCGGGGCTCAGGCAGGTGCAGATGCAGTTGCATTGCCAGGAGTCTCTGTTTCTCCACAGTGAGCTAAAATGACAGCACACACTCTTTGTAGTAAATGCGCACACATGGCTCACGCGGTGAGACTAATTCTTCCCTTGAAGTCCCTCGCATTACCATGCTCCTCGCTCAGTCAGCTGGAGAGAGCAGGTTCATCATGGCTCACCTCAGCATTCATCGTGATGCGAAATAAGTCATGGGTAAGTCACCACAACAGCTGAGGCAACTTACATTCATGTCCCACCACATCAATGACACACATGACAAAATAGGGGCATTTTGGTCAGTGCTGCAATCTTGAATGGCAAAACCAACATGGCAGGTGTACTCATTACATTACATGACACAAGTTTAGCAGACGCTCTTATCCAGAGCATCTTCCAGCACAAGACAAGAATACATGCATGGTTAAACAACATTTCTACATTTAGCATTGTGGTAAATTTGTGAGCATGTACTGCCATAACTTGCTGAAATGCATACTTACTGTAAATGCAACTCAGACTACATAATTTTACCACTGACATCATAATGGGTAAAAGTCTAAAATCTCATTCTATTGTCCCTGCTTGCACGTGTGGCTTTCCACTAATTTAAAACCACATGTTGCTCAATAAAAAAACAATAAATTGCCCATGTCATTTACCATCTAACATCCCATTTAACACATCTCTAGGACAAGAACGCTCTCTTCTTCGATAATCACCTCTAGCAGCGAGATGCTCTTCTTGGGATGTAAAGTCAAGATTTTTTGTTGCAGTTTACAGAATTACATCCTTGTAATGTGTAAGGGAATCAGAAATTATGAATATGCTGCTTTCATTACATGTTCCCTTTGAGTATGTAGCAGGCACTTGCTTTTCCGTATCAGTATGATCAGCCACTCCTCAGAGCAACGGAAGTATTTTGCATTTTCTCTACCCATTTGTAATGAAATGAGCCGTTTGGGTTTTAAATTGTCCTGCTCACGTTCACACCTGCATTGTGGAATTTTCTACAGTTCGCTAACGTCGCTTAATTTCATGGGAACTGCGACTGCTTTGTTGTGCCTTCTCGGGAAATGGAGTCCGTTATGAGTGAAACCGAAAGCGAAAGACGCCCGCTGCTACGGGCGACACTCGGCCCCCGCTGCGCCTTCCGCTCCTCTCCCCTGGTAGCGCCCCACCGGCGGACGGACCTGGTTCTCCATGTGCTGCACGATGTCCCGCTGCACGCGCCACTGCGAAATGCTCTTGTCGCCGGGCCTGTGGTCAATGCACAGGTGCCTGAGGGGAAGGAGAGGACAGCTTTTAGGCCCGGGGGTACAAACAGCCAGCCTGCTCCTGGGTAAACACCAGCCAGGGATGCAAACAAGTAAGAGGTAAAAAAGGTGAGAAGTTTGCATGGATAGAGAAAACCTGCCACAACTAGGGGTCCCGGGGCATGCCCCCAGAGAAAATTTTGAAAGATATTCTCTTTATGTGTCCATTCCTAGTTATTACAAGTATATTTGCAGCTGCCTGAAAACTAATTCTAACGGCCATTGTGGGGTAAAACAACCCTACATAAAACATATAAAAGGAATCAATAGATGAGGGAGCTGAATACATCAACAAGACAGAAACAAGATGACAACAAGAAAAAAACTATGTTGGAAATCAGCTTCTTTATTCCCTCCACAGGCATGTGATTGGTAAAATTCATAAAAAGTATAATAATAAAAAATATAATAATAATAATAATATAAAAAATAAATAGAGGAGAGGCAGAAGAGTTAGTTTATATAAATTCAAACATGTCTTATCCATTTGTTTATTAGTAATATTTTATGACTGGAGCTATATTTTTCTTCAAATAAGCCATAAACATAGCTGGGTTGTCAATTTCAACCCAATCATAAAAGCGAACTGGCTAGCTAACTCATAGGTGCCCGTATAAAATACCGGGTTTGCACATATACTGCGGGATACGGGATATGTAGTGTAATATGGGGTTTCCTCAAATAGAAACAAAAACAGATACAATAGAAATTAACGACCTGTAAATAGCAAATTAAGCTGTAAATCATCCAAAAACGATGACCAAATGATGCCAATAGCAAGCTATCTCACATGCACAGTGGTTCTGTGGCACGTCTGATTTGTTTATTGCGTAGCTAGCTAGCTAAGTAGTAATCCTGCTGAATTTTATTAAACATTGTAGGGCAAAAGGTTCGTCGTAGCTGGATGGCTCAGGTAGAAAAGTCTGGCAAGCTAGACTCCACAGTCATCAAGGTTAGCGGTTTCTTCCGCGGCTAGCTAGCATTACATTTACATTTTACATTTTACAAGGCAACAGCAGAAGTTGTGTTTGGAATGGCCTTTGAAGTTTGCAAGCGTCAAACGAGACTTAGGTTTATTCCCACATCACCGTCTTCATCAAACAAGCGCAGTATTGACACTACGCGTTCACACTAAGCTTCACAGGCACCAACAAATTACATTTTAAAATAATGGAAGGGATGAAACCCTAAATGATAATATTGCCTATTATAATATTAATATATTATTCAATGGTGTATTCTCCCACTCATTTTTTGGTAGGAGAATCATTACTAGTAAGCTATATCATTCACATGTTGCCGAAGGCAGCGACTAGTGACTACCAAGTCACCTGCCTTCCTAACGGAACGCACAGGCCTTTTTTTTTGCTAGTACTCGTTGCCTTCGCGTAAGAATATCAGGGTCGGAGCCAATCAGAGGTAGAGTAGGGGCGGGTCTTCGCAGAATGCGGTTGGGAAAAATGCAGTCCGCAGAGAAGGTAAACAAGTGTTTCTGAACTTCTGCTGTTGACGCCCTCCCCCCCCAAAAAAAACATTTCTCCTTGGATCTGCACGAATCTCGTAGGTGACCTGTTTTGATCTCAAATTTCGCCGAAAGGTGAGGAGTTTGCATCTCTGACCAGCCCTCTCACACACACTGACTTACTTCAGGAAGCTGGGGTACTCCTCGAAGACCTCCTCGCAGCCTGGCCATCTGCAGACGCCGTTCATGAAGAGAGCGCTGGTGCCATCTGGGACACGCTGCACGGGGCTGGAGGGGAAGGGAAGGGGCGCTGTCTTTAGCCTTTTTTAATTCTTAAACGTTCACATTGGATTTTCACACAGAAAGAGTCTGTTCACCCTATGTGAACTCTTTTCTAATCCAGTCAAATCAAATAAAACTGACATACCATGGACAAGTATGTATGTATCTATCAATACAATCGCGTGACCAGTCATTCTGGGGAAAAATGACAATAATATTGTTATTCTACTGATATGTAAAACTGTGGCTCAACTGCTAGCTGTTTATGCAAATGTTTATGTTCCAACTAAGTAAGATGATTTAAATTTGATCTACTTGTGGAATTAGCCATGTCACATAGTCTGCTGAATTAGCAAGAGTGGTTAATACTGATACCAAACCTCTTTAAAGAGTCACTGAACTGACTGTCACCTCATTAGCATTCATGTGTACTACAGTCTGGATTCATTGTCAGATACCAGTAGCTGTTGCCCCCAGATTTTGTGAGTGATGTGAGAGTGATGATAGAGAGGCACCCAGCTAAAGGAGGATTTCTGCACTGCAATGTATGAGTGTCACTCATCGGCTTTTGCGTGTGAGAACGAGGTCATTTGATGAAGACATCCAAGGTGATGACAAAGTGGCAGCATTATCTGTGCTTAAGGTCACAAAAGCAGTGCCTCCACACAGCGCCATCATAAGTAGCCACATTCGGATGGAAAAAAGAAGTCACCGCACATGCTTCAATCAACTAAGTAGTGAAGAAATCTCAACTAAGTGAGAGCACAATAGAAAAATCAGTTGGCTAAAGTCTCAAGTGCTATTTTTAGGGGGCAACCATCCCCCTCTCCAGCCAGCCTCCAGGCCCTGCTCACCTGTCATTACGGTCAGAGTGGGCGGAGCCCTGCTTTGGACTGGACCTCCTGGGCCAAGTGGTGTGGCTTGTGTGCTGGGGGGAGTGGCCCACTCGCTGGGGTGAGGTCCCCCTTAGGCCCCCGCCCGCTTCCACCTTGCAAATGGGGGCGGGGTCAGAGCTTGGCGTCGGGGTCAGGTCTGAGCGAGCAGACAAACCGGACAGAGTGGAGAGGGCTGTGGGAACGAGGCACAGACACAGGGGGGAACTGAAGAGGCCTTTAGAGAGTCACAGCACTTTCAGCCTCTCAACTGGAAAGCTGAACATTGCATTTACGGGCACACCATGACTGTCTGCACCAGTTTCTGTCGCTTCAAACAGCAAACAGTACTGTACTGGCAGTTGTGCAACAGTTACAACATGACTGCAGGTATGCATGGCATGGGAACCAACGATCCGTTCAATGCCAGAGATATGTCTTTGCATGGGCCTGTATCTCTTGTGCACCTCATCCAAATGTTTTGAAAATGAATGGAAACCCAATTTCTTAAATATTTTCTGTTTTAGGTCTTACATTTGAGTAACCATCTCAAAAGTGTCCTAAACTCGCTATCCAAACCTTCCTAAAGTGCAGCAGCATAAAAACGTTCGTCTCTGGTGCATGACATTGAAATAGCTAAATATTTTTCTTGTAATTTATGTATGTCATCAGTCACAGAATGCAGAAAAATGATAAAGTGATACTCACACAGTATATTACATACAATGATGCAAGTGCAGTGTTTATATAAAGATTCTGAATAATTAATATATCCTCAAATGACGAAATTTCACACAGACACAGACACACACACACATGTATACCACGCTTACATGCTTACAGACTGCACACACGTAAACCACACACATGCACACACACACACACACACACTGAACTGAAAGCACTGCAGAAAAGTGAGGGACATACCCTGGGGCAGAGACCTGGTGCCTCTGCGAAGGACGGAGGGTCTGTGCTGACCGTACTGAAGGAGCTGTTTGTTCATCTCTTTGGGGCCACACTGACGATGAAAACAGCACCAGCTCAGTCACTCAGCATCAGCCAAGGGGCAGAGTAACAGTAGCACTTCAGCTAACAAAGCACAAGGCAGTGGCTCTGCAGAAAACACAACCAGCTAACAAAGCTGGACTAGGAGTGCTTTGTTATTGCAATTTAATCTGTACCACAGACCTCACCCAGCGACAGTAGTTTCAATAATTTCTTTGTAGTCACATTTACCAATATCAGTAATCACTTTCAAAATATGAAGTTGGTGACTGAAAAGTGGGTTCTCTCAGACATGTGAACAAGATTTGATGAGAAAAAGATTACCAGGTGTCAAGCTATGCAGATCTACATGTTGAACTGCTTGCTACATAGCCAAATCCACCTTACAGATGTTACAGATGTAAGCACCTTCAAAATCTTTCTGCACCATGTGTGTGACATGTAGGAGAAATGTGTTTGGGCAAAAATTTCATACAGTTGTTTTCAAAACATACAGCACACTGACTCCTGCTCACTGTGCTCTCAGATAGGCAATGACATACCTGTGCACATTTGAGCATTTTATGTATACTTAAGGTTTTCTTCATTTTACTCTGAATTTGTAACAGCACATTGTTGCTGGCTGTAGAGGAGGGTTCAGCCGAGGACAGGCCCAGTGAACACATCTCAGTCTGCTTGCTAGTGCTGTTAATGCCTCCACTCCACAGGGCTGAGAAGACACATTTTGTTATGGCCTGTGTTCACCAGCAGATAGCGCTGTAAATGTATATTGATATGGGAGTGCTGACAAATTCTTACTGTCATCATTAACCGTAGATGGCTATTTTTACTGATGCCGAAATGTTTAAAATTTCACCTTTTAAATTTAACACAATTTTAAGATTTAATATTCAGAAACCCATTGTATGTGTAGTTTGAGCTTTTAATTGTTTATGAATCTGTTTATGAATGACACAGCCAGTAAATACTGTACTGAGGAACACATGGGGCAGCAGTGAAGCATAGTGGTTATGAAGCAGGACTTATAACCGAAGGGTTGCTGGTTTGATTCCCTGCTGGGGCACTGCTGCTGTATGCTTGGGCAAGGTACCTAAGCCACATTTGTCTCAGTAAATATTCACTGTATAAATGGGTACCAATGCAAAAAAACTGTAACCTATGTAAGTCGCTCTGGATGAGAACGTGTGCTAAACACCAATAATGTAATGTAATAATGTACATGTCTCTGCCACTAGCAGAGTGGCAGTAGAAACCATTTTAATGACTTTGTTTCAGCTCTGGAATGGTCCTACGGCCGTCAGATGTCAGAGGATACACCTCCAGTCAAAAGGCTTCTGCACCAGTGCTATTTTGTTCAAGCCAGGAGGAAAATATTGTTGGAGATCACATTATTGAAAAATATTGCCTGTGTTCTCCAGCAGGTACCTCCAGAGACCACCTCTGTGTTTCTGTGCCCTATATGTACACCCAAGGTGAGTAACTGGACCTCCGAAGTAAGGACCTACTCCAATTTCTGGATTTGCTTTGTTTTAGTCTGAACGGGAGTTCCCAATCCTATTTTTGGGCTGTCATCAGTTAACATGCGCTGTCTTGTGTGAGAGGCAAATTCAGTTGTGGGGAGTGTGTCGCACTGGGCTTTGGATGGAGCCTCAGGCCCTTACCTGCTGGAGGAGAATAAACTGGAGCTGCGATGCAGTGATGAAAGATCCTCTTTGCCCAATCACGAAAGGGAAAGGCACCTGCGGACGGTAACACTGTGCGTGACCCTAAACGTTAGAACCAGAGTTGCCCTGTGCAGCTCCAGAAAAGGTCTCACGAGTTCGTTAAGAGAAACAGACTCAAACAAGTGTCAGCTGGACAGAGGTCTCATTCTCGGTCCTGAGGTTCCAGCACCTAGGCTGTTTCACACATCACCCCAAACCACCTGTTTCTGGAGGAGTGAAACTGGTGGTTAATTGCTGATAATTTACCACCCACTTGTTTCACGAGAACCAGGGTGACAGACGTCTCAATAGCACTCAGGTATTGTTGACAAGCTTCTCCAACTTAGACGACATAATAAACCACAAGGTGGTTTACTTTTCCTCCAATGACAGCTTGAAGACGATGTTAGTCTTCTGTCATATGGTACAAAACATTTTTTTTCATTCTTTCATTCCATTTCAACCTGAAAAAATGTTGACAGGAAGCTTGTATGCAAATAGATAAGAAACATTCCCTTATTGAGAAAGCCTTTTACACACCAACGCAACATCAACGCTACTAAGATGTGAGTAATTCAATTTAGGGTCACAGGGAAAACAAACTAGGTGGTATACATTCAGAATCAGGGTTGGAGTCCTACAGTATAGCTGGGCAGAACTGTACTCCCAGGAAAGCTGTGACAAATTCCTGAAAACCAGTAAAATCAACAGACTAAGATTTAAAGCTCTTTGTAGAGTTACAGCCACAATGTAGAACATACATTTCATAGTTCTAAGAAACTGTTATGCAGTGTACCATTTTCTTAGAGTGAAGATGCTTTGTTCTTATTTCAAAATTTGAGATGAAAATGCTTGAGAGGATGAGTCTTTAACAGTATTTTAAAGATGAATTAGCAGTGTACCTACACTCACACCTGTAAAGTACAGCATGCTTTAATGAGAGAATTCTCAGAATGCTCAGAGAGTACTGCTGTAACTTGCCCTACCTGTGGTGTGCTTGACTGAGCAGGAGGCTGAGGGGAGCTGTGCCCGTCCAGCCAAGGAACAGTCCCCGGCCTTTCCACTCGCTCCTCCTGTGGCTGCTGATGCTGTCGCCCCCTGGTGGCCCCTCCACTGCTCTGCGTCTCGCTCTCATGGCGTGGCATTCCTGGCGTGGCAATATCGATATCAGTGTCAGTGCACCGATTCCAGTCAAGGAAACATTGACACAGGGGGCACACACTTGCAGTTCCACCTGGTAAGGAAGTGCCCCAATGTGACTACACAGAAGTGCTGTAAGTCCTGCTCTGCCTCTCAGGTCCAATCTGTTATAGCCAGGCCTGAAGGAGCTGTGAGAGACATGGATGAGCCAAAGGTCTTTTTGTTTTCCCACCTGTACCTGCCTTCTCTAATACTACCAAACTTGTCAATATGAACGAGTCAAATGAGCTCCTCTGCTGAGTGATCAAGGCTGACATTTGACTGACATTCAAACCACCAGGTCTGTTACTGCTCCATGGTTAAAATGGCTACAAGCACACAGTGTCTACATTCACAAACAATCCATACTCTGTTTTAAAGGAAGGATGAAGCAAATGAAATGTGAAAAGGCACTTTTGTGTTAGCAGCAGGATTTACTGTAATACGTTACCACAGGCTTACAAAGCAGCTAGAGAGGACCTGCCAATCAATGCCTCGAGTTTCAGTTTAGGCATAAACATAAAACTTGCATTTATAATGAAAGTGGCCTGTGCATTTATCTCAGCTTTCAGGTTAAACATAGCACAGATCCTCTGTTAAGATGTTTGCTTCTAGCACAGGCTGAGCCTTACAGCATGGGTTCAAACCCATCTGATGGTGACCGGGACCCTGTAGAAGCCAAATTAAATGGCTTCGCTCCGCTGAGGAAAAGGGGTTGGCCAGGTTCCCCATTGTTTCTCTGCTGCAATGCCCTCTAAAGGCTATCAGCTGGGATGCGCTCATCCTCCCATTGGCCCTGCTGCAGTGCACTATGGGACTTGTAGTGTGGAAAAGCAACTGCTGGCTGTGTCTGAGTGTACTGGGGGATTCCGCTCGCTTTGCTCCATCACGAGTATATTGGGGGGGAGGGGAAAAATTCATGAAGGAAACACTAAAAGCAGCTCAGATATTTTATTAACACAGTTACTGATCTGCACACTGTCACGATCTGCACACCTCCGTTTTGCACCACCATTTGTCTTGTTTCACTGAGTGCTTGTTGGAGAGGGATGCATTTTTCTAGCAATTTTCAGGCGTAAAGTATTTCCCCGCAGAGAGATAAGAGAGCAGGTGCGAGCGCAGCGTACACATCGCTTGCAGTGCTTGTGGTCACGCGCAGGTAAATTCCAAGGCTGCGGTCGCAGCTTTGGCACACGGCACATGAGCGGTAAGCGGAGGCACACGCAGGTGCTAGGAGACTGCGCTCTGAGTGTGGTGGGGGGTGCAGGGAAGGAGGGGGGGGGGTTCACGCAGCGGTGTCAAATTTCCCGGAAGCTGGGGGGGGGGGGTGGGTTGGGGATTGCCTTATCACGCCACACATGGCATCCTGTATCCCACAAGAAGCCCGGGGCGTGAGAGTGTCCCTGGGAGTGCATTGCTGAACCAAAAAAAGTCTGTCTGTCCAATCTGTCCAAGACAAGCTCCCCATCTTGGATGCAAAGGGATACCCTTCATATTTCAGAAGAGTGGGGCCTATGTATTGTGTAACATACATGCTGTTTGTATGTGCACACATTTGGATGGAACAACAAAAAGCTTGAATGGTTGCTTGCGAGACAGTGCAGGTTTGTATTTGGAACCTCTTCACTTACTCCGGGCTGCTCTCACTTCTGTCCCATGTCATTATTACAGACCCCTCCCCCTGCCAACCCCTACCCCCCCACACACAAAGACAATTCATGCGAAACACTCTGCACAAACAACAATCAGGAAACAGGAATTCAGAAGAAAAAGAGTACAGAATCTCTCTGTGGTTTTCACTCTCTTGACATTTCAAGAGAAAAAAAAACTTCACCCTGACGAAAGAGAGAAAGTTTTCACTGAAGTGCAATAATGTTGTGACGTTTCATGATTGATGGGCTACTGCTATTAAATGGATTAGTTAAATGAATAAAAAAAACATTAATGCAGTTAAGTAGTCAACTACTAGCATCAGGAAATGACAGGATCCTTAAAGTAAGTGCTGATGCCTACAAGTGAAAATTGTGACCAAATGAGTGAACTGGAAAAGCAGTCTGAGTCACAATATTACATAATCAGAATGCAAATTTAAACTTTAAGACAAGTGCATGCTTTCAAACAAATATAGACTTTTGTTTTAATTGTTGGAATTTTGCAGACTCAGTTGCAACTCCACCATTTACAAAATAAAGTGATTAAAACCTTGCGTTTAATTAGTCTTGAAATGTTCAAGTTCCAAGTTAATATTCTTACATGTACAGCTGATGTATTTTCATACCTGACGTATTTCTAAAATATATATTCCCCTGATATCAAGAGGTAAATTTGTGTTCATCTCTGGTGTCATACATTATCCTGTGTTTTTTACTGTGTTGCCTCAAACATGTTCTACAGCTGTCTTTACAGAGCACTACAGAAAGTCCAATTTGCCTGATGAGTAGACAAAGCAACTCTATGCTGTGCGACTCGTCACGCTCACTGTTTTCACACACTTTAGTATTTTACTTTTTCTAGCTGTTTCTCTGGAATTACAGTGGGGTTGATTTTAACAGTTGTTCATATAAGCTGTGTGCGTTCTGCGTGCGTTCAACGTGACCACAGTTCAACGTGAGACCTACCTAAAATAAAGAATGACCTGTTAAATCTCAGCTGTAAACCATGTGCATGTATGTGTGCAATACATCTTGTTGAAGCACTCGTATTTCACAGTACTTATACCTGACTAACAATGAGCACGAATAAAATGATGAGTAACATATCTACATTGTGGATTAATGGCAGCATTAGAGCTGCCATCAAAACCCAAGTAGGACAACAGATGAACAGTAGAACACAGAACAGTAATGCTACACTGAACTGACTGACTCTTATCTATGAACTGGTAAAGAGTTCTGTTACAGCAAAGGCACTTAATGACACAGATGGATTGATTGTCCCATTGAACGAATGTATGCGATTATCATAATGAATCACCTTCATTAAGTCATTGTATACATGTATTTACGTGATCAAGAGCTCAGACAGAACAATAACTACTGGGTCTACCCAGATTCTAGCATCTTGCCTCCAACATTATCCTGGGTTGGCCGAAACAGTACTCGTAATGCGAGTTGCACATGCAAAGAAAGTAAAAACGTTACAGTTGCGTGAAATGAAAGATCATACTCCGATAAATTGGAACTCATTCTGTTTGTTACCGTGGAGATAGAAGACATTACAATCCATGATAAAATCTCAAACAGAAAATTTTTTGTTCGGCTCAACATTCTTACAAAGAAGCATGCACTTTTTTGCTGGTTAAAAAAATGTTGAACAAGTATTTTAGGTAAAACTCCCAATTTTTTCCCCAGCTATGACATTTAAATCATAACCCACCCCCACTAACAAAATGTCACTCTCACCTTTTTCTTCAAAAGCCTGGCAAAAAAGAAAAGTTATGGAGGAAATGTTTTTTTTGCAAGCATTTTGGTTTTTGTGGGTGTGGTGATTGTATGTGTTCTGCACTGGAATTGGGGTCACTGTATGTGTGTGTGCACATGTATGGAAAAGGGAAGAAGAAAAGTTTCAAGAGAAGGTGATATAGGAGAAAGTGATCATTCATATGTAATGATTTCGTGTTAGGTTTCTTGTAAAACACGTGGACACTAAAACACCTGTACAAATGGTTACATACAAAATACCTCAAATTTCATATTGGAATGATGGCCATTGCTGATTTGAAGGGCACACTGTTGCGGGGGACCTGACAAAATCCTCATAACTGAAATTAACGTAGGAATAACCCCCTTGACAAAGACACACACACACACACACACACACACACACACACACACACACACACACACACACACACACACACACACACACACACACACACACACACACACCACAGTTGGGTAGTTCAATAATATTCCATATCACAGAAGATTACACAAGAAGTCTACACTCTAATTAGATGAGCTGACAGCTGGAGTTGGAGCTATGAGTTTTTCACACTGTTACACTTTCTGACATTAAGCTGAAACCGTCAGAAAAACGCAGTCAATGTACAAGCCTTGGAATTTGTAATAAAATAACCTAATGAAACCCCCATAAAAATGAAATCCCTCAAACAAAAATACTAACAAAGAAATGAACATATGAATTTTCATATAGGGTAATGCAATAATAAATGCAGTCCTAAAAGGATGCCTGTCACAGCATCACAGCCACTGAGCACCCTTTTTCCAACTGGTAGATTGAAAATACTCAATGTTATTAAATAATTTAAAATGCTTGGTGGCGGTCCCTTAAAGAGCTTGTTTACTTTGGAGAAAAATCTTTATTTCACAGTCATTTAAAAAAAAACTTGCTTGCAAAGCTGCAGACTCTCGAAGTCAATTGTTTGGAAAAGGTATTTTCATTAATGCCTGTCATTGTCAGCATCAGTAAGTTAAATATACAGTAGTCTTAACTGTGCAGTTGCCAATTGTGAAAGGTCACCATCACTATGATTATTATTCTTTTATACAATATAGTTCAATGCCTGGTGATACTAAAAGCAATGGTATAAAAGCACTTTCTATTTTATAATCAGAACCTGAAATAAAGAAAAATTGTTGGAAGGCAAAGCTGTAATCCCTCAAATACTCATATATATTCATTTGTATAATAGATACATACATTCATACATACATACATACATATCGGTTGAAATGGGAGTTGTACTGTGTTTGCATTTAATCAACAGCCATTATTACATTGTAAAATAGTCTTAGTTAATATAATCCGGTTAGTATAATTAAATATAGTTTTTAACTATGCCAGTCTCTCTAATGGGAATCCAGGTGTACTGCTGACACTAATTACATGACTTTAGATGGACACGCCTAGTCAACTAACATTGAGACACTAGCTTTGTTCATATGACAGACTGCGCTCAAAGCAAACTCCCTACCAGTAGCACAAAGCATGATATTACTTCAGACACTAATTTCAGAACGACAGCGTGGATATCTTAATATTAGTCATAAGTACAGTTCCATATCTGCAATATTACTCGGGGGAGTCCAGATCTTGGAAAATCTGAAAAACATTTCTCACTTCACAATAAGCAGGCATTTGACCTCTCATACCCAAAGTGTTTATTACAGAGCTGTGGCAGTCCAGATAAAGGCTGTCTGTGTAGCTCTACTTATTTTTCAGTGGCATCTCAACATGTTTCTGCAAAAAAAAAAAAAAAAACACCTCTGATGGTATTAGTCTCTAACAACCACTTGCTTTGCACCTTGTTTTTTTCTAGTTTAAATTCTGGGAATCTCTAATTGTTTGAAAAGGAGCTGCAAAGCTCAATAGCTACTTTGCTGTTTTGTGAAAGATGCTGAAACACATTTCTTTGAATACAACTTTTCAAAATTTAATACGAGGCTTGATTCTCTGAATTTATGATTCTGTGATGTGTTGAGGCTTCTTGTTCTTTGTTCTATCCTCTGCAGTCTTTCCATAACAACACCAGCCTTAAACAGTCCATGTCATCTTTCCTAGGTCAAACCAAGAAGCCTTAAAACTGAGCTGTCCTTAAATTTCATAATGTCCTTAAATTTCTCAAAGCAAGACTATGTTTTGTATTTAATTTCAGGGTGTGGAGGTGGACGTTAACAGCATATTAAATAAATGTCAAATCAGAACTATGTAAAGCTATTTGGACATTATTTATATCTTTTTAAATTTTACTTTTGATTTACTGTTGCTGTAACTTCCAAAACAACATATTTTGTTGTGGAAGTCACAACGATGGTGAGTTAAAAGTTAAAAAAACATTCAGGTTGATTAAAAAAATTTGGTTAAAAAAAACCTTTTATCACAACACTAATTATGATTTAGCACCAGATGCTTCCACACTAGTATACATCTGTCTGTATTCTCTATCTGTGTATACATCGTCACTTTACTGAACACATCACAATGCTGCAAGCCAGCACTGCATTCAATATACAAAGTTACAAAACACATAATATAGTGTATGTTATTCAAGATGTGCACCTACTACTAGTAAATTTTCAAAGACGCGTTTCTATAAAAATGTTTTTTTTTTTTTCAGGAACTTGATGAACTATCCAGATAGATGTATAATTTAAATGCTTATGGCAACTTGAAGTGATAGTCATTTTTCAGACAGCTACTCTGCCCTTTAAAGTAAACCACAGAGCCAGGGGGCCACCTCTACCTGCATGTACATCATGTCATCACCTCCCACATGCTGGGGCTCTTGACTTTCTGAGGACTGCAGAAAAGGTTTAACCCGATGATTTGTTCAATCAGTGGTTGCATTTAACAGGACCCAGTTCCAGGTAAATCTTAATTTGAAATGTGCGGTTTGCCTGGAAAGTAATGACATTAAAACAAAAGAAAATGATCATGCTTCTGTGTACTGTTCTGTGCAAGCAATCAGCAAAATTATTTATTCATACACAGTTCTGTGTGAAAACCCTAAAATACGAAGACTGATGACAGTAACCTCACATATGCACGTAAAGCACGTCCAGTTCAGGTGAATTCAATGCCAAATGTACTACCACTAATTCTTACATAAATCTAACTAACCATTGACTAACTACTGGTAAAAAAAAGTCTACTCTTGAGCTTTATTTTGTTGTGAAGTTCCAAACTGTTTGAAGGTATTAGTCTGGCCCTTGTACCCCTAAAAACTTACCACAATAAGTGGTAAAGTGCTTTTATGTTTGTTTTTCTGAACAGGGCCTGGACTTGAGTGACGCCCGATTGCATGTCTGCTTTCAGGTGAAGAAAAAGAGATTAAAATCCCACCTTTTGCCTTATATGGCCAGTCTAACAAATTGATCACTTCACATGGAATTGATCTCTTTGATGTGAGCTGAGTCACATCCTCAGTATAGCTGTAGCATGTTTGAGCCTAATACAATGAGATGTGCGGACAGCACATGAAGAGGCCGAGTCAGGAGAAACCGCAGAAAATTGTGGGAGAGGGGTGAGCATAAGAGCTTTCACATGACAAGTTATAGTCTGCTGGTAGAAGTTCATCTGACTCACAACTTCCATTTAGCCCACTGACTCACAAACCTGTCTGCTTTCAGTCTCACATAACCTATTTTTATTTCATCTTACAGTGGATGATGTCCGTCTCCCACACTTTAAACAGTTGTGGATATATTTCTACTTCATTAGGGGAACAACACAGAACATGGTTATTGTTATTATTATCATCAAATTTGTTATAAATCTTAACAGTAATAAAATTTGCAGTAGTACTAGCACTATTAGCTGCAATGGTATAAGCATTATGTTAAAATAATCAACAATTAGTAGCTGAAATATTAGCATGACTTTTCAATGGCAGTAGGCTCTAGGCAAGACAATGAACATGGTGTGCTTTAGCTGTGTTGTGTGGCATGGATTCATGTTACATTTGCATAACAAAGGCTGGAAGTTGTGCCATTTCAATAACTCTTTTTTTCTTCAGACCAAACAATTTCCCTTTGTCTGTTGTTTTTCTGATATGCAAATACAACAGTAAAAAAAGACTGCGTTCACAAAGGTCAACAATCTTTATCTCTTTCTTGTGGTAGTATGGCACCAATGCCATACATAATGTATGCTCCAAAAAAAAAAAAGACACAGCAACCTTTGTTGTGTTTTCTCACTGCTGAGCTACACATGAACCCTCACCTGACTGAAATCATGTTTACTAAACTGCTGTAAAATAAATATCTGGCACAAAAACAATACTTTTGTATCAACACTGCATATTTAAAGACTGCAAACATGCTTTAGCCTTGGTCAGTGTTACCATTACTATCATTTTGCCAATTAAAGTCCAAACACTTTGAATGATGATTTAGGATAAAAGGAAGTTTATTCCTTGCATTTATTTAATATAAGGAACAATCTGAGTTTGTTTTCACTTTCCCCAGGGCTGTGTCTGACAAAATAACAGAATATAACAGGAACAAACACAAATGAACAAAGAAGAAGCATCAAAAACCATTTGTAAATTATTCATTTTTATGTTCATTTCTTAATTTGTGCAAATTGTTTTTGCAAATAAATGGTGCATATAACTTGTAAGTCAGTCAAGAAATCCTTTCAAAATATGTATGCATTGAAACATGTCTTCTCTAAACCAAAACTGTTATGGCAGAAAAAAAATTCAGTTCACAGCTTTTTTCTTCAGCAGATATTAATTGTGTCCTGGAACAGCAAAATGAGTCATAAGTTGTGCCAAAAAGTTTCCCCATTACACCCTAAAATTTTGCAATTGGGTTACAGTCAACAAATTTTTGCTTTGACAATTTTAAGAGCCACCCTGTTCCTGTCTGTATTGCCTATTTTTGGAAAAAACTGTCAAAGTGTATATAAAGAAGAGTAGAGTGTGTCACTTTTCTAAAATAAAAAGCATAAAATTCTCTATTCCATTGTGAACACTGCAGTACGAATCCACATATAAGTGCAAAAATTTGCAATGCACTTCTCATTTATCATAATGATATTTGCTAAACCCATAAGAAAGCCTTTAATACATTTATATACTTGCTGTTACTGCTAAGGAAGACAGAGCTTATTTATTAAATACTCATAATCCCCTATTTTCAGTAATAGCTCATATCAATTTTTTAGTCACTGTAACTCATTTCAAAATTATCAAAGGTAATATGCTACCCATCCCAAGTATGTCCAGGGATGATCTATCCAACAGGATCTGTGCTATAGTCAACAAGCCTTCTCTCTGGCACAGACAGTTGCAATGGGAGACAAACTGTTTGACAACCAAGAACACAACTGGACAGGACTGACAGAAGGCAGACAGCACAGCCCAGTCCAGCATGGCATCTTGTACAAATTTGGGAAAATCTATTCCAGCTCCATATTGACTTCTGAATGAACAGCTTCAGAGAAGGTTAAGGATGACAACACTTGGCAGTGGTCAAAGGTCTGTAACAACGGGAACATGCTTGTGTAGGAAAAACCTGGTTAGAACTGGCATAGGTACCTAACACCTCACAAATTACAGGTGAATCCAGAATCAGAGGTATCCCACAGTGACTCCAGGTCACAGACATCATCATTAGAAATGGCCCCAAACTCTCAACAAGGAGCAAAGGCTACAGGATAAGTAAAAATTGTTGGAGGCAACAGCAACAGCACCCTGACTGATCAGCCAGAACCAATGGCTGAGTTTACGTTTACAGACCTGGAATTGAAAGAAGTACGAGTGGTCTCTATTTCACAACAATCCGGTTTTTGACAATCTGCATCACATAAATGCCACCATGAATCCTTTTACAGCACAACAGCCTGCTTCACGTCAAGTGACAGAACAAATCTGAGAGATGAGAAAGAGGCTGAGGAGTCAGACAGAAAGTGAGAGAAAGCCAGCGGAAGCAGTGAAGTAAAAAAAAAAAGTCTGAAAAGGCAATATATGCAGATATGTATTGTTTCCACAGGGGTCTTGTTTTTAGTTTGTTGCGTTTTTGTTACATCAGTTTCCTCTTTTCATTCAGTAAGCCCATGAGGGGGAGCTTTCTTTTTGTTCTTTGTATGTGTCCACCGCCCTGTGAATGAATACCAGTAGGACAACTGTGATTCGCAGCTTTTTGTTCTGCGTGTAATATCATTTTCAAAGCCTCACAGAGTCTGGCACAATACTGAGTAGTTATACCGTGCTTACATGTGTGAAGATATTCAAATATGCAAGCATTTACTTGAAAAATAATATCTTAACATTTTACTCAATTAAAATATTGAGTTAAAAATATTTCTAGCCTGCATTCAGGATCACAGCCCACAACTTTTAATATTGCATCTATAATAAGACCCACAAACATTCAGAATTATTGTTTCTGGGAGTTTCCAGGAAAGCACTGCGTTCTTGAAATAAGCAAGGACAGCTGTACCTCCAACATCAAATGGAGTCCTGTACGGGATATACAAAAACTGCCCAAAATTGTTACTCTGGAATTGTTTCTCTGGGAAATACTCTGTTTGGAGGAGAGAAGCTGTACCACAGTAGAGGAGAGTTGCAAAGGGTGATGTTGACACTGAAGTTGGGAGCGCTCCCAGGGCTTACAGCTAAACTTGGCTCAGAACGTTTTCCCCTCTTAATGCAGAAGGAAAGGTATTCTTCACAGTTCTTCTAGATAGTGGCTCAGCCTTTGATATTGTGACTGAGAGCAAGTACACTGATGCAGCCATGTAGAAATTAGGCATTCCCAAGACCCCTAACCAAAGCTTAGACAACACAGGAATAGTAAACCGAGCTCTTTAGGGAAGCACAAGGGAGCAGGAGGGACTTAACAGCTAGACCTCCCTGATGCTTACAGCTTTGTAATGCAAAAACTGGTGCAAGCAACCAAGCACAGGGAGCACATCCCAGGGGAGGAGTGGAATTGCATCACAGATCGCTACAGCAACTTGAATGGGTGATTATTTGCCAGCTTGCACTACTGAGGCAACAGCTGGAGGGTGAGATCATGACAGGCTGCACTATTGCAGTAACCCTCCTTGCTCTCGCTACAAACATTCTTGTACAGTCACCAGAGCTGAAACTTGGAGGTGGGATCTTGGTTTCAGCAGAAACCAATTAGGACGCCTATGGATGATCTTTCTGTCACCACTGAATGATTGTCGGACACCAGGTGGATCATTCAGAGGCTGGAGACAGTGGTCATATTGGCTGGCATGCAGCTGCATCCAGCAGAATCACATTTACAGTGCTGAGGAGGAGAAGAGCAGGGGAAACATGTTGCTTCTAGGAAGCAGAGAAACAAATTCCTTCAATTACAATGAGGTCAGTGATGGCGACAGAGAAGGTATTCAACTGCTACAGTACAAAATGAGCAAAAAGCTTTTATATTTTTATTCCTCTTCCACTTTAAGCAACCCTGTATGGAAATGGAAGTGATACATTAGGCTCATCTTACCTCAACAACCAAATTTTGCTAGGCTTATGTGCTTGAGCGGTCAGGAGAGATGAATGAAAAAACAGCCAACAGCTGTTTTTGGCACTACAAATCCCACAGTGCATAACAAAGAAGTGGGTGCCAACCACTGGCCACCAGCCACAAGCCACTGATCAACCTACTGTCAGTACTGTGGCATCTTAGCCAGTTTGTTTTTGTTTTCCTCATCCATGTGCTCTTGTTTACTGTTTTTCCCCTGTGTTCCAGCCCTGCCCTGCTCTCTGCCCTGTCGCCGCCCATCTGATTACCCGATCGTCTCCACCTGCCCGCCTGCACACCTGCATCCCATCTCATCATCAGCCTTGCCATATATCTTCCCTGCTTGTTTCATGTCTCGTCGCTAGTTCGTCTCAGTTCTCCTGTTGCACTACCAGCTGTTTTTGTCCTGTTCTGCCTGCCTGGTTTTTCCGATCTCATCTGTTTCCCTTGACCGCGTCTTTTGGATCTGTTTTGGAATTGTTGGCCATGCTTTCCTGCTTTTTTGACTTCGCCTGTTCTGACCCCGTTTACTGGATTACGTATTGTACTGAATAAACTTCCATTGTGCTTCCTGCATCCCTGTCTGCGCCTGAGTCCCTGCCTGAGCCCTAACACCTACCCACCCTTATCCCTGGTGGAGCAAAGCCAATTAATTCTGCCGCTTTGGCCTCCTGGTCATTGTTATCTGATGTCACTGCTGCAAAGATGAGTGCCTTGCAGACTAAGGCACTTGGGAGCTCCAAACTCCAATCTTGAGTCACAGGGACATCTTACCTCAAAGTAATGTCCAAGACTAATTTCAGGACAGGACTGGCAGATGGCTGTGGATTGGACAAACTAGTGACGTTCACCCACCTTACATACTACTGGTCTCAGTAGTCAAAATAGGCTTTTATGCTGAACAGGATTGTCTGATACGTATCTAGAATTCCCTACTTGACACTAACTGACAATGGTGACATACTTTTCCTTTTTCACCCCCTTATACCTGGAAATGCAAATGGTCAGAATGATCAGAATCCATTGTTTCTATTCATTAACAGCAGAAATTAGTTTAATGTTGAGAAGACTTGTACACCACATCCGTTGGAACTTAATTCAGACCAAGCTCAAAAGCTATTTGCTTGTTAACATTTCAGATAGTGGGGCAGAGCCATTACTAATACCACTGTGTAAAACACAATTTTGCAAACTACTTTCTGACTGGCTTGCCTCTCTCTGTGGTGCCTGAAAGGATGGTCACAAAGTTTGACAACACCCATCTACTTTACGCTATGACATGGTGTTCAAAGCAAATCCATCTCATAGACAACTGCTTTTTGTTGCATTTCACCAATGTTTACCTTTTGCTACCCTTGCTAGACAACCATTATAATTTCAAATTGATTCCCAGCATAGGTAAGCCAATGACATGGCTTTCAAGCTAATTTACCCTTACCATAGCGCTTGGCTTTAAAGTGATTTTAAATGTTCAGCGAGGGTCAATTAAATGACATTGAAAACAAATTCTAAATCTGAAGTCAGTGTACAACTTTCCAACAATAATAATAATTAAGCAGTACTGTGGTCTGTTAGATTTAGTTTTAGTAGATCAGATCAGGGGACAACATGGACTTTATTATCTGCAGTAGGTTAATGCTAGCTATTTTGCTCTTAATTGTGCATTTGTGTTTGCATTTTATTAGCACAGCTCTCCATTCTATTTTATATCCACAATCATACATTCAAGTAAAGCTAATAACATTAACTGACTAGCTAATCAGTATTTGGATACACATGCAAAACAATTATTTCCATTTATCATAACTGAGTCTGTTGAACTGGGCTTCTCTAATCCTTTACCTAATTTTAAGTGAGTAACATACATTAATGGAATTTTTTTTCTTCTGAAGACAGAAGGTATGATATGGAAGATGTTCCTACTGGGTGGATGTTTGCATCATACACGTTACCACATTTCTAAGGCTTGCAGAAACAGCAATTTCACTTTCACTATTAAGTTGATAGCTATTTAATTATGTATGAACTGCTGTCAGACATGTCTACCATGCAACCAATGCGGAAACTCAAACCTGTATAGGCCTAAGCAGTGGAAGCGTTTGCATTTGGTGCTGGAGGTCCCGCAAGCAGACAAGGTGAATGTGCTGCAGTGGGATGAAGGCTGACGGCCATGGAAGGCCATCGGCTTCTGAGACATGACCGTGGTTTACTCAGAGGTAAACCATCGGCAACACCCGAGAAACAAAAGCCTCAAGGTAGCTTTGGGTGAAGCCTTACGTCCCACAGGTTTCAGCAGAGCTTGGCGCTACTCTGACACACAGCCTGAGGCCTGATCAGCCACCGTGAGTTCACCTGAATGGTCTCAGGCTGAGACTTTGAAAGACCTGAGACACCTGTTGACACCCCCCAGGTACATGACTGATTCCCCGTCCAATATCATCTCGCAGATGTGTTTGACATCGGGCTCTTTTTTATAAGAGGCACTTGTTTTTATATTCCACTCAAAACCTGTCAGCCATGATTCATACTTAAGACAAATGTGACAAAGGCAGCACCTTTGATTTCTGCTTGACTAAGGTACTGAACTATGATGTGTGAATGCTTCAGAGAATGTAACTTGCACACGATCGCACAAGAATGCAATCCATAGGATATCACACTTAGCCTTTAAAAATCCTATCAATGTGTTTCTCATTTTTACACTTGCAGTTCAGGATGACTCTGTTGACATTATTAATTGCATTAGGGTGTGTCAGCCACATTCATCATGTTTTGCTATGAACTGTGATATCTCGACAGGGACTGTCATAGCTGGAAATGCAAAATGATGACTCCTAAGTGGCTGTTTCTGAAAATGGCCAGATAATGAATCGCACAAGAATTACGTTTACTGTTTCACTGCTTTTGCTGGGTGATTTGTTTCACTGTTGCACACAACGCCCACATGAAATGTGCAACTTGCAAAACAGAAAAAGAACAGGAAAAGGCAGCTATCGACCATTCGCACCCAACCACAAACTTGGGGTGGGAGGTTTGCTCAGTCTTTTAAAAACCACTTCATGCGGGATGACGCCTCTGGTATGTTCCATAGTCTGGATTTCAGGTACATTTTAAAATAACTGAAAATTCTTTGAAAACCACTGTCTGCCAGAGCTGACGAAGGAAACATGAAACAGGAATATGTCTAATCTGTTTAGAATATAAGTCTATTCCTAAGTCTTGTCAACCAATATATTATTCTTTGTTCTTTTTCTGTATCATTATCATCACCATCATCATCATCCTGGGCATACTGTTTAGCCTGTTGAAAAGGTTATAAATGTACTACTACACGTTCATTAAGCATAATGCATTTTGTCAAAATAATTTGTCATCAGACACTGAGCACTCTTCTTTTGATGTTTCACTTCTGATCAGGAAAGGAAAGCAAGTTTTTTTTTTCCTATTCAAAAAACTTTCATGAAAACATTGCCTTTTAAAATAACAATTTTAATGGAATTATCAAAACATAATGTCATCAAATACAGCTATATTTTATCAGGTATGATTTTATCAGCTCTAGTATAAATAGGCCCTCAAAATAAGGTGTGCCCACAGTCATTTTCAATATTGTAGAGAGATTGTTGTCATCCTCATAATCTTACTACCACTTATCACTGGCAAGCAGATCAATTTGAAGGTGTAATTGAAATAGTTTTGACACACTTTACACAAGTGATACAACTCACAGCGCTGAGATTCAATAAAATACCTGACTCCCTGCTCAAATCAAAAACATGACAAACCTGCTCTTTCTGTCTTTTTAAGACTAGTTTTTTTTATGATTGTTTACTGGCAGGAAGTTCACAGTATGTATAAACCCAAGATCCTTATGTCTCCCCCATTGCACACACAAGTGTTCTCGAGTGAGACAAAAACACTGCATAATCAGGGTTTTCCTAAATACATCTCTGTATATCTTGAGCTGCAACCTGTTCACAGTATGATCAAACCTATAACGTACACATCCTTTTTTCCACAGGAACATATATTTTTGATAAGTTTTTAGTAAAAATAATTACAGCAATAGTAATGAAAACTATCAATTCCACATGGTTCACTGGCCTGATGGCTCATGCCTGATCTTTTGACTCTTTGTATATTTTACTCACCGTGTCCAAGAACCCTGTGACCCTGCAATCTCACAGATGCTAGTGCAAACAGAATAAGTGCAAATAATACCGTGGATAGGAAACAATTACATGTTCTCCAGTTGCACGGAGAGAGAGAGAAAAAGTGTGTCATCTTTACCTCCCACTTCTCTCCCTCTCGTTCTGCAGAAGGCTTCAATGACGGTGAAAGGCTGAGAGGAGAGGCAAGGACTCTGCAAGGGAACGCAAAAAAGTTAGCTTGGATTTCACACCGAAGCTCCTCGGGAGAGAGGACGCCTTTGCGGCTGTCTGCCTGCACGTCTGTAATCAAGGAGATCTACTGCTGTCAGCCACAGAGCTCCATGCTACGTATCAAAAGACTTTGGAGTGGCTGAGATGCAACGTGCAGGTATGTTTGGCAAACAAAACAAAGCAAAACAACGAAAAAAAAAACACAGGTCAAAACCAGTCTGTGACACACAGAGTTTACAGTCTATAGTTCTTAAATTTGAAATCCTCCTTATTTCAGGCACACATGTTCCACACATACATCATGTAATGATTCATTAATTTGAAATCAACACGAATATGATTAGAAAACTTAATTTAGATATACAAAAAAATAAAGAATCAAGATCTTACTGTTGATTGCACATGAATAATCTATAGCTTATTTTTGTATCTGAACAATTAATATCCTATGGACCCTCATGTACAAAGTGAAACCCCTTAACAGTACAATATTCAGAATTTACACAACAATCTTACCATAAAAATGATAAATGGTCTATTGAATAAGGTGGAGTTTATGCCTCATATTCAGCGGAAACTGAAATTCAGGATGCACCAACTGTTGTTCTGCAAGAAAATAAGTGAAGCTAACATGGAAAGTGTGTGGCTGGATGCATTTATGAATATGTCCAATAAGAAGTGTTTGCAGCTGGGAATAACAGCTTAACACTTGGGTTCGTTTTCAAATACTCACTGAATTTATCCAGAGACTTCAGAAAATGACCAATTTCATGTTTCAATAAGATACTCAAGTTAAATGACAGAGCTGTTCTGTGAAAAATGTATAGCACCTAGGTGCTCTTTAGGTGTTACAGACCCAAAACTTTAAGGTTTAAACATGTATTGAGAAAAGCTAATATCTAATAGAATCATTTTGTCACTAAAACAAACAAACAAAAGATCTAGACTTTATTAAAGCTAATTAAAAGTTTAAATAAAAATATTCTCATAGTTAACCTAGCTAACATTTTGTCCTTGATTATTACATCAAAGATTCCAGTTGTCATTCCACCAGATGGTGCACCCAGTCCTTGTTAGGATAGGTATTAAATAACTTTTATGTAGTGTTAAACACCAAACAGAAAGCATTCCTTATGAACCAAACTTATGAGCCCTCGACCACCACCCGTACAGTACATACAGTCCGCTTGTTTTACGTGTGTGTGTGTGCATCCACGCATAGGAGATCCTCTCTAATGGAGATCTGTGAACACTGCACTGTATAGGTAATAAAGAATTATCCAGTGATTTGTTCCCCCAAAAATACATTTTCAGTATAAAAACTAATAATGCAATAATCTACTCTAATAATGCAATAAATGTGTGAATAGGATGTTTACTTATGTAATAATGCTCTAAAAACACATAATATGTGAATGAAATGTAAGAGAGGAGAGGCTGGCATGGCGCTCTGTACCCCAGGAATGGAGAATGAAGCTGGGAACAGGGAGTTCTTGCTGGTGTGAATACTCAAAACTGCAGTACATTTTTTCACTCAGGTGACCAGATGTTAGTGTAAACTTAGTAGATTAACCTCAGCTTCTCTCTTACTGTTACATCTGTCAGTCCAGAATGGTTCACCCTTTATTGGGATTAGAAGATCAGGTTTTTTTTTTTACCTCTGACCTCATCCAATCTCTGCATCCCAAAACTCTCAGTTAAAAACTCCAAAATGATAAATAAACAGACATGTTGACGGTTATGGATAGTTGTGGCTTATGCCCTTTCATGATAACCACATACCTGACGTCGAGCACCACAACATGTAAAAGAACCTTCATGGGTGTTAACCTTTTAAAGCCACAAATTCCAAAATTCTTGTATTCTTTCTTTAGTATTCTTTCATTGGCCACGAGGAACGTTGTTTGTTTTTCCTGTGCTTGTCTGCATGTTTGGCTAGTTATGCCTTTTGGTCAGGCCTATAAGTATCCCATATTTCATATAATATAGTATCCGATATTTTTGTAACGTCCTGCCTTTCTTTCTTACCTCACCCCCTTCTCAGTCCTTGCTCACACAATCTAGCAAAACCGCTGGTGTATACTTATGGAAATAGTTTTCACTGCTTATTTTGTAGCTTTTTGTACCTATTACAGAATTATGTTAGACATCACCAACAGCCGAATGCAAGGATGTAATAGTTCCATGTATTGTGAGTTTGTAATATTGTGTTTTGTAATAATTTATTTAGTGTATATTTGAAATAAGAATGTAGTGCTAATTGTTAAGTATTCACACATGTGCTGAATTAGCCTATGTGCTGATTTCCTTGAAGGTCTGTACTAAGATTCCAACCACTCTCTTTTACTATGGTTTGTTCTATAAAATTATAAAAATCATATGAAGCAAAATACTTACATCCACACTTACTTTAAGGGACCATTTATACTGTTAAAAAACCAATGACTTCGCTATCTGTTAATTATGACCCGTTTTATAATTAGTTCCGCTGATAAACTATTTAGGAATCATTCTTTTATGAATACGCTCCTGATATATTCATATTTCTTATGTCAATGTTAAAGGATGCCATTTTTAATGCCAATTAATGCCAATGCCAATGCCAATGCCAATTAATTTTACAATCAAATAAAGTACAGTCACTTCCTGTTCAAAGATAAATCCACCAGGAGCCAAAATGGGGATTGTATTACCTGTTACCTTTTGTGTATAACTGGTTGTTAACTTCAGGAAAATAAGAAGTTAACAAGGAGTAATACACTTGTTAAATGTTTTATAACAATATAAATAAAAACAATATAATATTACTTTATTTACCACAGCTTGGCAGTCAATGCTTTACGCACAGCTTAATAAGTTGATTTGTCATGTGCCATCATTAGTAGTGAATGAGTGCTTAACTGCATAAGTTTGATGATGCTTCACTTGATAGTACCATTACTGTTCTAACTGGCTCTCACCCTCTGCTCAGTAATATCACTAATACATACTCCAACATTAAAAATATAGTAGCTATAAATTTATACATGGGGAATACAACAAATCTTACAACCAAGTCTGCAATTATCTCTTTGAAAATTATTTCTGGTATATCTGGCTTTTTCTCACATAATATGATATCAGTCTACCACTAAAATTTATGTAATGTGAGTTCCTTTATATGTTCTCTTCGCTTGTAAAATATGTGATTATTTACTCCCACATATTGGAATGGGCTATAATCAATAAGCCATTACAATACGTCAGTGAATAAGTACTACATAATCATTTTTGAGAGTCAACTTTGAGTGAGTTCTTTACTTCAAATCACTGATGAATGTATCCACAGAAGCAGACATCAAAATGCAGACCCAGTCTTATAACCGTATATCCAGCCGACAGTGGAGCAGGAGAGCTGAATTGATTCCATCCAAGAGAAACACAGCAAAATTAATCTGTATTTAAGAAACTAATTTCAGACCAACAAAAGCATCAGATGAATTATTTCCAACTCTTGACACAAGCCTTTAGCTACAGCTGTTGTCTGCACAGCTTTTTACAAGCTTTTAACACAGGTATGATAATTACATTTTTAAAACAAAGCATCATATGGTCCTAATTTAAACCTCAGGGATCGAATATGAGGCCTTTTAAAATGTAGTGCAGGCCAATCAGAATCCCCTTGTAAATCAACATGACAAGGGTTTCAGGTTTATTCTAACTGACGTTATTCCAGTTTGATTGGTCTTGTCCTATAACTATACTTCATTCTGCAAGAGGCCATGTTTTCTTTAGCATGTTAGAACATTTAGCATGCTAGCACTGCTCATCTTTCTTTGCAGCATGTGGAGGTTAACATATTTAAAATGTCCTGAGTGTCTCTTTACAACCCTTCACAATCCAGTATATTAATACAACACATACACTAGAAAAATTGCTGAGGTACAAATTCTATAATAAAAGTTTGAAAACAGCTCTACACTAAATTTGAGATGATAGCATTGAGAGGCATAAGACAGCAAAATATCACTGAGAACAGAACAACGGAGTCCATGTACAATGTGTGGCTTACTGTTTCGTGATAATTGTGCCAATAATACTTTTACCATTACATCTCACTTTAGTTCAGTACAATCAAATTAATTTATGTTTGTATTGAAGTACATCAGCACAAACAGTTCATTATTCAGAGAAATAGGAAACACTGGCTAAAGAGACAATGCACTGCTTCTGAGGACGTTTAAACACAATGTTGAAATGCAACACTTCGAGTAACTGGCAAAGTATATCCTCACTTTAGATTCTCTTATGTGTCAGTTTTAGGACATAGCCACACTTGCAGTGGGAAACTTATAGTGAACATCAAATAGTCAAACAGTCAACATCAATCTTTTGTAAACTGATTACGATTATGGCAAACAAATGCTTTCCTCTGGACCACATGGTTAAGTTTAACAACTATTTACACCAAACTCATGGAAAACTGATCCAAGTTCAACGGCCCAAGTGGCTGCCTTTGAACTGCAGCTGTTTCTCAAGATAACTTAAATCACAAAATAATAACCTTGTGGCATTTGGAAGGTAATATTATCGACTGTCCATAATCCTTTTCTCCACTAAAGCAGGCATGAATGGAGTCTCAATGCCAATACTGTATTGATCTCTTAACACTTAATAAAAATGTATATCAGTTTAACTGTTACTTTGTGCTCAGTCTTTTCAAAGAGAAAATATCTGTATTTGTGCTTCTTGCTTTTCATGAACACATGGAAGTACCATTAAAAAACCATTAACCCTGAAAATGTTTACAAGGCTCAACAAAAGTTAAAAGGTGTGATCTGGAGATTGCTTTAGAACCCAGAAAGCACAAAACATCTTAAAAAGGGATGTTTCTTCAGTTGATAACAGTTATTACCGAAGTATAACCATGTCATAAAGCATTATTTGTTAATCTTAATCTCCAAGTACTGAGCATAGATAATATTTCAATTATGTTATTAAGAACTCACCTGAAACTGTTTGGATGGCGATGCAGATGATGGTTCAGATTGATTGAAAGAAGTTTGTATTTATAGTGTTTGAGTGTTGGAAAAAAAAGGGCAGGCTAGCAGTTTCACTTCGACATCAAAAAAGATATTAGACTTTTTTCATCTGTGTTTCCCCTCAGACGTGTAATCAGTTGTTAGCCACACAGAAGGGTTTGTTTGAAATGTTCCACTTGATTTTTTTTTTCTGAGTTAGAAGTCATGCGAGCTTTCTTTGATGATTAGATGATTACAATGATGATTAGATTTTATTGATATTATGATTATTAAAAAAAACTGTCAGAGTGATTATCCTCTCCCTCTAGGAAAAAGAGGTGGCATACATGATATTCCTTCTGTCTGGCATTACATTGTTTTTGTTCATTTGTTCAACTGTTTTTACAGAAAGCCATCATAAGGATGCCTTTTCTCCTAATCCATCGGCATTTATTACTCGAGTGAAACAACAATTGAGCCCGGGAAAAAAACAAAGTATATATCTTTAAATCTTATGTGCTAACTAAATCTGTGCATGGGTACAAGGCATGAGGTAATAGCAACATAAAAGGATGTCCTTTGGAAAAAAATGGAAAAACGGGAGGACAACAGATTAGACTGCAGCTGGATCATGGAGAGGGCAGGAAAGGGATTCAAAGAGACACACATATGATTCAATTTATGAACTCTGAGTAAGCTCCTTCTCTATGTTTACATTTAGTTACTTGACAGTTACCTTTATACAGAATGATTTGAATGTCAGGATACAAATGTGTATGGCAAGGCCCCATGAGCGACACCATGTACAGCAAATGATTGACCACTCTGGATGTGTGTCAATACTTCAGACAGTGCTGTAAGAAGCAGTGCCACAGTGAAAACAGAACTACGCTACAAGAATCCTTTCATTGTTTTTAACCATCATTAATAGTCATTCAAGGGAAGTACACTGAAATATGTATGTTATTGAGAACTAAGATCTATAAATTCAATCTTCTGAATTGGTGGTTTTCTCTAGCATTATGAGGAACAGGTTTACAAAAAATTGTGGATTGACAGGGTTTTTTGTTTCAAACTCAAAAGGTCTCACAGGAGGCAGCGTGTTCAAGTGGAATGATGTGGCTCAGGATGTGAGAGTGTGCAGTGCTGTACCTTAAACCAGAACCAATTTTTGGGTGTGCAGTGTCAAAGGCCAAGCGTGTTTCAGTGGCTGACACCATTGCATCCTTCACAAGTTTTTTTTTTTTAAGTAAAACACTTCTATAAGAAACAGCCACCGTTGTGTGGGCTCTGTTTGAAATTTAAATCGGTTGAGTCACAATCTTGAATCAACTGGGCATGGGAAGATGGCGATACAGACAAATCCCCAGTAGCTGGTGTCATTAATACTGCAGCACATTGAGTTCTGTTCTTTTTTTAAAGATTTTTTCTCAGGCTGGAGATGACTCCGCCTGAGGAAGCGAACAGAAGATGTACGAAAAAGGTATTTCCGGCATCCATTCGAACCAAGGTACTCTGTGGTTTTCTCTCGCCTCTCTCACCAGGCCTCACTGTCGACCGGCACGGCCCGGACTCCTCTGTGACTAATGAGGTGATCCTGCTCTCGTGCTGCAGCCAGCGTCACCCGAGCATGTTGCGTCAGCCACGAGCTGTTACATTAACCAAACGCCACAGCGTTCAATCAGTCTCAAAAATCTCTACACATTGTTGCTCTTAAGCCATGATCATAGTGATTAGCTTCCTCTGATGTTTAGTATATTTAGTACCAGCCATGGAACGACTGGGGCAGGAACTGAGAGTGCCACAGAGGGGAATGCCATCTTTATTTGGGGAAGGCAAAACCTGCTACTCGCTACCTTTTTCTACTGTACTTCCTGTTACTTCAATATTTGTTTTCCGGGGCAGGCGAATAGAATGGGGGAGGCTATAGACTAGATTCATTTCATCCTGTCTTTCATTCTGCCTCATTAACCTATTTTCAGCACAGTGTACAAACCATAGGAATGAAAAGGCTTTGTTGTTTTGATTGTATCGACATGAGTGCCCCTGTAACAGGGTTTTGAAATGCTTGTGCTGTTGGGCTGATCAGTTCTCACTAACATAATTTTTGTGGCCTCATTTGAGGTGACTAATGTCTGATCAGTGTGGGGTGGGGAAGGGGAGTGGGGGTGGGGGGGAGGGATGAATTACTGTGCTTCCACTTGTGTGGTTTTTCACGAGGTGAAGAAGTTTTCATATTCTGCTATTCGTATGTTTAGGCAAAAGAACCGAGATGCTGACATCACCAAAAGTGCCAGCTATGCATAATTTTCACATTTCACACTCGAAACTTGCTGACAGTATTCCAGGATGAGTATTTCTTTCACTGTACATGCACATGTGTCTAAATGTGTGAAATAATTTTCTGTATCACTATCATTCAGCGGTTCCTTGGTGAGATCGAATGCATGAGCTGGCATAAAGAAGACGCCAAGCGCAGATATCAGGTATGATGTTGCAGCAGAAAACAAGCTGACACTTACGCCCTAATGGAGACGGATCTGTAGCTTTCTCACGAGATTTTCATCAGTGTGCCTTTTTCACTTACCTGTGAGTCTGTGATGTTTCCAGTTCTGATAAAGACCAAACAGCAGAAACAGAGCTCCTACGCATTGCGATGCAGGTACAGCCACATGATGCAATTCAGGTTTATTCTATCTAAAGCATGTCAAGTTTGTATCTGCAAATTGCCTCTTAAAAGGCTAATTATTCTCTTTGGTCAGAAAATAGACCATCAGTAGCGATTAGCCATATAGCAAGGCTCTGAGGCTTAACTGTGAATGTCTAAACAACATAGTCGGCCAAACTGAAATTAGCAACCCTTTCCAGAAGTGAGCATGTTATCCTCCATATATGCCTTCAGGGCAGGCTAAGAGTAGCGCACAAAGAAGGGGTTCCACCCAGACTAAATGGCCATATTTGAAATAAAATGACTCATGACACTGATTTGGATTGACAATAACAAAAAATAAAACTCTGCATACTGAATGGGATGAGGTTCTTGATTTGTTTGAACTGAAGTACACAGTGTGACATCACAGATGATAAAAGGCAGCCCTGTATTTCATTCAGATGGAGGCTGTGGGGGTTTGTCTACAGCATTAATGTGTTCTCATGGTCAAAACATGGGCACTCGTTCATATTGAGGGTACCAGTTGTGACCAGTTGTGTTGTTCCTCTATGAAAACTATCACTGTACGCATACCATGTGTATGTGCCATCTTTGCAAGCAATTTATTTACTTGCAGATTTTCCTGGCTTAGGTGGAGATGGCTTTGGTAGAGATACACTCCATGCTCCATACTCCACGAGACCCATTTCTTTGAAGTGGTATTGGCACTGTGATATGAGGCACTGAAATGTCAGTAGGAGATCGAGGTCACCTGAAGAAATCAATTCCCCATGGCAGTTTTTCAGACTGCAGCCCTCATTGCAGTGGATGGACACAGACAGACAGGAATATTAAATGCAATGTTATTTATCATTTACCTGGCCAGTACATTCTGCCTAGAATTATGTCCATCTGTGATGATTTGAGTCTTATCAACAGTTGATTCATAACAGGGGAGTTCCAAATGTAGGGTACAATGAACATTTATAAATGTGAACATCATTTTCCTATTAAATGAGAAATATGGAATGAGATGTTTGTATTTTTGTACACTGCTTTATTAAATTAAATATAATGTGTCTTAAATTATTTGAGTGTAAATTATTTGAGTATCAGTGTGTGAATGTCTGGTGCTGTGTGACTCACAATGCTATAACACTGTCAATGCCCTTTACACGTGGAATAATAATTTGACTCCGTGCTGTGGTGTGTCGCTCACTCCTTTTCAGGATGAGAGACCTCCTTAGTTTTTATAAAATGGTATCTGCTGTGGAATGCTCAAAATCTCTTTCTTTCATTGATCCTGAGACAATCTTAAGAAGGCAGCGTAGAAAGTGTCATGAGTAGAAAGTGTCTTTCTTGTTCTTGCCATGTCAATTGGCATTCAGGCACTCAACTAAACTGCACAACTTTTCTCTCAACAGTTTTAATATTCCAGTTGCCTTGGTAATTAGTGCCATATAAGAAATTCACTTATTGAAATTCGAACAGCTTTTATCATTCACCATGTGCCATTACATACCATACCAATACCCACCATATCACATACTGTAACTGAACCCAGATTGATTATTATAAGCCGATTACTTGATTAATCCAAGCAGAGTTTTTAAACTGTTCGTAAAGGAGGGATTCTTTTCCAGTGTATTTGATGACTATATGCAGTTGATTCCTATATCAGTATTTTGTATCCTGTGTGTATATGTATACATAAAGCAGATCTGGCGATGATCCTGTGGAAATGTACACATTAATATTGTCAGCTGGCTAGCTAGTCACCAGTGTATTCCATCCCCTGACGCTAGATCCGGCTGATTTTAGGTATTGTCCATACTAGCTCCTAGTGACTAGCCAAGGTGCATGGAGGAGTGTTCCATCTGTACGTTAGCTCAGGATCCTTTGGCTCCTGGAAATATGTAGGAGGTCAACATTGAACATGAAAAGGTGGTTTATTCAAACCAACGCAGTAACGAAACAACTCGCTGAACACATCAAACACTTACTGGGTGAGCAGAACAAGAGAGGATGTTTTGTCCAGAAATGTAAATGGCAGACTCATGACGCCACTGGATATGACGATGCCCCCCACAATGAAATATCTGCACACCCAAATCACAAGAGGAAGTCTAATATATTGAGAGAAAAGAACCCGTTACGTGTCTGGAAAGTCCGTGCGCGGGGTAAAATCTGACATTTTGTTTTCTCCTGTGAGGAGCTCAATGTATGTTTAGCACATGGCATGTAACTGTAGACAGCAAGTATTTTTAGCAGAAAAAACAGCACATTTTGTGGTTGTAAAAGGTCAATCGACAACCGTTTTTGTGCAGACGAGCAATTTTTAAAAGCCTCCCCGTATAGAAGCTTCCAGGTTCAGCATCTCGGTTTCCTTTTTCAAAAAAATAAAAACAAAAACAAATAATGGTCCCCATATTTAGTTAGCATAACAGTAATCATGTTCTATCTGGCTGTAGTTTCCTGTTTTTCTCACTGACATGGTGATCGGCAAAAAAAAAAAAAAAAAAAAGTAAAACCAAAATAGAATTGCATTTAGCAGTTAAACTAGTTTCTTCCAGAGCGTGGTGATGTTTCCTCCTTAGGTCTGAAGGCCCAATGGTTGCGAGTTGCTGCACTGCACTGGACTGGGAGGCCAGTGTCGCAGCTACACCAGTGGCTGTGAAATCTTACCACAGGAGCAGTTAAGGCTTTAGCCACATCTTCATCAGTCATAACTTTCATTTCAAGTAAGTGACTCCCCTGACACAATCATAGTCAGAAATAACAACGAAACTGACATATAATTACACAGAAGACTCATTACTTGGAATGAATGAGACAGATGCCATCTCAACATTCTTGTAGTATTTAAACTGAGAAATTGAACTTAAATTATAGGGGTTACAAATGATATAGATGTGCAATTTATTTTCCATCAGGTTTTCAACATCCCTTCTTGCATGTTTTTTTTTCCCTGTGCTTCCTTTACATCTCAGTTATGTAATACATTTGTCAATAGATGACAGCAACAAAGCTACTCAAGTCCAATGGCAAACTCCTGGTATACATGTAGAAAGTGGTAAACGCAATGTGGCAAACTAAAATAGTAATATGTTGAAAGACCAGAAAAATAACCTTGATGTATAAAAGCTAGCCCTACTTTCTTGTTAGTATTATTTTGCTCACACTAACTAAAAATTCTTTTAGTTTAATTACATGTAGTTTAATGTAACTGAAGTAGTTTAAACTAATTACATTTAGTTTAATGTGTTTGTACAGGCTGTTAGTGGGGATAACTCGAGGGAGACATCTGAGGTCAATGTTTGACAATAAAACATTCAACCAATTTTTTTGCCGATCAACTAGTCAGCTATTTCAGAAAAGTGCAAACCAACTGGCCGGCCAAAACTTACTTACATCTTACTTAAGTTACAAAAGTCAAAAGTATCCGTAGCCAGACTGAGCATTGCTAAGCCATGCTACTTTTTTAAGTTTGAGCCCCTAACCTCCACAAAGTCTGTGCACGACCTTGCCCAACCTACACGTGCAGCACCGAGATATAGGCCATTTTTGGGGATTTCCCCTTGAAATAACTGCATTGACCCCTGAGGTCTGATGCCTTACCAACATTTGACTTCTGTACCATGCAATTTCAGCATCTGCACACAATCTCACATGGCTATACATTAAATGCTTCAACTTTGGCTTTTTTCATGTCCATCATCATCTTCTGCTTCTTCTTTTTTCTTGTTATGTTTGCACTGTTGTAGTTAAAGGGACTACTTTATTATTACCTAAAATGTGTGCATATTGAACTGAAATGAGTACTATTGATTGTAAGGTGAGTTCTCTTTTTGTATTATTATTTTATATAGTTGTTATTATTATTTTATGTAGTTTATATAGTTGTGTTAAAAGTGTACAAACATGACATTTCTCTTCATATTTTCCTGCTGCATTACATCATCTACAATGCTCTGGGCTGCCAGTTAACACCACTCACCATTGGTCTCCTCCCATATTTAGCTAATTACCATTTCTTCTCATTGTAGCCAATTGTGAGTCATTCTTCTTGGAAGAAGACACATTGTCCATTTTGGTTATATGTACTACTACTTGGTTAGTGGTCCTACCAAAATACAGGCACTTTCTCTTGTATTACCATACATTGATTGTTTGGCATAGTAGTAAGCTATTCTGTAACATATGACATGATATCTCCACAAAAACACTCTCAGCCTACAAAAAAACAGAGTTACTCACACGTGAAGTATTTATCTTGATGAGTCAGACTAACGCTTGCACAAATAGGTTTGCCCTTGAATATATTTGTGTCAGAGCAAACCAAAGTTACACTGAACAATTTGGATGATATTACCTCTAACAAAGTAAACAAGCACTAGTCCAAAACAAACCCAGAACAAAAAAGTTTCCTATATTCTTCAGGCCCTGTGTTGTTTTTTCATCTTCCCATCTGAGGAGAATATTGTCTTTGTGTGTTTTGATACTGGAATGTAATGTTTGTCCCTAGTTGCCATCCATCATGATAGGACAGATTGATGTTCAGTTGAAGAATGTACATTAAAGAAATATGCATCAGCTGTTTTACTCTTGTCTCCTCTTGGGTCATTTCAGTGTTTGCCATTAAATAGCCATTAACCAAAACCATATCATCAACACAACCATCTCTTGGCCTCAGACTACAGTGGTTTATAAATCATAAATCATACTCTAATAGTGTGTATCATTTCTGTTATTCTTTACAGCACTAATTTTATCATTCTTCTACCACCTCCATTAATATTAACAGAATTCAGTTCACTCCTCATTTCCACATTTCACATTTAGATGTGACATACATATTGAAAAACCTCATTCTCCTTAGTAATATAAAAACAGGATCAAGATGTGCAGAATAATTAAGGAAACACAGTGTAAGTTTGATTTGGAATAGTGACTGTCCAGTGATTTTACATTCCAGACCAGTGATTGTGTGAGGTAATATTGCCCAAAACATTTAATGTATCTTTGTGGCTTTATTTTAACATCAATCTGTTGAATGACAGACTTCTGCCAGTGTTAGCACTGACTCATAGAGGTGAGTGCTTGGCCTTGTGTGAGCAACTGGGCGTTTTCGTTTGCTTAAAGTGTTTTTCTGAAGATAAGACTTACACCATTGAAACAATGTGCATACTGAAGTACTGAGCTGTCTCGTCATTCTCGCTGGCTTGCTGCCTTGATGGGTATGTTTCCATCCCATGTTTAGATAACTTCATTTTCAGCCCCAGCTTTCTGCACATCATCATCAGTGCCTTAAAGAAGCGTTTGTCAATGCATTCTGTATGTCAGAATGTGTGAATCGAGTGATTCATTCAAGCAAGGAACATTCTGTCCTAATTCTGATTATGTGGTTATTTGTGTGGTAATATAGATTTTTGCATAGATCTTTACATATTTAGGTTTGTAGCATGTGAAAAAGACTGCCAGCACCGTGCTTGAGATCTGAAAGCGGAATCGTTAAGAACCGTTGATTCCAGCACGGCACCTCCAAACTACACCGACATGACTTTGAACATCTCTGTCAGCAGGGACCATGAAGGGACCATGATGGGACCGTGATGGGTTTCAGTAAGCAAGTAGGGCTAGTGACCAAGTCTAGCTTTTTTTCTAACATTATGTGAAAGAAGGTTAAAAGAAAAGAAAAGAAAAAATGACCCGGCCACCAGCGGTGATTGATGTAAGTAAGCGTTGTATTGATGTACAAGTAAGGAAGACAGAAAATTTCTGCTTAAAGCAATAATAGTCCTGAACCTGTTTACTGTGATTTAGAGGCTTGCAAATTTCAGAAAGGAAGATCCATCAGTAGCGGAGTCCTTTCTACCTGATTGTGTCTGATATGGCAGCATACACCCTGTGCACTTATCAGTTAAATTTAATACATCAAATAATGTTGTTTCTAACATTCTAACGATTTAATTCCAAAATAACTTTAATAACATATATCGATGAAGAAATCTGTCTGTACCCTTAAATCCAGTTGCTTTTGGTGTCATTGTTGCTATGCCTAAAAGAAATTTCTCACAAATACCTTATAAACAGTGTATTTTAGGAACAAAATGAATAAAAATGTTCCGTTGAATTATTGTTGGGCACTTCCAGAATCAATTTAGCTAAAAATTACAATAAAACGTTCAAGCACAAAGTGTATCTAAAAAATACTAATACATGTTAATCATTACTTACTATACTGACATCATAGGATAAAATAGGCCACCTCTGAGGATGGGAGTTACTACTGTGGCAGGTATGCAGCTCTCTACTGCTGTCAGTCAGCCTGCCCACCCAGCTCAGCATACTTACCTCCCTCACAGCATACTGCTTGCTGATTGGAGAGAAGCAGTAACATTTTTAACCAACCATTACCATTGTATGCAAGTTGTGTTGCCATTTATTCATTCTGATTCATTTTTTCTGACGAAAATAGTGCACATTGTAGGAGAACTAATTATCAGCCACTTTGTTTCCTGGCATGCAAGCCAAGTCAGCCAATGAATACAAGTACAGGGTGCTTTTAAATCAATAAAAGTGCCATTAATATTGAATATCCTACCTCCCTCATCCCCACCACTAACACAGAGCTCCCAATGAAATCAAAGTAATATTTTCATGACTTTTCAGGATGAATGAAAAGATTGTAATTAACTATATTTATGTCACAAAAGTCAAATTCCCACAAAATGGAACACTGGAATACTGTGGATACTTTAAACATTGAATTGCAGGTGAAAATAAGTTTTGAAAAGCACTACTTCAGAATAATTGATGTTTGCAAGGATACACACCTACATACTGTATGTAAGTAGCAGGGAATAATGGTCATCACTGATTTTTGATAGTAGGCTTCAAGTACAACCCACTGAGCTGGCCAAGACATGACTGTAAAATGACGTGAAGCTAGTGACGTATCAAAAAGGACAGTTGTATTTTACTGACTGTAGAAGAAAAAAATAAGAATTAGCTGTATTTTGTACACTTGAGCAATCTCCCATGATTTCCCAGGGAAAGTTTGACACTTGGTCACTATGCATGCCCTTTCAGTAACTTCCCAGGAGAAATATTTTCATTGACCGCAGGAAAACTTTTAGTAAAAATGTGCTTGTTACACTGAAAGCTTCCTACCACAATCAACCATCAATCAGTCAGTCAGTCAGTGCACACCTGCCTCTATCCAAACTTTTTTGACTTGTGTGACTCCATTCCTGCTGTCCCCTCAGGTCCCCTGCGTGCACGTGAAGTGAAGCCACATGGGTACAGGGGCCATGTGAGAGGTGAAGATGGCCATCCTGCAGAAGCAGAAGTTTCCTCCATTACCGTAACGCTATCTGCTCACTGATTTGCATTCTCTCTCAAAAATGAACTGCCCTCAATGTGAGACTGGTCCCCTCCTTGCTCTCCCTGGGAGCTATCCCACCGCAAGCCTCTAGAGACCACTGTTCAGACATCATTGTTCAAGCTCATTTGTGTTTTACTGGTTTTTTTTTTTTTTTTAAATGCTTTTTACAGTTTTTATGCAGCCCTAGTATGGCAGTTTGGAATCACCCATTGGATATGGTGACTCTAAACTCAGAGTGCTCCTCTTACCATGACAACGACAGTGCTGACACAGGAGTGCTGGGCCATGCCACATGCAGTCTTCCGATGAACTCACATGCCAACCGCAACCATTTTTCACACCACAAGCCGCCCAGCAAACAACAAGTGAACCAATTGCAGGATGGGCGCGGCATCACTGATGTCATCCAAGCCACCTGTGGGCGCCTACTGAGTCATAGGGTGCCTGAGAGCGTGAAATGAGCAACACCTGCCAGCATATCCACACCTATGCGCAGCGGAACGAAGCCAGTTTGTTCCTCCGCTGTGGGCTCCCGGTCATCGTCAGCCAATGACATGGCTGGGGCTTGAACCCAGGCCATATGGCACAGCTTACACTCAAAGCGAGCACCTTAACCACTGAGCTACTCGGGAGCCTGCCATGGTTTGATATGCGTTATTTGGCACATGCCATTTTATATATTTTTTTAACATAAACATTCTGATTTTGAGAAAATGCTGCTCGTCAAGACTCAAATGCACATTAGCTACCTGTCTATTCCTGTTGTTATCTAACCAGGGGAAAATACAGTTTACCATTACTACCTTGATGCAGACACACTTGCAGGAAATGAAAAAAAGCTTGTATTCTTTGAACTTCGCTGAGCATAACTCCTTTTGAGAAAAAAAAAGAGGCCCAAAGCATTACTGTCACCCAGCTGCTGTTTCAAACAGTAGACTGCAAAAGCACCTTATGCTGACAAAACATGACATTAGTGCAGGCGAGCAAACTTCTCAAAATATCCTTCCTGGTACTATTCTAATGCATTACAAGGGGATATGTCCTTGTGAGGACATATTCAACCATATTTGAAAAAGTGGAAACATTTCAAAAATGTTCCAAATAATCTTTGCCTGTATAGGCCCAGATTCACATATGACCAATGACAGATTCACATACAGCATGTCCTACACTTGAAATAATGAAATTAAGCGTCAGCTTATTTCGCCACTTACAGCTTGCTGTAGTTGCGACAAGTTGCTGTTCATTGTATGTTGTGACTGCAACTAAATTCACATCCATTTCCACCATTTCCATTCAAAATGTCACCTCTGCCCATGCTGCTACCTGCTATACACCTTGTGATGTCTGTCACTTTACAGATGCCTAACAGCAAAAACCCACTGTCTGTCTGTCTGTCACTGACAACTGATGACTGATTTGCCCCCGTGTGTCACAGCTTTCTATGAGAGGAGACCCAGCGCCTTCCATTGTCCTACAAAAGCTCTCGTCTTCAGTTGTATTAAGGCTGAGTTATTCTGAAAGTGCGTTGGAATACCGAACACATACATATCGGAACCACTGCAATGACTGTGCAATTACTGTGCATTGTGTTTAATAGCATATCAAGTTTTTACCTTTTTTTTGAGCACATAACATTGCAGCTTTCCTGAATGACTTCATCGATCTCACTATACTACTGCCTAGAGAAAGCACATTGTCCTATCATTTGAGCATGGTAATTGTACTTCAAAGTAATGAAATAGGTTAAAGCAGAGGTCAACTACTTTTTATATACACTTAATATGTGAACAATGCAGACATAGTTAAACTAGCAAAAACATAGCACATTTGCAATTTTCACATTAAGATTAAAGCATTACCATTATATCAGAAAAGGAAAGTACTTATGAAACAAAATGTTTTTCATGTCCATAATTAATAATTCAAGATAAAGGAAAATGTAATGTTGGGATTGTGATACTATGAAATGAGCAACATGTCCATCTCAGCATTTTTTTCTTTTGTAAAATGAATAACTAAAAGTCTATAAGTTGTTGCCAGCATTGCTGCTTTCCTTCATAAGAGCATGCGAGAGTGAGCTTATTTACAGTCTGTTAAAATTCTGAGCGGCCATCGCACCTGCTCTGGATGCACCCTGACCACTTCAAGCGCAAGAACTGTGGGAGTTTCATACTTAAATCCACCTATACGGCCTGAAAACAACTCAACTGCACCCCCGAGTGGATATCCTATGCACTACAGTATCAGCCAAGTAAAAGGCGCTGTTACGTATAGGCTCACTTCACTGAAAGGCAAAGGCGGCACCTTGTGGTAGTAACAGCTTACTTTTTATTCTCCAGAGAAGAACACTTGGGGTTACGGCAGTTGTGATATCGCACAAAAATGTTGCT
The DNA here is from genome assembly GCA_019176425.1 of Megalops atlanticus. NCBI lineage: Eukaryota > Metazoa > Chordata > Actinopteri > Elopiformes > Megalopidae > Megalops > Megalops atlanticus. The sequence goes on along the minus strand of CM032879.1, from coordinate 7,353,260 downwards.
TACGAAAGAAAAAAAACAACAACAATTGTGGCAGGTGCTGTGGCCATAAATGCTTGTCAATATTGATATTTATGTCCCATTTCTCAAGGGTACAGGGTAGGATGTTATCTCCACTGCTCTTTGCCATATCATTGAACATTTTGCTACAATTTGCCAGATTTTGCTAGAATCGTTAAATTATGAGTAATTAAATATCAATGAAATTGTGTATAATATGAGGATATTGTTTTCATACAACACCTTCCTCATCTCTTCCTGCAATTAAAAACCTTTAAATAACCTCATCTCCCTCTCAGGTCATTTGGTGAACGGGGTCAAAATCAAAGTACTGCCTGTGAAAGGTTTCAGTTGAGGTTTCAGAGCCCAGAGCACCCCGATAATATGGTCCCAATGGGTTTTCAAATACATTTTTAACAATGAACCACCTTAAAAATAACACTCAAATATAACATCACTTTTATTGATGAGCCCTGTTTTCCCAAACACTTATTGGTTTTAAACCCTGGGAAAAGCCATAAAAATTCTACTGGGAAATAAATAAATAAAAAATAAATAAATCCCATGATCAGACTGCTACCTTTCAGAGTGGGGAGGACTGGGGACTGGGGAGGACAACCTGCTTCAAATTTCACAAATCACTTTTTGGCAATACACGGTTGAAGGGATTGACCTCTCCCATGGTATTGGATGACTGAAATGCACAGACATCACCCTGAGTGACCTACCCAGTCTAGGTACTACCATAAACACAGTGAACTGCTCAAACCACTCTAGATATCAGAAACAATTAAAGCCTAGTTTAGAGCTAATTTCAGCTGAAAGCTCTAACCACATCCATGTAAACTCCTCAAAATCAGGTTAAACCCAGACTTCACAGTAAGTAATAAACTTTTCCTCTTCCCTTCATGGGAGCAAAAAGGAATTATCCAGTTAAATCACATATTTGACAATACTGATTAAAGCTTTCAGAATCTACAAAATAAATACAACCTTCCTCAAATGTCAGCCTCCTAAAGCCCAACAGAAAGAAACCAATTCATGCGGCTTTATTCAAAGATGATTAATGTACAACAAACTATCCATATTATACGGACTGATATCCTCCCTGACAACAAAACTGAAGTCAAAAGGTCAAAAATCCCCGCATGAAATTAGAGCGACAATCCTCTGCAACAATGCATATTATATACCCTGTGACTGAAAGCTACATATGACGTAATACGAAGTAGAGCACAATGTTGGAATCGGTGTGTTCAATTATATGACCACATAATTGAACACACCGAACATAACTTTTTGTTCAGGGTTTTTCAGAATTAAAAACACGTTTATACTGCAGACTCTCCAACTGGGGATATTTTTCATGCTATCTAATAATAATAATAATAATAATAATAATAATAATAATAATAATACAACTTCTGCAGTAGAGAAATTGGGGCAAATAACCGCTTTAAGATTTGGAGTAGCTTATAAATTGTGTCATGCACACACAGCTTCACATCATGCCTTAATAACAAACCTTTATCGTGAACACACGTAGGCTGGTAATATAAACATTTGAAAATGAAAGTAAAAAGACAGGGAGCCAGTATTTTAACGGCAAGAGCAGCGGTGCACTGACTGCAACAAAAAACACGGGAAGGGAATAATACGTCAACATACACTGCCACTTTATAACCCTTTTAGACCTTTGGAAAGCGAGGGGCGCGCATTTTCTTTCTAAAATTAGATGCATGTTTCTGGTCAGTCGTAGCCTATCTAATCATGAAGCTGCAGTTCTTCCTATCGCCTGCTACGCTATTGCTTGCTGCTGCAGACTAACCCCTTAGCATTTGCGACTCAGCTCACCATTGGCACTAGGCTGGGCAACACGTCCTGAAAGGCAGCTGTAAGCTCCCCTTCCTCGGACATTAAGGCTACACTGCGCTGGGTTCAAACAGCCCTTTCTGCTGACAAGAGCGGGGTGCCAAATAATACGATCAATCGCAGTGTTCATACTTAGGGCGTTTTTTCAAAGACACAATGTCAGGCGGGAATAACTTCTTAAACATTCCGGGTCAGGAGAATCTTTTCAAAACCGTGAAAAATGCGAGGTCGGCGGAAGAGACATGCAGCTCGACAGCGGAGGATGAAGAAGACGAAGAAGCCGAAGAAAGCCACCGACTTATACCGAGGTCCTCCCCCGTGCCGAGAAGGCGCGGAATGTCCATTTTCGATGAAACGGCTGAGTACATGAGGATTCGTCTGGCTCTGCCCAGCAGAAGAGTGTCATTCGCAGATTCTTCGGGCGGGGAATTAGTAGAAGTTAAAGAGTTTGTTGCTTTTGACTCGGACGAAGAGGAAGATTCCAGGTGGGAGGAAGAAGAGGCACGCTACCGCCCACCCAGGCGCGAACCAACATACGAAGTGTGCCCGGACTTCCAGGTGCCAACAGGCGCAGCGCTCATCCTCGCAGTGCACACCAACAAAGTGGAAGTGGAGAATGTGTCCACCGTGGAGGACGAGCCCCTTGCATTTACCGGCCTGATTCGAGTTCTGAACATTTCCTTTCATAAGGCAGTGTATGTTCGCTTTACCATGGATGGCTGGAGCTCTTTCTTTGATTATCCTGCGGAATATGTCCAGGGCTCTAACGATGTGGAGACAGACAAGTATTCCTTCAAGCTTTCATTTGCCCCGCCTTACTTAAATCACGGTGCCCGAATTGAGTTCGTTGTGCGCTTCGAAACCCCCGAGGGAGACTACTGGGCAAACAACGGAGGGAAGAATTACACGATGGTTCTGAATTTATCCTACAAAGACAACTGTGCTCGAGGGGGTGGGACTGATGATCGAAACCCGAAAAGTATCCTGAAAGCCACCAGTTCCAGGTTAGTGTCACGGTTCGAAACATCGCATGCACCTGTCTTTTTGACGTGCTGCATTATTTGTGTATCGCAAACTTAACATGGGGCGTAAGGGTTGAAGGCCAGTGAGTAACCAGACAGTACGCAGCCGTTAGTATCGAGGTATTGAAACAATGTGATAGAATGACTTGTTGTGAGGTAAGTGGCTGTTGGTCACTTTACAATTAAGCATGTAAATGAGACTGTTCTGTAGAGTGACGAAAGAATCGTTAATTTCCATAAGAGCATGGCAGGTATTTTACGAGAGGAGGAGACACCTTGCATTTTCAGGACAAGTGATATTAATTGTCTGTATCCAGTGTCCTGCATAGTTGAGAACAGTCATTATAGACTGGACAAGACAGAGGAAGATGGGGATTAAAAATTACAGAAAGCCTGTACAATCATTGCATTTTCATGCATTCAGTTGGCAGACACTTGTATACAAAGCGATTCACAAGGCCATTTTGGCAGGCAACATCAGTGCAATTAATAAGGGGTAACCACAGGCAACAAAACAGAGTCAAAACTAACACAATTACAAGCCAGCTGTAGCAAGTAGGCCTAACTTACAGAGGAAAAGGAGGTTATAAACAGACTGAAAGCTTCAAGAGGCCTGTAGAGATTGACATAAAACATTGACATAAAACAAGTCATTGACATACAGTTACCAAACTGTAAGGAAGCTACTGCAAGTCTAAAATTGATGGAAAAGGTGACATTAGACCAGTTCTTGTCAAAGAGCTGTCAGGAGTATCCCATGAGCAGGCTATCTCTTTCACACAGCCAGAGCTAGTTGCAATAACCAGTGTTAAGACAAAAGACATTCAAAACTGAAGGACTGGACAGAGGGAGAAAAGAGGGAGGGAGAAAAGATTCATCACATTGTCATTGCATTGTATCAAAAGAGTAACAGTAATTCTAGGAAGACATGTATTTGCTTACATTTTGGCTTGCAAGGATTATATTATGTTTTATTGTCTTCTGTTTTGACTCCTTACAGACAATAGTTATAATTAAGGAATGTCTGATTCTTTGGTTTGCAGATTACATCTGCAACTACTGCCACTTCCCACATTATTGGTATCCAGTCTCACTTTAGATAGCATCAGGTAATACTTGTGTCACTAGCAGCCATTGGTTCAGCCCAATTTTTCCTGTTCCATGTGGTTGAAGAATGTGGGGAAATGTGGGAAAAAAGTGGGAAATGCATGTCATTGAATTTCCAAACTGTGTATAGAACATTGTTTTTGTCTGGATAGCTAGCACAATGCTATTAGAAAATCGTTAGCATTAACTGTCTTATTCATGTTAATTGAAGTGCGCATTCCTGTTAAAAGCAGGGCATGTGGCCATGTTTGGATGTTGTGACCATTAATTGCCTTGGTATTCAAGCAGTGTGTCTGCTTGTCAGAGAGCAAATGTGGGTACAGTTGGCAGTGTATTGTAAGTATATATCTGTAGACCAAAGTTTTCCCTTGGTCTGACCTTGGAGAAAACTGACACCCCTGCAGGTGGTTACCAACATGGCAGGAAAGCATACCACAATGCATTATTCTTGGTCAAGATGCAAGTTTGTGAAAACCAAATAAACCACCAAATAAATAAGACAGTTAAGAAGAAAACATTTATCTTGTAAAATATGTTGCTTAAAATGATTTGTACACATTAGAACAGTTGTTTAGCATAAGTAAAAAAAAAAAAAAAAATCACAAAAACTTGCCCATATTTTAATGTCAGTTGACAATCAGTCTACCTGGAAAGTAAACCTAAACACTGTGTCAGACATTTTGTTGCTGTTAATAATAATTGCTAAACTGTGTGTTGTTATCATTATGGTTTTATTTTAACGTAATTTTTTATTACAATGATTCATTCTGGCTGCCGCACAGTTGCTATTCCTGTTTCTCCTCATGTTTATAATGCATCATATCATATTAGCCTGGCAAGTTCCTATAAATAAATAAATGTGACTACTACTGTTACTACTACTTGTAGTTCTTCAAGTAATACTACTAGTATTATTGTATGCAATAAACATAATGCATGACTGTATTCTGAAATAGCACTGCAAGTAGTAACATACATGTAGTAAACGTGTATTCTGTATATCTTTGTCAAGAGATCTGCAGCATCTCACCAAGTGGCTTGTTGACTTCAGTTATCACTAACATGTGAAGTTTTTTTGCCAACAAAACAGATCAGCATTGAGGCACACAGGTCATCTTTGTGGGCCTGACACAGTCCCAGCCCATTGCTAAGACAGTGGAGGCATTTAGATGACAGTGCACGGACCGGCGAGAATGCCGGCTATCCAGGGGTGTGTGAGGTGGACGGAAATAGGACAGGGCAGGTTTCATTTTCAGCCCCGCCATTTGACTGACTCACCCCTGACCTTTCAATGGGGGGGGAAGAGCAGCGAGGCACCTGCCGTGCCGCTCCCCTTGTGTAGCAGCTCAGCGGGTGACGAACTGATTCACCCGGTTCTGGAGACCCTCCAATAAGACAATCTGGGTCATATTTTGGCAACAGTAGGGATGTTGGCAGCCGCGCTTGTGTTGCAAAGGGATGATGCAGGGGGAATGGGTCAAAATCCAAACAAACAAAAATTGAAATTACACATCGGAACCCTTCCACAGCAACCTCAGGACGGCCTGCCAAGTGGACTTGTGCCACATGGTCCTTGCCTTCCTTGTTTCAGTCCTCTAATGCTGTGCAGCAGAGGAAGCACCTTCAAACACACAGTGGTTTTATGCACCTGTAGCAGGCCCACCTACTTGTCCAAGGTTACTAACTGTTACTTTTTGCCTTTTTTAGGATTAGTAGAGAGCAGTAGTGGCCAGGTGGTGCTTTCCTAACCAGCGGCTCCAGTTTCCATTTACCCAAGGGAAATGGATATGAGGGAATTTGGAATCTTTCAATCTTTTTCAAATCTGGAAGTTTGAACTGTAGAAAAATCCAATTTGTCATACGAGTACTGTATGAAAATAAGGAATATTACCCATTGAAAACATACAACCACCAACAACTAGAGGGGATTGGCAGCTCTCATCAACGGATGCTTAAGTAAAACAGTTACACAGCTGGGTCTTAAGAAAGCTTAAGTAAAACAAGGTTTCTAAGCAAAAAATACCTGCTTCAGTTGCCAAGTAATATGATCTGTTGAGAATGCCTTTCTACTTTCAGTATGTATATACATAGCATGAAACCTGTGAACCATAAAAAGCACATTTCTATACACATATATGTTGTACACAGTATATATAGACACAGTGTATATACAATGCCCTCAGAATGTATTCATCAACCAACTAAAAGGGAATAAAGCATTTTGTAAGAGAAAAAAAGTGAATGTACAATTCCCTTTTTGTGTTTAAAATGTCACCTGCAGAGACCAAATTCATGCAGTTTACATATAATACATTCTAGAAAACACGAGGATCACTAGGATCTTCACCTTTATGAAATCTGCTTCAAAATTTCTATTTTGTCTGAAAATAGAGGTATCCAAATGCTTCCTCTTTACTTGGGGTACAAAAGGAGGTAACACACAGAAGAAATTCGCAGCATGCATTATCATGGTTAAGGCCAGGGGGCTGTGTGAAGACAGCAGGCAAATGGTTATTGACCTACAGGAAGACAGCTATTGAAGAATTCACAAAAAGGTCAATCTACCACTTTCCACTGTAGCGTCCGTTATTAAGAAATGGAAAGCTAGTGGTGCAGTGGCAAGTCTGCCAGAAGGAGGGTCTAAGTGTATCTGGCCAGCACAGCCTGTGAGGCAAGGGGTACTGGAGGATAATATAAATGGAAGTGTAACAGTTGGTGTCTGCTCTCCAGAACAAACTGACATCTTCAGGATTCAAAGTGTCTGAAAGCATCATTCACCTTCACTTGCATGAATGTAGCATTCCTGGCTGGGCTTCAAGGAAGGAAAACCACATGAAGAGTCACCTTGTAAAATCATTGCCTACTATGAAATATGGTGGGAGGCTCTTTTGCATCTGCAGGTCATGGAGCCCTTGAAAGTCAGAGGCAACCATGTACTCTGAGCCAACAGGCTTAAGCTTGTCTGAAAATGGACATTCCAACATGACAATGATCCGAAGCATTCATTCAGATCTAAAAAAGGAATAGTTAATTCAGCACAAAATAAGTGTTCTAAACTGGTCATATCAATTTCCAGACCTGAGTCCAATCAGACATGTGAGGTTCAAAGTCAAGAATATAGTTCACATGCAAAAACCAGAGGATTTGAATGACCAAGATTAGTTCTCCTGGGAGGAATGGTTAAAAACAAACAAACAAGCAAACAAACTAAATGGAAGCATCACAACTTCATGCAACAGTACAGGAAGCAATTTGTTCATGCAAATCATCCTAGAGGAGGTCTTACAAAATGCTAACTACAGAGGTGTGAATACATGTGACCCTTGTGTTTTATGCAATAAAATTTATTTGCAAACAACAGGAATTTGCTCTCTGCAGTGCTGTTAAGATTAAAGTATAACATTAAATATTAAATTAAAAATGACAACAAAAAAGAGCCAGTATATGAAATATATTGTAATATATTTTGGGTTTTTTTCCCGTTTAATCAGGGGTATGAATAAATTATGATGGCACTGTGTGTGTGTGTGTGTGTGTGTGTGTGTGTGTGTGTGTGTATGTACAGGTATCTGTGCATGTTTAAATAAATGCCATAGATCCCGAGTGACCCCGGAGCCACTGCCATACTGTGCAACAGGAATAGTCTTTCATGTGCATCACATGCTAGATGTTTCATGTGCACCACATGTTTCATGCTCAGGTCCAGCTGAGCTCCCAGAGGCTCCTAATAAGGGCTCTGGGGGGGATCTGAGAAACCGCTGGTGCAGTGTCTGGGTCAATGTGGTCATATTTCAGTTTAAAGTAAAGGTGGCGGGTGATGACATGATTATGCAATAGGACTTTTAGCCAGAAGGTTGCATGCATGTGTCCTTGAGGGGTGCTGTAATTGCATCTTTGAGAAAGATATTCAGCTTGAATTTAACCTCACTCTTTATTTTCATGTCTACAGTAAATAGGATGTTAATATTTTGGTTGTTCCTTGTTCCTTGATTTTTTACCTTTGGGAATTAATACCATAAAAATACCATAGCTGTTTATAACAATGAAATACATCATTAGTAATTACATCTGAACCTTTGTTTCAAATGCTGAAACAAATATTTCCTATTCTTATTAAAACAAAAAAGTTTGATGTACAATTCTGTGTAAAGTGTAATATATCTTGCAAATGGTTTTCTAAAATAAATAAACTGATTTAGACATTGACATTTGTCAAAGGGATAGTTCAGGTTCAAGGTCTACTGCAATTTTATGTTATTGTTTAGATATCTGTGCACATTGATGAAATTATTTGTCAGTTTTGTGACAGAGCCCTCCACTGCCATTGCACTTTTCTAATCATTGTCAATTGTCAATTAACTCTGTCATAAGCAGTCCAAGACCCACTAATACACATTTTTATATACATATTTGTCTATTACATATACACATATATACCTTACATACTCAGAGTTTCTTACTATGGCACTGCAGCTGCTACAGAGCCTGTGGGTAGCACTGACGCTGGCCATGGTCCTGTAGCACTCCTGGCCTGCTGAGGTAGCTTGAGTCCTGAATGGACGCTGACTTGTTTGTCCCAGACATGGGAGCAGCCCTTTTGCTCCCCAGGCCTCCCCTCTTGGCATCACAATATTTAAAATCAATCTTAGTACAAAGGACTATATTTACATCATGTTTTATTTGTGTGCAGGGATACATACATATGCATGCCTGTTATCGTCACATCTAAAACAGCAATGAATAAGTTCTTAATGCATTTGCCATATAAAGGGTTTACGGATATGCATCAGTTGTGACCTCTGTATCGGTAGCTAGGTGGGCACCAATATATCGGATTTTCCCTCTTTAATTAAGTGTTTTCTTGTCTGTTTCTTGTATCAGTCACTTATGTCTGATTTGTGCAAATTTGTGCCGAAGCATCAATAAAGATGGCAGCTGGTGATCTATCCAATTATTGTATAGATCAGGGCAACGGGACAGGCAAGACATGATGGGAAGACGCCACCCTCCACACTTTATCAACGTATGTTGCAGTGTTAACAAGCAGTGCGCTTGTCTCTTTTCCAGAATGGAGGATGACTATGACGAGACAATGGCTGCAGATGAAGAGGAAGGTAAGTACAGTATAACATTCATCAAAACGCAAAAAATTGGACTGGCTAATGTGCTAAACTGTATTCACACTGAAATGTCAAAGCTTTCATTAGCAGTGATTGATGGTCAATTTGAATGCAGAGGTTTTAATTGTTCTTCTCAATCACAGCATTAGCCTCACTGTACGTAGATGTTCTCTGGGAAATAAAGTAACATACTGAAGCCATTATCATGAGCAGAGACACAGAAAGACAGACTTGGTATGCAGTATTTTCCCCAGACTGAATTTTACTGAATGGACTCATTCTGCAGAGGAATTAAGGAGCACAGAGGCTCAAACGAGCGCACGGAAGCCATCTCCTGCTCAACCCCAAGTCACTCATCCTAAGATTGACATTGAGGTAAGAAGGGCATCTCAACAGCTGTGGGTAAAGATTGCATGCAGAGACCTTTGTGACACCATGCTGCTAAAAATGTCTGTCTGTTCACCCAGGGGAACCTGGTCACCCACCACCTCATCATTTTAATGTACTGTAAAGTGGAGAAAGTAACTGTTTTGTCCACACCACGAGCACAAAACTCCAAAACACCTATGGCTTGATTCAGTCCTCTTGCTCAGCTTTTAACATCTCATTAGTCTGATGGACTCTCCTGGAACTGCTTTGCCTTTTGTTTGGTCATCGCAACTCATTCCTCATGTAACAGTATTTGCAGTGGAGGGAGAGGCTTGATGCAGTGCTATATGCACTATTTCACAGGCAGAGTGAGGAGCCTAGCGTGGCTGAATGGCCTGTTCCCAACAGTAAACTTCTGTTCTTTCATTCTTACGATTCAGTCCCCCTGCTTATCTTTTAGCATGACCTTACTGGAACTGTACCTTTTTTTACTGTTGTAGCAACTCACTCCTGACCGTAGGTCATCAGCCCTTCTGCATATATATAGATAACACACACTACAGTCTATGAAGTGTCTCCATGCTCAGATAATGATGTCTGAGATGGTTTTTGTTTTTGTTGCCATTGTGCATTCTGAGACTGTTTCTAAAGACATTGAATACTGGTTTGAATTTGACATCTCACAAGAGTCATCTGCAGTCAGTCCTTTCTGACAGAAATGTGTTGTTGGTAGTGTATGTATGATCACATACAAGCAGGTATTTATGTATATTTATCTCCCTTTTTGGTAGTTCAGGTTTTTATCCATCTCAATTGATTAAGATTCACCACGCATTCAATAATGTGTTGAAGGGCTTAATTGAACAACTGATTGAGGCAATGGCTTCACATTGAGGAACAGGGCCGATATTAACAAAATGTCCGGACTAAATCAACTTCTTTGGATGGAAACACTCCTCAAACAAAATATATTAAAAATATTTAGCAGTCACTTGTCACGGTAACTGGACAACATGAAAAAAGACTTTAGTTAGAAAGAGCCTCTCGTTGCTAAGAGGTGGGGGAGCCAAAGCTGTGGGCAGGCTGCCTTGTTGTACAGCATGTGTGCCCCACTGTCAGGGCCAGCGAGCAGCACTGCACCGTGAGTGACTCTTGAGGCCACAACCTGTGAGCAAGCTGCCAGCTACAGATCCTGTGACCCACGCGAGGGACGTAATGCCAAACCACTCGCATCCCCCTCCGGCACTGACCCCAGGGTCAGGTCAGTTGCACCCAAGAGGGAGTAGATTTGGGAAAGGCCATATGTGAACAATGAGCATGAGCATGCAGGACCTCTGCACAGGGAGCTCTCGGCTCACCTGCTGGAGGGGAGGCTTAAAAGTTGGCCTCTTACAATGCAGAGCGTGCCTTACTCAGGATAATTGTATCCTGGTCAATCCATTGTGATATATGCGGTTAATTGTAAGATCAAATTGCATGCAATATCAAATAATGTAAAACATCAAATTGTGGCTGCTTGTACTTCTTTGAGAAAAGCTGTAAGCTATTCACCTTACCCTTCAATAAAAGCTGAAGGAACAAAGGCAATGGGTAATAGGTGTCAAGTGAAGTGAATCAAGTCTTGAAGACCAGGAGTAAGCCTCAAATACCGGTAGAGGGGGCCAGCGTGCCAGTGACTGAGGATGGGCAAGGGGAGTGGTCCATGCATCCCCTCTCCTGGTGGAAGTCCAGAGGGACTGCACACAGGAAAGGCCATCTGTGTTCCCATGCTTGACCCCAACATAACGGACAACTAAAGTAGGGCGGTATGGAGAGGACACACCTGGTCTCACAGGCGCTTGTTTTTTTCAGACTAAGCCGACAGGGCTTAGAGAGCGCACTCTATGAACACCTTCTCTATAGCAGACCTCTGCTCCTGAGGTAGGAGCTGAAAATATGAGGTCGTTCAGCCCCTCTCACCTCTTTAGATAGGCCTGTACCCAGACCAGTTATAACACATACACACACATATATATATATATATATATATATACACATAGGGATTATATGTGTCTTTCGTTGTATGTGTCTTTTATCTTTAAAAGCACATCTTCCAAGAAAGGTTGTCACTTATGTTGAGTAAGCAGATAAACTCAATTAGCAGTTGCACGATTCACAGCAAACAGAGTCACAAATTACAGATGAGCTAATGGACAATCAAATGCCGGAGAACTAAAATAAGTAGTAGCAGTTATTAAATCAACTAAAGTAAGTTATTGATTTAGCAATCAGCAGGTGGTTATAAACTGTTGGTAATGAGCTAAGTTCTGATTGTTTTTTTATCCATGGGCAGGGTTCCGAGGGTTACTTTTAATATGTATTCCACTAGAGATTACAGAATACTTGCCCTAAAATATAATTTGTAACGTATTCCGTTAGATTACTCAAGGTAAGTAACGTAATCTAAATACTGTACTTTGGATTACTTTTTTTAAAGAATGTGCATCTGGCTAAGGTTAATTTTTAGAATGTTCAGGGCAGGCTGTGTTCTCACGTAGCGTCTTTTTGATGAAAAACGCTGGCCAGAGCATTTTTTCAAGAAAAAAAAAAAACACTGGCAGCGTTTGTTCCAAAAAGCAGTTGAGAGCGTCTTTTGTTGCCTTAACAACAGTAGCATTTACATTGTTAGCGATTTAGCTGGCTATACATTGTTGCAGAGCTAACGTTAGCTAACAGGCTAGTTTTGCTAACGACAAGCAGTAAACACAAACACCTTCCAGAAACTCCTAGGATCCATCCAATTTGACTCCAAACGACATCTTTGTGATGAACTGTCATGCTGTAGAGTTCACTGTGCTCAGAAACTAGCACAATTAACTTCTTCACCGCTACCTTCTCCATTTTTGGTGGTTGTTATGGGAAACGACAGGTGTCACTACTCCGCTTGTGATTGGTCAGCTGTCAAAAAAGCGCTTGACGTAGGGCGTTTCTTTCTGAGAAGTTGAACTTTTTCAACTGAAAAAAATTACGCCCTGAGCTGCAGAAAAAACGCTGGCGACAGCGTTAAAAAACGCTCAGGAAGTTTTTGAAAACACGGTCTACTTCGTAGGATTATTATGTAAAACAGACGCTGACAGCTTCAAAAACGACGCTATGTGTGAACACAGCCTCACTCACTACATGCTCTTGTAAATATTAATTCAAAAACTGTACATTACACGAAAACATGAGTTAGAAAAGGCATGAGCCACCCTAAATACATTGTGAGTGAGAAAGGAGTAGTTTAACAATTTAATGTATAATATGCGTAGTGTAAAATTGTTGGAGTAATCGCAGTTTTGAACATGTGAAATTTCACTTGTTTTGTCGCTGTATCTACTCGTTAGCTAGTTATCTTTAATACTATACCTACTAGCCTACTAACTAGCTGAATAGCTAATCCAGTGCAGCCAAACTATGTAAGATAGCTAGCTAGCGATCAATATTAGCTTAAATAATGAGAAAGAGAACTTACTTCAAGATGCTTCTTCAGGTTAGAGGTCGACTCTTTTGAAGGGGATAGCAGTTTGGTTGCTGGCAAACACAGCTTGCATTGTACTGTTATGTTGTGACCTTTGCCAAATTTGAAAGTAAAATGGTCCAGGTATTTCCATAACATAAACGCGTTGCACTGGTTGCTTTCTGTCTCACTCACTCTCCATTCTACTACTGTCTTGTGAGTCAGGCAGGCTGCATCCAGTTGTTACTAGTGGTGGGGGGTGGGAAGGGGGATCCGTACGGATTACGGATCAACTACGGTCCGTTACACCAGTTATGACTAGTAACAATTGGATTGTAGATCTGAAATGGGAGTTTTTCTTAGTAAGAATTCTGTTGCAGACATCTAGAATGTTCATTCTGGATAAGAAGAATGACGTTGTGGACATCTGAAATTGAAAGCCCAATACAAATGAATGGCAAAAGTAACGTCATTTGTCCTAGGAAGAATGATGTTGTGGATAGGAAGAATGTCATTTTGCGTGAGGGGCATATGGGAGATACACCCCGGAGTTGCCTGTCATTGGATAGATTTTCCGAATGAATAAACATTAAATGAAAAGAAAAAAAAAGAAATTAAATGAAAAAATCCAATGTAATCCTTTCAGTAATCTAAATATTTTTAAAATGTAACTGTAATTTGATTACCATGAATTTGAATGGTAAGTGTAACGGAATAGTTACTCATATTTTGTATTTTAAATACGTAATGCCATTACATGTATTGCATCACTCCCCAACCCTGTCCATGGGTCTTAACACCCTGCTAGCTCTTCATTGGTTATTATAGCCAGCTTGCTAAGTATTGTATCTCTATGAAGCTGCATAAATAGCCAGATAGCTAGCTAGCTGCGCGTTGTAGCTTGCAAGTTATTTTAACCAGACAGCTAATATATTCAGTTCAATTCAATTCAATTTTATTATGTATAGCACTTAATATATCACTGACTTTCAGTGAGAAAGCTTTAACCAACATTTGGATTCACATACAGCACATCCACCTGGCTCACAGGCACCTGTAAAAACCCCTTTCTGAGTCTGAGGGTGGAAGTGAACAAGACCATACTGATCCATTTGTTTGCCTTCTTACCCTACACCACAGAATAGGCATTCAACTCAGAGGTTTTGCTTAGCCTTAGCACTCATTCCAGTACTGTCAACGAAAATGTATTTCTGAACTAGATGAGGCTGAACGAGGTACAGTGTGGCTCGTTCATGGTGTCCAAGTCCAGCATTTTTGGATCACTCTCCTTCTTACCTTGGTAAAGCCAGAGCTTTAACTTTTTCTCTGGCTGAGTCTGGGTGATGTGCTTAAAAAGGCTAGTCCTGGGGATATTTGGGTTCTGACTGAGAATTTTTTAATATCTCGCATGTCTTGCAGGGATATTTGATTTTGGTTTGGTTCTGGCTTCTGCAGAGTTATTTTTTACTGAAGCTGTTAACCAGTCATGTAATGTGGAAAAGAAAGTATAGATCTGCACAATCTAATTCTTCCTCCAATAAAAATCAGTGTTTTACAATGTATCATTTATCCTAACTCAAAGGGTGAAGGCATTTTAAATATGTAAAAGGAGTCACATGACCACACTTTAGCAGAATAATGCATTCAGTTGCCTATTCTAAAATTCCTTTTGTGGTGTGTCCTGTCATGTGACCATTTGATTTCACATCCTTTTCGTTGCTGATAAAATAAAATGATGCTTTTACTTTTTCTAACAAATATCCCATAAATGATACAGCTCAAAGTTCACAATGGTCACAAAGCAGCTAAATGTTTAAATTAAACTAGCTGCTTTGTGTGTTTTCTGGGTTTAAACAGTCATTTGTGGCATAAAATACATATAGGAAATTTTGAAAATCACCACAGTGTTGTGTTTTTTTTTGTATTTCTTCTCACTAACACCTGAAAAATACAGATTATTATGACCATTTTCATTTTCTGGTATCAATACAGTGGTATGGCTGTCACTCTATACACCATATGAACAGTGCCATACTGTACTCAGCATTTTTGCTTAATGACACATGAATGGAACAGATGGCAGAACTGGAAGCTTCAGTGTTATGCCATATGATATGGAGCTCTGCTCCTCCCCTGGGTCCCAGTCTCAGTTGGCATACTGGCCCTTTTTGCTCATCTTTGCAGGTACCTGCAGGTCTATCTGGCTGATTCGCAGTGTAACTCCGGCTCACTGCACAGTCAGTGCATCTGAGAGCGGGGGCGCTGATGAACATATCTGTTGCATATAATCGGGGAAATTACCCAGTGTTTCAACATGGAGGGAGAAAAAGGAACTTCCTGTTATGAGCCAGAACCTCCCTCATAAGGAGCAAAGGAGGAAGGAAGGAACACGAGATGAATATCTTGTCATTATGAAACATGTCTGTGTTGATGCCATGCCAAGGAGGACTGGGTTAAATAGCAGTGGGTCATTATTTCCGCTCTGTTTGTGATGCATATTTTGGTCTGGTCCTGGAAGGTGATAAAAAAAAAAAAAACATTGTTCTGAAAAGGAAAAGTTTTAGCAGACTCAAGGTCAGTCACCAGTGCTTGTTGCTTCCAGAGCTCTATCTACCAGCCATGGTACTCCCTCATGCTCTGATATTCAAACTTCTCTGGCTGGCAGGCAGTTGGCTTGGGCCCAGCAGTGTGGGAATGGTTAGAGTAATGGAGAAGGTCACTGTGGATCAGTTTCTCTGTACACTGCCACCTGAAGTTGCAAGGGTGATGTGTTAATGTGACCTTGCTGATGGCTCTCTGATGATTGAAGGAGCGGAGATACAGAGCTAAGAATGAGCTCCTATGACACCTGTGTTACAGTTCATTCCACCCTGTGAGGAGGACAGAGTCCAGGGCCCATATTCATCAAGCATCTCAGAGTAGGAAATGCCATAGGTACTAAGCACTCAAAAAATTTTGCAACTGATGTCAGTTTGGTCCTACTCGTACTCCTAAGAGTAAAAGCACTTTATCAAGATTCTTTATACTTAAGAGTACTCCTACCTGTTGCATTTAAGTATTCATTCATATTGATGAGATTTTTCATCATGTTCACAAATTGCAGCTCAATGACAACAGTACAGCTTTCACTACCACCTGACTGCATTTATTGGGCATTTTCTCTATATATGGGATGAACTTCATCAATGAAGTTTGTTTGTAGCACTTCATGTGTCATGAAAACAGCCTGAGATTTACTTGTAGTAAATGGTCTTATTCCCAGCTGAGAGAAGGGGTGGGAGGTTTCATAAATAACTCCCATTGCCTTATGTGACGTAGGAGTCGTAGCAGGACTCTCAGGAGTAAATCTCAGACACTTGGTGAATACGGCCCCAGATAGCATCTCATGACAGAAGTGATTGGGGATGTGTGGTTTTGGGGAAGGGATGGACACCTACCGCTTTGGCAACATTTTTTAGACCTGGCACTGCTCTGAAAGTGGGGAAACACTGTGTGGCAGTGCCCCAGAAAACGTGCCATCTACAGATGACCCTAACGGATACATGCATCATTTCCCAGCAACAAAATGATGCGTGGGAGGGGAAGAAGTATGTTGGAGCCCTTTTCGGTTCATTAGTACATTAGCCTAACCAACACCCTTTCTCTATCCTGATCTCTTTGTGTAGTGACATTGTTGTGATTCCATCTGTCACAGTCAGGCAGCCATAACCTCATCCCTATAAATCTGATGTAATGAAGGACATAAAAACAAGAGGGGAAAGAGCTGTCTCCTTTCATGGACAAACATCAGACCTCACAAGTTAGGTGGAAGCAGGCATAATGATACACTATATCGCCAAAAGTATGTGGACACCTGACCATCACACCTATATGAGCTTATTGGCCATCCCATTCCAAAACCATGGCCATTAATATGGAGTTGCCCCCCCCCGTGCTTTTCCAGCTATAACAGCCTCCACTCTTCTGGTAAGGCTTTCCACAAGATTTTGGAGTGTGAAAAACAGCCCCAGACCATTATCCCTCCTCCACCAAACTTTACAGTAGGCACTGTGCATTCCGATAGGTAGCGCTCTCCTAGTATCCACCAGACCAAGATTCGTCCATCAGACTGCCAGATAGTGAAGCGTGATTCATCACTCCAGAGAACGCGTTTCCACTGCTCCAGAGTCCATTGGTGGCGTGCTTTGCACCACTCCACCACTTGCGCATAGTGATGTTGGGCTTGTGTGCAGCTGCTCGGCCATGGAAACCCATTTCATGAAGCTCCCGACACAGAGTTCTTGTGCTGATGTTGCAGCCAGAGACAGTTTGGAACTCTGTAGTGAGTGATTCAACAGAGGATAGGCGGTTTTTACGTGCTGCGCGCTTCAATACTCGGTGGCCCTGCTCTGTAAGTTTGCGTGGTCTACCGCTTTGTGGCTGAGCTGTTGCTGCTCCTAGACGCTTCCACTTGACAATAATAGCACAGTTGACCGGGGCACATCTAGCAGGGCAGAAATTTCGCTTGATTTTATGCACCTGTTAACAATCGGTGTGGCTGAAACAGCTGAACTCAATAATTAGGAGGGGTGTTCACATACTTTTGGCCATATAGTGTATGTCCATGTAGATGTAAATGTAATGGATGTCACAGAAGATGGTAGACAGGTGGCAGAAACTCAGTGCAACTGATACTATACTTCCTATTCATCAAAGTGAAGTGTTTCCTAAAGTGTTTTACACATCCACTGGCTTTTCACCCTTTCAGCTCTTATATGTCCTAAGGTCCCAATGGCTCCTTGCCAATCCTGAAGAAAAGCACATTTGAATTTGTCACAATGGGAAATCTGTGGGCTGAGACAGTTGGAGAAGTTAGGAAGTTATACAAGAACAGGCTATTCAGCCAATCTCATAATTTTGCATGGGTCTTAGAGTGCATCTAGCACTATATCAAACCTGGGTTTGGGGTTTATAACCCAAGGGTCTCTGCATTTAGTATGAGTGGTGGTTAGGTATTCTGTGTATTAATAACTTTCTGTGTGGGGAAGAAGTTGTTAGTGTTGATGCAAAATTTTCCATCTATGCTGCCTCGTTCTGCTGACAGAACCTTATTAATGATGAATTAAAAAATTGAGCTAATTATGTTGTCATCTGCATTTGATATTTTTAATGGCAACAACTCTAGCATAAGGAGCTTTTGGATGCAGTTCTGTAGCAATTTTTAACAAGGTGCTACTTAACATTGTAACAGGCAGTCATTTGTCATGTTTCATATCCCATTCAATTTTTCAGAGTAATTAAGTAATTAATGAATTGGAATTTTTCATATGTTATGCCATTACGCTAACCATAGTAGTAGACTGTTCCTGTTTGCTACCAGCCTTACTCCAAACAAGGACTGAGTTGCACTGCAATGTGATTTAAGTTCATTGGCTAATTTCTGCTAAACAGGGGGACTGAATAATGCTGTAGTCGTATGTCACAATTAAAACACCAGCTACATTGATATTCACATTTTTTCAGATATGGTAGGTATTATAATAAAGGTATATGTTAACCATTTTCTTTTTTGCAGAGGGTCTCAGGTATGACCAGTATTGATGTATCTGTTGCTCGAATAAAATGTTAGTGAACCTCAGTAGTGACCAATAATGCAACATGTGCCAAATTTAAGTTTTTCAGGTTTTTTCTTCAAGAGGACCATCCTCTAAAGCATCCAGATTCAAGGTTTAGGGGACAAATACTGCTTGTAAGAGCAGTGTTTCTTATTCCTGGTCCACAAGGACAACTGTTTGTTAGTTTTAGTCTAAGGTTGGTTCAGTGAATCAGGTGTCAGGGGCTTTTCAATTCAGTATTTATTTGGAATTTACATTACATGAAATTTGTCTGCCTTAACGTTATTTTTTAGCATTTTCAGATCACATGAAATTTTTTACTCTAAAAAAGCGATTAATTTAGACCTCGAATAGCGGGACATATCAAATCTAAGCAGTGAATTTACTCAAAATGAGAAGGTTATATGAATGAAAATTTTAGAAATAAGGAAGAAACAATAGTAATGTAGCCTAAAAGTATGTGTAAAGTGTATATAGCCTCTCCAGGTGACAATGAATAAAAAAAAACTGATTAGTGGACATTAAGGATTGACAAAAGGAAAAAATGCAATATGCACTTTTCACACTCTAATACATTGCCCTAATGAAATTGTAATTTGGAATAATCTTTTGCTTTCCTACCTGGTTGTCTGTTGGTCACAGCTCATTGAAGCTTCAGCAGCCATTTAGGTAATGTGCATCCTGCTTGCTGTCTGCTTGTGCATACCTTTAACCCCATCTTTTCCCAGTCTAATTCAGCTGCTCCTCATTGTGGCCTTTCTGTGCTTTGTGGAATTAATGGAGTTCAATCTTTCTGTGTGTCTTTTCATCAAAGGGACCATTTCACTTACAGTCGGTCCTCTCAAGAGCTGATGACCTCAAGATACATTTTACCATGCACAAATTATTAAAAACCCTTTGATTGTTGTTTTCAAAGCTTCTTTTCTGGCCAGTACTGGTAGGGGTGACCCCAGGTTTTACTGGCCCATACCAAACTTAGCTGACACTTGCAGTGAAAAAGCATCAATTGCTGATATATTTTATCTTAAACATGCGTATGAAAAAAGAAACAACATTCAGTTCTCTGTCTCAGTTCTGTAAGTTTTGCCTGTCAGATAATTACAAGTAGTGTACAAAAGATATTTTCAGACCCTGATCATTTTGCTCCTGTAAAAATAGGAGATATTTAAAATCACTAAATTAAAACAATCACATCATATGGTATGTTTTTGGACAATTATTTGTACAAATGCAATTTGTGTAATGGTTACATTTTTTATGTGGTTTTTTGAAGGGATCTGTGCTTGCTACATGCATGGTCATGTATTGTCATAAATCATGCTATTACATGGGGTACTTGTTTTTGGTAAAAAAAAAAAAGGTTGTCCTCTTCCCTTCTACTCTTAATGTGTTCATCTGTAACATATAGACATACAATGTACTTGTTTTTAGCATGAACAAAAGTCCAAAATGCATATCCAAAGTTTCTTTTTAGACAGGCCACACAAGTGGATTACACAGAAAATTTTGCCACTTATCTTTTACTGTTATTGGGTTAACTTAATCAATGCTAACCTCATTTTGCACTACCAGAAATCTATTTGGTAATAGTATTTGTGTGTGTGTTTGTGTGTGCACAGTGCTTTCTGAAGTGTTCAGGGTTCCTGTGCAGGTCTGGGAAAAATTATGGTAACTTCTAAACCTGGAAAGGTCTGGATAAAGCAAGTAGAAATCTGGGAAAATACATGTCATTGCAAACCATTGCCATACAATTTTTATTCAGTATTCTGGGATGTAACAAATATGATTATAGATCAATGGCTCTGTAGCAATTAGTTGAGTTCTGTAACCTGAGGTTACTCAGAGGGGGAGTTAATGGCCTTCAGGGGAGCATTGAGGCAAAAGGGGTTGGAAAGGAACATTCAAGCTGGAAAAGGGAGGTTGCATTTTGATTATCTAACGCAGATAAAAAAATGTTTCGGTGTATCGAAAGAAAGAAAGTCTATAGTTTTTAAATTATGAACATCAATAATGTATTCAGTATGAGTTCAAAGGGTATAAGTCCAAATGATCACCGACAGTCTCTGCCTTCAATCAGAGCCAAGATCTCTTTTCAAGGTGAACATTTCCTTCAATGAACATGTAGTACTTGCAGCCTAAGGTACCAAAGCACAAGCCAAAAACTCAGCTAACAGGTCTGTGAATTGAAACCTGGAAAAAGTCTGGAATTTTAAAATGGGAAGTGTGCAGGAACTCTGAATGTTAACATTCAGATGACCACAGTTTAACCACCTATGACCATGGTTTAACCATTTATGACCACAGTACTTCCGAAACATGTCCCACTGAGCACATGAGATTTGTCCACCCACCTACATTTGAAAAAGGTCAATAACCAAAGTAGTTTTCACATGCTATAAGCATAGATTTCAACACAGAGTAGCTCAAATGGAAATGTCCCATTACAGTAAATAAGGACATTATCCATGGTAAGCACTTTCTACACACTTGGGCTGACAGGATATTTTACAGAAATTAAGACACTGAGTTCCTGAATAAACACATTTTCTGAGTGTAAGGAAAAACAGAAGGATTTTTGGCCCAGGATGATTACTGAGAACCTTGGTGAAAATTTCCAATGTGGCTGACTGGCATAGGATAGAAATCACTGATGTCAGTCGTTTTTTTTTACAGACTTCACAAAACAGCTCCGATGTCCTCAGGTAATGCTGCATTCATCTCATCAGAGAGCTTTTGTTCAGGGGAAAACACTTTTGAAGTCCCTGACATTCTGAAGTGTGCAGGTTGCTGACTTGAAAGTTCAATAGGATCTGCACTGAACCAGAAATCAGAAGATCTCATTATTCTTTTAAAGGCATCTATGGTTGTGCTGCAAGAAAAAAAAAACTGTAGAAAAAAGCCACAATGCATACAATGCAGTCATAAATCAGTACAGTACTTGGTGCTGGCTTGGTTAGGCCAGATATATATCTTCAAATGTCATTTGTTTTCCCCAGGAAAATTGAAACTTAATTTCAAGGTTCCGTTAGGGATATATATTTTCGATAATGTACAATGGAAGCTTCTTAAAACAGCCCTAGGTGTCCTTTAAAACAATTCTCGTAAAGAAATCAAAACCCAGTCAAAAAAACCATATAAAAACTATGTAACTGCACACCACATTACTGCTGGATTGGGACACTGCACACATGCCAAGAAAGCACTTAATAAAATATTAGTAATTGAATCTCTACTAATTTCATTATGTTATGTACCAGACACAAACATAATTGGTGATATATCAGGTTGGGACTGGATTTTGGTTTGACATGGAGTAAGCATATATCAGCCTGAATGCCAACCATAAATGAGAGAAGTATTTTCCCAACTGTGGTCATGGAGGCACACAGTGTGTACTGTTCTTTCTCTCAGATGGCTCTCAGATGATTGAGTTCTTAATTGAATCTTGACATCTCTGATCTCAGTCTTTTACAGAGTTTGTGAAAAAATATGCGGTAATCAATTAACAGCTCAATCAAACCCAGCTAAGTGAGAGCGCAGCTGGAGCAGAAACTCAGCCCTCAGGACCAAGGTCAGGAAACTTTGACTTAAAAATATATATGGGACCACTGAAAAACAAAGTTGAGAACAACTTGTGACAAACCTGAATTTGAGGAGAAGCAGGCCATTTTCAAGTCCATTTAAGAGGAGTCGGTACACATTGTGAAAGCTGTGCCAGGACTTTGCAAACAGGTCACTGCATATACTTGCCTGACTTCTCTTGCTGGGACTGTGCCCATGGGAACTAGGGCAGAGTTAATACAGTAGCAGCCCAAATCACTGCCTGATAAGTGAATGCACAGGACTGGTTTATAAGCATTATTCCTCGTTTTGGAATGGGGTTGGAGGTGATGAAGGAGTTTACCAGGCCATGGACAAAATACACAAATAGACATACACACACACACTTCCATAAAACCTGCCATAGGACATTTAGTCCCATAGCTTATGTGATGTTTTTTAAAATGTTATTCATCATGTAAATTTGCAATATATTGTATGGATATGTACTCCTCAAGTACAGATACTCCCTGGAAGGCACTCATTGTTCTAGTTCACAAGAAATGTATTGTTTTCTTGCTTCTATACATAAAAACCAAATACTTGTTACAGAATTTGATTTTGATCTGTATAAAATCCTACAACAAATTAGCCTAATCCTGTAATACACTGACCTGCCTCATAGGATGTTTTAAAGGCACATATAATGTTGAGAGAAAACTGCACGGAATCTGGATAGAAAGCATCAATACTAACTAATTTTTTTTTCTTTTCTGTTGCCTGTCTGTCAACCAAGAGTGAATTAATTCAGAGCTTGAAGTAGAAATGTCAAGAAACAAAATCACTTTTTTCCTGTGAACTGTAGAGTCTTCACTTCCATTATCTCTATTGTGCTTCTGTGACCTTCTTTACAGACTAAAGATGCCATATCCAGTTCTTCTCCCAAGTCCAAAACAGATCTTCAACCAACAGATGATGTTCCAATTTGTGCTGCTTCTTCCCGCGATGAAAATCTCCTCTCCTCTTCAGCCAAGGAACGGGAGGTAGATGCAACAGCAGTAACAAACCAGCCCATAACTACCCACGCCCCACTTCAAATGCCTCAGATACCCGATTTTACAAAAGATAATCATGCTGTGAAAGAGCACAGCGATGATGTCACCTCTACACTGGGTGCACAAATGAATATCCCTGGTGGTGAAACACTCCTCGCAGGCAGCATGGAAGACAGTGAGACGTCAAGTCTCGTCTCAGAGTCAGACATTTCCCCCCAGCCCACCAAATCAGACCCACAGCCAGCGGTCCTAGACAAAGTGCCTTCACAAGGCTGTTCTCTTCCCCTGGATGTGGCAGCACCTGACAAGGGTAGAGACAGGCCATATGCAGATTTGGTGACTGGAGAAGGTAACCAAAGGTCTTTTAAAACTCAAGAGCAACCTTCTGGCCCTTCCAGCCCCCCTGATGAACCGGAGACTGACCCCAGAACTGGGGGTAAATTCGAGCTTAAGGACACAGGGGCTCTTGAAAGTCACCCATGCTCAGAGAGTGAAAGGCAGGTAACAAGAACAGAGACCACCTGGACGGCATCGACGAGGATGCAGAGTGAGACCTTCCAGGCTGGTGGAGATGAATCACAGGGCCTGGCTTCAGCTGGGCAGGCTGGGACAACCCAAAGTCAAACCACCCCTCTCATAGTGCCTCACTCTAACCCTGCCCTTCACACCTCACCTCCCCGGTATCTCCAACAAGGATTGGTCACCGAGATTGAAAAGTCAGATGCTATTCTCTCTAGTGGCCTGGACTCCATAGAATCTTTCGTGGGGTCAGAGGGTTTTGCTAGTGGCAGTCTCTTCACTGAACGGAGCCACGCATTGCCAGAGGCCACAGACAAAATCACAGCATCACCAGCTGCCACTGCTGATGTCACGCCATCAGTAAGCCAAATTTACACCCATATCCCAAATGAGAATATTTTGCTGGATTACAATGAAGAATATCCTCGCGACATTGCCGACACAAGAGGGAGTACCCCTCAGAGTCTTGACAGTACCGAAAATAAAGAGGAACCACAACAGCAGATACCAGCATCAGACTTCCTCCTGGCTCAGAGGGCTGAGTCTGCAGCCAAACTGCACGAAGCACTCTGGGTATCTGTAATCTGCTTCACTTTAGCAGTTTGCCTGGCGATGTCTCTTCAGTACCCGCACATCTCACTCTTTGTGATGTTGTGTCTCATCTGCATCTGTAATTGAACACCTACTTTCCACCAGCATTTCCTCCAGTAAGTGCCTATACTATTCATGTGTAAACACGGTATGGTTTACAAATCTCTTATAATAGTACAGGCATGATTTTTCACTTGCAGTTTGTCTACTTTCTAATCTTATGTGCTTGATTAATTATTTCCTGTTTCCTTCCCTATTCGCCCGGTGCACAAGGTGGCGTCTCTTAACTTCCGGGTTCTGCGTGGTGTGCATTACTGTTTCCGGTTGTAGTAGATGTGAGGAGAATTGCAAGAAGGCTTGGATAGCAATAGCGATAATGAGTGTTTTTAAGATTAAGGAGAAACGATTAACATATCAGCGGCAAGAGAAGAAAGCGTCTCTACATTGTTGTGTGCCTTGATGTGTTAATTCGTCAAGGTACAACTCGGAGATTAGCTTTCATTGGTTTCCAGTCGATCCTGACGTACGGGCTCAGTGGCTCATTAAGATCCGTAGAGCAGGGTGCGAAATACAGGTTGACACTTGAGACCCCCTGAAAGCCTCAACAGCAAAATTTGGGGGGGTCTCTGGAAAAATCTTTAAAAAATTATTTGTCACTTGCAATTGTCACTAAAAATGTCTTTTAACCCTTAAAGCCCGACAGACGCAGCCAACGTCCAAATTCACATCCCCTCTTCTCAGTTGAATTGCTCACGAAGTGTTCATCGCTAACGATGCTAGTTGCTTGTCTATGCGACAAAGTGTTGGCGAGAAAAATAATTTTGAATTTACATCAAATTTAATCATAGTTGCAATCTGCATACAGCTCTGCGTCCATCTCCACACCCATTACTCTTGCTTGAATTACTCATGAACTCGTCATTGCATAGATATGGAACATATCACAAGAAAGAGCGGAACCGGAGCTTTGTAATGATGCTAGTCACATATTTGTACATACCGAAGTAATAACGTTATGAAGACAGATCAAACTTCTGCAAAGTAATATCTTTACTAATTTCTTCACCCATTTTCACACTCCTGCTTCTCGGTTGAATAAGTCACGAAGTTTTGTATGTCTGATGTTACCCAAGTTGCCAGATCGTCTATGAAACACAATCCACACACATGAACACTCAGCATCACTCATCTGCACATGGGAGGAGTCCTCAAGGACAATCTAAAAAAAAAGGTGTCATGTTACAATCATATAGCCGACACTAACACATCATCTTAAATATTACACAGAAAAAGAGAAATGAGAAAGCTGATCAGATTGTTTTGAGTAATCATGGTAGTAGGCTTAACCTTATCAAGTTATCAATGTCATCACAAAAAGAGAACAAAAATAGTCTATTTCTGTTCTGTTTTTGGAACATTGTAATGTAAGGAAATTAAAAAAGATAAGTCTGAGTAGTCTATAACATTGGTGTCTTAACTTGCTCAAACCTACATTCAAATATAGTTTGTACAACAGTGAATACTGAACATACAGCAAAGAACAACAGCCACCACAACCAGTTTCTGGGGTTTTCACGAAGGCTATAGATATTTGAATGCTACCTACAAGGCAGGTAACGTTTATGTTACCTACTTCAGACGTAAATGTTAGACAGTTACAGAACCTATCCTAGCGACATCAAAGCCCCAGAACATAACTGGAACAGAACTGGCTTGGAACTGACAAACAACTGAACTATCTTCCATCCTACTCTGAGGTTGTGAGGTTTCTCATGTTTCCTCATAGATCTATGGCAGGTAGCTCAGACGCTCACTCTCCCTGTTCGTTGATCTTTATTTGATACTGGGGACAATATCACGTTATCAACACACTTAAAACTGGGTCATACTAGTCAAAATGTTGTCAAATTATCAAACGTTAGATAACAAAGTTAGCTGGTTAGCAGGATAGCTTATCCTTTGTGGCTGTTTACGTTAGGTAGCTACTAAGCTGGTAAGTTAACTTACCTTCGTAATTATCGATGTAACTGGAGACGTACATCTTGAAGCCCTTCTCTCACTTACTCCTTGGTGCTGATGCTGCAGCTTGAATGATGCGGTGAACATCGTTGATTGTTACTTTTGGAAGATCTTGAAGACATCGCATGTAGAAAGTCATTTTGTTATCTGCTAACTGCCTGGCGTCTGAAAGCGGAAATGCTTATGCTCAACATCCTCAAACCAGAAATCGTACAACGTCGTCTTACTCAACTAGCCAATTCAATGCAAGTGAATGGCATCCACCTGAACTCTTGAAGTGCAAAGTCTTGACCTAATCCCAAATGTTAATGATAAATACAATAATGAACAAATCCTGTTGAAATGAATGAAGGTTGTCACACCTCAGTGATAAAATGTAAAAATTACCTGAATTGATATTGAGCTATTGGGCTATATAGCTATCATTTCCATTGATTTCAAAACCATTTTTAATGCTGCTTCAATGACAAAATATTTCAAGCCAACTAGTGCCTTATAAAATGATCAATCTTTTAATTTAAGCACATGCATTTCAAATGCACTTAAAGGTGCACAATGTCTAAATATTTGAGGAAATGCAAATTTATAGTTAAATGACTTGTAGCTAAGATAATCTAACATTAAGAAACAAATAGGTGACTTTCCATTGTCAAAACTAGAACTAGCAACTAAGACTGCACTGTTACATTGCAATATTGCAATTTAGCAGACACTCTTATCCAGAGGAACTTACATTGGTTACCGTTTTTATAATGTTATCTATTTACACAGCTGGATATTAATTGAGGCAATTGTGGGTTAAGTACCTTGCTCAAGGGTACAGCTGTACTGCGCTTCTGCCTGCTTTTCCATTGTCCACTGTTGGGTGGAACTGGAGCTACAGTACATTATGTGGAAGCTATTACTTTGGCCTCTGTTGAAGCTTGTGCTGAATATGGAATATATGTACCTTGGTATGACAGCATTGTAAGTGACTCAGGATAAAGGTATCTGCCAAATAAATGAGTATAGAAATGCTTAATCATAATAATAGCAAACAGGGTCCAGGAACAATGGGCAGAGTGGCCACACTCACCACCAGGCACAGCCAAATAGGTGAGACTGAGATGTATCAAAATTTGGCAAAATGACTTACAAGGGTAAATCTAAAAAGAAAATGTCTGTTTTTTGAGAAATATCTGCACGTGCAAGTTGATAAAGTCTTGGGTACATTGTATTTGATCTCTTTTCTGATCAAACATGTTCTTACAGGTTCACAATAGCTCAGTGTGGCTTCTTACTTGGTGTTCATCTTAACCAGAGTAGCAAAACTTTTAACACTGCCAGTTGGAACCTTCTGTCAAATGGCTGTGTTACTGTTCTGGCAAATGAAGACCACATATTTTTTGCAGGTAAATCCAGGATAGAACAGAAATAAATACATAGCAACCATGTGAGCACACATCTTCTACAAGAATAATTATTTAGCTACTTTTCTGGTTTGTGTATTTAGAGAAATTTGACACCATGTAATCTCCCCTGAGTGGCGTTGAGGTGGGGGTGTGGCCAGGATTATTCCTGTGGAAAAAATGGAAGCATGAATAGTAACCTGCCAACGTTTGGTCCCAGATGACCCATGTGGTCTTATATTTATTTTGTTGCAGTGAGTTTATCATTTTCCTTATTAACTTTCCAATTCTCATATATAGCTAGCCACACAGAATTTCTGTTTCATTTTGTAAATTATATTTCAGAAGTAGTTTTGTGTCAGAAGTGCAGCTCACAACAAAGAAAACAAGCCACAATGCATGCAATTAAAAAATATACAGAAAAGGATGTATGCAAAATACATTGCAAGAAATACAAGAAGGGCTTGTATAATATGCAGCCTGTGAATTACTGCCTTGCAGCTAGATGGGTGGATATTCGTTGCCTTTGTCTTAATGGATCACTATGATACTTATGAAACATGACCTGAACAAAACAGTGCCAGTAAGGGTGAATATCTCAATTATAAATTCCCTTTACATAATCACTGCCACATGAACATATTGCTGGTTGTAGCGATGCTGTATAGTACATAGCTAATAATTCCCTCCCACTGAGTAATATTAGAAAATATTTCTAAACACTGCAGTGTAAGACATTTGCTTCATTATACAGTCATTGATAATAATGAATATGTTTAGCACAGGTGCACAAAATTAGTTGATAGTAAGATTTGTTGAATAATAAAATGTTTTCTTATGTGACCATCAGCAGAAGTTATGCATAATTATTACCATTCACAAGTGTAGCTACACCGTAAAGGAGTCAGATTGCTATTTGCAGTGATTTACCTTTAGCATTGTATAAGAATCGGTTAAACTGCTGTACACAACTGCTGTTCCTTAACATCTCGCAATAGGAAAGAATACAAAGAAGTTAATGTTAAAATGAGAATGGTTCAATGAGGAAATAAGGCCCCAGTTGTGGTGTTTGGTTGGACGTGCTTTCATGAATCTGCCATGTAGATTACTTAGTTCCAATGTCCACCTGAACACTTATCATGGAGTTCATTTTAAACTACATAAAATGTGAATTACAAAACCCAAAAAACAAAATCTAAAATACATTTAAAGTTATAATCAGGTATTCTGTATACATATGAAATGATTACTGTAAACCACTGGTATATTTACAGTTAATTATTGATATTATAAATAAATTGATTAATTATACATTTGTTATTCAATTTATTGTAGGAGATATTTGTGAATTCTTTAGAAAACAGATATTTTTAGTGATTATATTTAGTAATAATTTAGCAAATTAATTTTACCATTTTTTAATTTCTAAATGAATCTTTTTTGAAAATTGATTTTGCAGTGGTTATATTTTTATGTTGCCTTTACAACTGTAGAATGGAATGTATTAATTAGACCATTGTTTATTTGCCATTGCTGTCACAAAAAAATGCAAAAAGGAGAAATGACACAGTATCCACAAGGCTACAGTAGGGAAAGCAACACAGGTTACCTACAGTGAAAAGTTAATGGTGTGAATATTGTTGGTATGTGGTTGAAGTTGGAAGAGCTTGTGAAGGTTCAGCAGAAAGTCATCAGTTGGGATGGGGTGGTTGTTGTAAGACAATGAGAAAGACTAGCTAGCGGCCTCACCAGTAGGAAAGAATGAAGAAACAGGAGGAGTTTTTGATTTAATTGGAAGTCAGGCTGGGACAGCAAGGCCAGGGAACTCAGAGACTGGGATAGCAAACCTCAGGGAGAGAAAACTGACATTACAGTAAGTGTTCTGTGTGTTTGCGACAGGAATTGTATTGTTTTTTAGAAACGGTGTCAGCCTTGACCTTTATGTCAGTGGGGTCTTCTCAACCTTTGGTTGGGGAAGGATCCTCTGGTCTGGTGAAGGCTTGTATGTAAGATTTGTAATACAAACAGATGTGCCCATGTAGAATAGAGTATTTCATCCATTTTATTCATCTAATAAATGTCATGCCATACTGCAGGAGAAATTTTGTGCTTTGTAAGATGAAGATAAATACTGCACGTCTACTGTGAAAATGATTTCCCATTGGTTTTAAGATTGCATATGTGTGTGACTGTGTGTGTGTGTGTGTGTGATGTTTATGTTTGCAGTGTGTGGAAGACAAATAAAATACTGCTTGTCAGCCTGTGAAACCCACTATTAAACCTGGTTGTGATGTTTCTGTGCTTATCTCTCTTTTCACACCTGTTAGTCAGAATATTCTCATTTGCACACAACTCTGTGTTGGCGACAAGTCAGTCCTTTGGGAGTCACTGTAGACATACACTTACAGTATGCATATCTGCCATAGCTAGGCTTGGGCTCATACACAAATATTGCTAGCCATGATCAGGATGGAACCTACTTGAAGAATGACACAAAAATGAGAGCAGTGTGAATTGCCCTTGTCCCTGGCTCCCCTACATAAATAATTTAGTGCGGTACAGAACATTGGCACACATATTTTTACTGAAGTTCCAAATGAAGATTCAGGAGGAGAATTTTCAGGTAATTCCTGCGTAATTAACCAAAGCTAGACAAACCAGTCCCATCCATGACTATAAAAATCCCACTTACTATTTCCTTTCCATGTCAGATGTTCATGGCACCCCTCCTCCACCCATCCCCCCTTTCAATGCCTAAATGGGGGTCAGCAACTTTAGTCCATGACCAGGTGCTATCCCTTTGTTGGGCTCCAAGCCAAATTACCAATATATATACCAAAGCACCATTACAGCCACACCAAACATACCCTTCATACTTTGACTGTGATTGTAAAGATCAATGACACCCTTTCAGGACAATAGATTAAGAATTATGATTGTGTCTGATTGGATGTCCTTTTCCTTACCAAACATAGTCTTATGTAATGTGTAGGTGGGACTGTGAGTACGATTCTTACTAGGTTTTCATAATAGAATTGTGAAGTTTATACACAATCACAACAACGAAAAATAGCTACATTGCCATGTAAGTAGGCCTGGGCAGCAAGGAATGAGCTTAAAGTCTACTTTTGTATTCACCTAACAGCACACAGTAAATAAATATCTAAATAACTCATACAATAGTAACTGTAGCTGTTGTTGATCAAGTTGTTAAACAATGCACAAATAAGTTAATACTTTGATTCTCTCTGATACTATTTGCAAACAAACTAACATTTAGGCTTCCATCTCACTGAGGTGCTTTCTGTCAGGTGCAAGGTATTAAATTACAGAATATATTCATTTATTAACTAGCAAGGTAACTAGCTATACAGTAACTGATAATATTATTGAAAATAACTAAATATACAGGAAAAGAACCATGGTGCTTTCATAAAAGATGAATGGGAGGCAATATCTTAGTTTGCATATCTGAGTCCCAAAGAGTCATCACTATGTCTGCAGCCAAGACAGAGGTGAGGCTTCTTTACCAGCATACTATGGTGATAAATAACAGGCCTCCTCCAGTTATAGAGATAGTGCAGGCTTTTTTTATTGGCATGTTGAATCTCTCCTTAAATTACACACTGGATAGGTTAACTTAATGTCTGGATTCTTCCCCTCTTCCATTCCATTGAAACGGCACAGGCACAAACGGTAACAATGAGATTCCAGAGGTGTGTTCTGCTTGACAGATGACTGCAGTCATGTATCTCCCATTGCTTTGCCCCTGTTCATACTGTTAAGCATGGAGGAATAGGGTGAAAGGAAAAGAGCAGCCATCCTCACCATGCTGCAATCACCTCCAAGCAATAGCCTTTAGAAAACAGTAGATTAACTTGGGATGAAGCAACTGAAAACTGCAACTGTTGTCTTGAGACTCAGTGTCATTCTAATCCATGAAGTGCAATTGTTCACAAGTATGTTGTGTCAGCAATAGCTTTGTTATCATAAACCATAATTCCATCCTTATTTTTTATACCTCTTATTTCATCCTTAACTATCCTTTTTCGACCATAATATTGAAAAAAGCATTTAGAGTTGCTCTTTGCACCTAGTGCAATCTGTCTTTCAAAACGCCTTTTAGCTTCCCTTATTTTTTTCTTAACTTGAGCTCGCATATTACTGTATTCAATCTTATTACTCTCTGAGCTCTCCAACCTGTATTTTCTAAATAATTTCCTTTTTTGTTTCAAACTGTCCCACTGTGGATGCTTCTTTTTCAGCTTCCCTTTTCTCACTTGCGAAATGAATTTATGCTGTACATCCAGAATAAACGTTTTAAAAATGCACCACATTTCTTTCACAGTTTTTCCATCTAGAAGAGGTACCCAGTTTATATTCCTTGTATAATCACGCATCTTAATAAAGTTAGCTCGTCTAAAGTTGAATACTCTAGTATTTGAGAATGCAGACTTAACTTACCAAAAAAATTCAAATGTAATTGACTATGTAAGTGACTATGGTCACTTGTTCCGAGTGGTTCCCCTAACTCAGTACTGCCGATTCTATCAGGATTATTACACAGAACGAGATCTAGAATTGTGTTCTCTCTCGTGGGTTCAGTAACAGACTGTATCAAAAAACAGTCATTTACAACATCCAAAACCTCTTCCTCACATTTGCCTTGACCTGACACAGCTTCCCAATTAATTGAAGGGTAATTGAAGTCCCCCATTACTATTGTCTCACCCTCCTGACATGCTAGTTTAATGTTATCAAAGAGCATACTGTTGACACTACTGTCTGAGGCTGGTGGCCTATAGCATACTCCAACATTCAGACCTTTTTCATTTTCCCCCAATATTTTAATCCATATGTCTTCGCTAACACCAAGGGGCTCCATTCCAGGAATTTCCTGAATATTAAGGTTATCCTTTATATAGCGAGCTACACCTCCTCCTCTTCTATTGATTCTATCTTTTCTTAGCAGCTTGTATCCCTCTACGTTATACTCATCCCCATCCCCTGCACCAAGCCACGTCTTTTTAAAATTTTATTTTTTATGCTTCTAGCATTTAAACAAAGGAATTTCAGGGTACCACGTGTGCATTTCCCGTCCTTCCTGCTCAGTACCACCTCTATTACAGTGCTGCACTGACTGATTTACAAGCATCGTTTCCTCACTATTAATAAGATACTTACCCATGGTGTGTTCTATTCCGGCAGTCTGTCTATCCCTACCCATCTCACTGTATAACCTCCCTGCCCCCCCAGACCCTAGTTTAAATAACCCTCTGCTACCCTAAGCATAGGCTGGATCCTCCCCCGCTCTAGCCAGGAGCTTGTCTGCACTCTCCAGGAGGTCTCCAACCTGGGTACCAGGCAGGCAACAGACCATGCGAGACTCCTTGTCGCACGAACACACTATGCTATCTACCCCTCTAATGATTGAGTCTGTGACGGAGTGCCGTCACTACGGTTGAGTATGTGCTTTGACTGCCATACCAACGAGCCTGGCTCTTTGGTGTTGTGGTCAAAGTCGCATGTTTGGTACCCCGTAGACCTGGGTTCAAGGCCGGTTGGGGTGTATGCTCTCGCTCTTCACTACAAATGGTGTTAGAAGTGGGATGGCTGGCCTTGAGGCCATTGGAGGTGTGCCCAGTGTGTGAGCCGTATGAGGGACCCCAGAGATGGGTGAAGCACAGTGTGAGGGACCCCAGAGATGGGTGAAGCACAAGTGAGTGGGGCACCCTGGGATGGGAGAAGTACGGCAGGGGAATATGTGAGGGACGCCTTGGTGTGTGAAGTGCATGGGCATGCCTCCCGAAGGGGAGGGCAGTGTGACGGAGTGCCGTCACTACGGTTGAGTATGTGCTTTGACTGCGATACCAACAAGCCTGGCTCTTTGGTGTTGTGGTCAAAGTCGCATGTTTGGTACCCTGTAGACTTGGGTTCAAGGCCGGTTGGGGTGACTGCTCTCGCCCTTCGCTACAGAGTCCCCCACTATCACCAACTCCCTTTTCTTGGAGAATGAGGCCACCTGGGTGCCCTGGGGCTCTTCAGTCCTCCCACTCTCAGGATCGTGGGCCTACTCATCCTGCAGTGGCACAAAACGGTTGGTCACTGCAATCTCTGGAGATGCCTCCCTTCTTGGAATCGTGTGCCCCTTTCTACGCCTACGCCCTACTGTAACCCAGCTCTCTCGCCCTATCTGGTCTGTATTTTCCCCCCTACCCGGCTTTGGTGAGCACACTATCTCCCTCTAGGGCGTACTAATCAGTTCCTGGAACTCAAACAATTCAGGATTACTGTGGAGTCCAGCTAGTTGGGCCTCGAGATCAAGAATCTTGTTCTCCAAGTGCTCAACGAATCAGCAACGGTCGCAAGATGAACTCATCCTGGAGGTCTCCCTCCAGAAATCTGATCATCCGGCAACTCTTGCACAGTTTTGGCCACATTTTTTTCCCCTAACTGAACACTCTTTCCCTAAATAAACATTTACTGCCGAGACAGAATTACCAGCTAAAAAAGTGCTAAAAGCACCAAGGTGGCTCAGAACAGCCAAGGGGAGAAATCAAGCACAAGAAATGCCACTTAGCCTAAATACAATAAAACTATGTTTACAGTTCAGCAGATGCGCTAACACAACCAGAATCAGAATATCCTGAAATCTAACGCTGAAGGACAGTAGAAAAAGAAAAAAAAATTAAATAAGCGAACTGGCTAGCTAGCTAAACTACCCAACTAGCTAGCTAAAGTATACTGCTCATATATTTAAAGATTTGCTCCTGAGAGGGCAAAAAACCACAAAAAACCTCTCGCCGGCTAGAATATGTGCCGAATTAGCTGCGTTTGCCAATGAGCTAACTCGTTGGATAACGCTTCGACGGAGGAAAAAAGTGAAAAATTCCCTCTCTGTCCCCTAATGGCAACAAAAGATTTAACTTTAGGAGCAGATCAGGCCTACCTTATTTAATAACTGGGTAAATAGCCCCAATTTTTTATTTTTATCCTATTGAATGTAATAGCACAGAGACCACTCCACAAACACAAACACTGCACACCACTCCACAAACACAGCAGGAACTCGTCCAGGCTAGAGCAATCGAGCAAGAGCAAGGCAATCGAGCAGGGCACGGCCAACCAATGAAGGATGCTTGTATCAATCAGTGGATTCTCAACATTGCTTAAATGTAACAGATTATTTCAACATAGACCTACTGGAACACATCTTTCACAAATGGCTGACTAAATGGCTCTCTTGGGGTTTTTGAGTTCATTTATTATCTACCTGGGTTTCAAACACATCATCTTGTGCCATAACATTTGTTAATGGGCACATTTATTTTGCAGACCTAAAATAGGTAATGGCTCTGCATTTATAAACTGTGTTTAAATTTATGGATGTCATGATACCAAAAACTCACGGTACAATAATACCACAATAAAAAGTCCACGATACACTATTTATCGCGATATGAAAAAATGAAGAAAAATTATGACTTGAAAAAATGTCCTTTATTAAATTAAAAAACAGCATTTTTTATTCATATAAAAATTTGTTTTTCCTTTTAACTTAAAGTGCTTCTGCTTTCCTTCTTTAATAAAATAAAATAAAAGTAGCCAGCCATGACCTAAGCATGTGCAAAAATTGGCATGAATTGTCTTTGGCAATGAATGATTGAACTATGTAGGCCTATGTACAATTCAGTGGCGGCTCCTGCCAAATCTCTCGGGGGGGGGGCAATTGTTGTGATGATGGCTACGGTGACCCGTTCAATGGGTAAATTAACAGCTAGCTAACTAGACATTGTCACAGTGCATCGTGCAAATTCGTCAGCTGGCTAACCTGACATTGTCACATTGCAAAGCATTAGCTACTTCGCAGCCTGCTAGCCTCGTTTTCCGCTCGTGCCAGCTCTGCGAAAATCCCCGGTTATACGATTTCCCCCCCTTTGTAGATACTTGCTTGATGTTTAAATTTGGTCTGGGTGGTCCTAATTCTTTAGTTGCCAATTTATCATGAGTACTACAACGACTGAACGGTATTTCTCTTAATGACACGATCGAGTTGCTCATTAGCCATACTGACCTTGAACGTGACAAGATCGCTGGCTGCCCCAGCGATCCCTACACCAGGTTACGTATAACGAAAGCATGTTAGTGCAAGCCCACCCGGAACCCATACAGATTGCATTGTAGTGCCTGCAGTTAGACAAAAATTGCCTTAACATGAGAGGCTATCAGAGCGATCTGGGTGATTTTCAACCAGATTGAAATTGCCTGA
Organism: Megalops atlanticus; assembly: GCA_019176425.1. Lineage (NCBI taxonomy): Eukaryota > Metazoa > Chordata > Actinopteri > Elopiformes > Megalopidae > Megalops > Megalops atlanticus. The sequence continues at coordinate 7,317,320 of CM032879.1, read as the reverse complement.
AAGGGACAGGACTCCACGGAACTTTGATATTGACACTGATTGATATTCAGAGGCAGGACTAACTGTGTAGAACAGTCACAGCTAGGATAACACTGTGGTAGAATGTGATAGTAAAATTCCATCCCTTTCCTCCTTTGGTGGTGCGTTGCCTGATTGCCCTGGACAAACCACCCCTAGTACAATTGCAAAACAAAAACAATACAATTTTTGACAAGGAGAGATAGTGGAACGCAGCTATACTAGCGAAATAACCATGCAATATCCCGGTAGATTTCATCACAGTCCCCCAATGGTATTGAGACATTTTTTATCGCGATATCGCAAAATTCGATATATCGTTACATCCCTAGACTGTTTAATTGTAAAATCTGCACATTAAATACAAGGATTGACAGTAAGTATTGTCCAATACTGATCATGGGGACCCAATATCTGGTTTTCATTCAAACTGAGCTTTCAATTAATTAGGTTTGATTGAGCTGTTGAATGAATACTGATCTTTAATTGATTTCACTTAAAAATCTGCTGTCAGTTCTCTGATTGGTAACTCGAAGTATGTTAGCTTTATCAGAGATGTTAGTCGCATGAGATATTGCTTGAAGCTATTTCTAGTCATTTGAATTTCCCTTTGATTATGTATTTATTGAATTAGCTGTACAAATCAGTATTCGTCTGTCAGGGCACAGGCACGGACTCACGCGCAGACCAAGTGAACTCAGGTTCCAAACGGTTTATTGAGATCGTAGGGCAAGTTCATAGTGGGAGAACAGGCAGGGTCAAAACCAGGAAGGCAGTCCAAGGCAGAATAAACAAAGAGTAGAAATCAAAAAGCAGGAACAGGCTGGGTCAAACTGGGCAGGCAGGCAGATCAGGCAACCAAGGCAGGGCGGCAGGCAGGGACATGGTCAGAAGTCGAGTAGGAGTCCGAGCAAGGCAGGCAGGCAGGCAGGCAGGCAGGCAGGCAGGCAGGCAGGCAGGCAGGCAGGCAGGCAGGCAGGCAGGCAGGCAGGCACAAATCAGACAAAACCAAGACAAACTGGCAACAAGACAGAGACAAGCAGGGAATATAAAGGGCTGGGGCTGACGAGGAGATGGGATGCAGGTGGGCAGGCAGGCAGGTGGAGGCAATCAGGAAATCAGGTGGGCGGGGACAGGGCAGAGGGCGGGGCAGGGTTAGAACACAAGGAAACAGTAAACAAAAGCACATGGACTACATAGACAGGGAGAACACTAAAACAACAGCTAGGGGGGTGGAGTACTGATATTGCCTTACCTGATTAAGAGAAATTATCTACACAATAGAGCCTAGAATGATTATTTGAATCACTAATTGTCCTTAAGTGGGACAGCTGTACCAAATTTGTACCAAAGGGCCAGATATTCACAAAAACTAAGCTGAACAAACAACTTTCCATTCAAATAAATTTCCATTGTCTGTTTCAACATTTCATTCAAAAAGAATTTTTTGAAGAGTAAGCCACCAGCTTTTCTCTTCTGGCTAAATGGTGGGGGGTGTTTTTTTCTTTTGGAACTGTGTTCCCTTTGTGTTGGTTTTGCCTGCTGAAAAGGAATGGATAGATCTCCCTAGCTCTGCTGCAAAGATAGCTCTGGTCTTATTGACTTACTCTCTTTTACTTACGCTCTTGAGACTGGCTACCCCAAGATGTCAGCGATGCATACATGGTACCAAGCCTGTTTTTCTCAAACCAGCTTCCCCGGTGACATCAACTTACTGGTCTTCCATTAATGCAGAGTCACATGTTCAGTTCACAGGGTACCCTGATGTTTTCTGCATGTTTACTGCTGTTTATACAGCCTTATTACATGCACATAGGTACCTTGCTTTATGTATGGTTTATATATAGTAGTTATACCTGGGGCAACACAGGACTGACACAAAGTCTCTTACTAACTCCTCCCATTGCAGCTCCCATTGCAACGGAGAGCTTAGTTAAAAATGTAAATGATTAACTTTTGAAGTTGGTACATATTCATAATTCACAGATTTTATACACTACGATCTAGTTGATAAAATTTTACAATATATGCATTTATAAAAACTAATGCTATTGTACAGAGCCTACAATAAGGGATTAAATCAACAAATATGAGAAATCTTTGTTCTCTGACAAAATGTGAGTTTGTATCAAATGGGAATCAAACATGTTAGATTGCTTAGGAAAACAAACACCCAGAATAAATCTTTTGTTAACCAACTCATCCTACTTCTGCTTTTCTTTAGGTTTTTATAGAACAAAAAGGTTGAACCTGTTGAAAGATTTTGCTATTATGTCTCAAATTTGCATGCTGTTTTGAACAATTATCCAATAAACTATCATTATGAGAGATAACGATTTCTCAATAAAAATAATCATGAGAAACACAGATTTCCCCAACACTGCATTACTACTGAAGTAATATGGCAAAAATTAAAAAGACAGACTAAAGTAATTTCAGAAAATGAAAATGAATTTGCCCTCTTTCACAATGTCAGTATCTGGAAATCATTAAACTTGTCTCAAAATGAGAAACAAAGGTCAAAATCATATCTAACATTTTGTACAGAGTAGATTGGGTACCATCAATCCTAGCTGTCCTCCTTGACCTTTGCAAATTTTGTGCTTTGATATGTTTACACAGGCTGTGTGCATCTACATGTCACATCTGTTGCAGAAAATATGTACCAGGAAGGGGAAATAAATCTAGTTAAGATGCTGATGCTGCCATGATCCCTTATTTTCATGTGATCTCTTCTGTGTTCCAAAGCTCCTTGAGACACAATTCCACAGAGTATTTCATTGAAACGGAAAAGCAGCCAAATTTTTAGCTGTTATGAATATTATAAAAGCCTGGAGGTGAGAAAAAGATCAAGGACCCCAGCAATGACACTGAATCAAGATTCAAATCCACATTTTGTCAGAATTCAGGATATTTCCACAACACCCAATAAACAAAAAACTGGGTCAATACAAACCTGTCAGAATCATAGTCTTTGCTATATTTTTGTTCAATCTATGAATTATTCATCTATATTGATAATCCTCTCGTTCTTTAGTCTAACAACAGATGTGCGCTAGCAGACAAACTGAATTACATGCATACAAGATAAATGAACTTGAATGTGATGACATGTAAAACACGGTACAGACAAGGAATCGTTATTTTAATATTTTTAGCTTAACGATGGCTTCGCACCTTCTTGGCATGCTGTCAAACAAGGTCTTCCGGTGTTCCTGCAGCAGCACATCCTGCAGGAGCTCCTGCGGGTTCATAGGGCTCTGCTCACATACAGTACTATGGTTGCATTTTAGCCCGGAAAAGGTCTGGACTGGAGCTCAGAGTGCTGTGTTGACCTGCTGGCGACCTTAGTTCCCTGCTTTCAAATGCTGGCACAGTTTAGAGCAAAGTTATTCTGTTATCCTCCACTTTCAGAGCCCTCTGCCTGAACTAATCTTAGGAGAGTCTTTCAATCAATTGTGCTGCTCTGTTCAAAAAGCATTGTTAAGTGGAGGTATGAATTTTTATGTGGCAAGTAATTCTCTTTCTCTGGCTGTGTTGCACATGAAAGGCTGGAGTGATTTCTGCAGCTGACTTCTAGGCATCTAGGCATGATTAAGGCAAAGTTTACATGCATCAGGTTTAGTCACAAATATACAGTACAAATTAATGCTAAAGAGGTTTGTCCTTTCAATAAAGCTCATTCTACATGCTCCCTTTAACAAAATGGCACACTCTACTCTGGTAATGGCACTTACCACATAATCTTCATGTTAATAGTAATTATTCCAGGACACAACTTAAAACGACAGCTTGTGAGGTTTTGCAGGAATAATCAGTGGTAAAAACAAAGAATCAGTATAAATGAATAAAATCAGCCTTCACTCCTTATACAATTTTGACCACCACCCCTACACCCTCCACCCCCCTACTTTGGTTTCTTGACTGCTTTGGGTGAGGCTCCACCTCAAAAACTGCCATATCCATCCCTAAATGAAGAGACGTTGTTGCTTCTGCCACAGGAAATTGAGGCTTTATTGTCATGACTGAACAATGTGGTTAGGGCTTCATACAACAATAGATTAAAGCTGGCTTTACAGACAATCATAGAGAGGCTTGAAAATCACCATCTTTTGTAGAAACCCAGAAAAGAGTATGATCAAGCATGATGCAAATATGTAGCTACATTCCTGCAATTGCAGACGCTAGAATCAGAGCGGAGACAACCTTGAGCTTTGGTACATTTTATATCAGAGAAGACTGTGCGTAATGTGCTGGAGCCATTTAATTCAGCTATTTTTTTATTTCAAAAAGACTGTTAAAGATGAATAATTACTCACTGATAGCTGCTCTGTTTCTATCAAAATGGCTCAGCCCAGCTGTTCTCTTTGTTCAACAAAAGGTAGGGAAATTGTTTGAAAAAGGAGTGAGTACAGTGATTGGGGCATGAAGATAGCCAAATCAATTAACTACTTTCACATTCCCGAGACAATTAAGGATGTGCCAACACAGTGTATAATCAGTAACTTATTCCTGTACCTATTTTGGATTTAGGCTTGGATATATGTCAGAATTCACTGAACTTCATTCCTGTATATTAGTCTGTGGTAAATGGCCTCACCACATAAGAGAATTACAACATATTAAACACCCACTGAATTTCACGGTATTCACAATATCGAACACATTTGAAATGAAAACGTCTGACAATGTTGAGGTAATACTTCAGTAAATTATAAAAATAACAGCATCTTAACACTTGATACTTACAGAGTCAGGTCTGGACAAACAACAAAAATCATGCCATCTCTTTAATATATGCTGCTATGTCATGCATCTAAATGACTAAATAAAATATTATTATTTTAATATCTTTATTTCAGCTTTTGTGACAGATGTAAATTTCAATGTCAAGAAAATCACTAATGGATTGCGGATTGACTCCATTTCAACAACAGGAGTGCGCTGAAAATACAGACATACTGCACAGTGTAGTCATAAAACCGTTGTAACATAGCCCTGGGATCTGCTATATAACACTATATCACTATTGCAACATGTGTACATGCTTGCACATAGTTGTTCAGTATGTACTATTGACCAGATCCGTTGCGTGACTGCAGATTCAGTAGGTAAGGTTTATTTAAATCAAAACGAGCACTAAGCAATCTTTTTCTACATTTGCTGTCAATTGCAAATGCTGTCAGGGATTAGAAATCCAGCATGGCATTAAAAATACATTTTTTGTATATTCTATCATCAAATAAATATTGAAAATTATATTTTAATTGAATTGTAAATTATTTATTTATCTGTATGTACTTCAGTCTGTAGCATACAAAGTAGCTGCGTATTTGTATTTTCTTAATGACGAAATGTGTCCAGAAGCATGTGACCAACATACCTCGCAACTCCCTATGAGCCATTTGTATGTTACTCTCAAGTAAAAATTGTAACGAATAACAATATGACAAAACAAAAGGAAAATGTACTTAAGTTTTTCGGAACTTGTAACATTTAAACAGCATCAATAGGCGGGGAACCAGATGAGCACGGTGAATGTAGACAAAGACTGTTGGACAATAATATTTTATTTTAGGTACCTTGCTTCAACTTACTGCGCTGTACGTCACTACTAACCCGCATTGGTCCCTGTGACACCGCTGGAATGTCCAGTGTATAGGATAAGATTAGAGTCTTGGCACGCCAACCGTTAAGAGCACTGTTATCTTGAAGAGTACTCTGAGAGATTAAGTTTTTAAAGAAAGATTATGAACCTTGAACTACTCAATTCACAGACTGAGTAGGCTACACCAAGGGAGAAGACGCGCGGTTTGGTCACCGTAGGTCTGGAATTGAAGTATCTCCAAGAGCAATCCGAGCCTCTAACATCGCCGAAAAGGTCTCGCATAGCAGTGAAGTCACGGTGTCAGGCTACAGAGGACGGAGCCGCAATTGTAAATCGAGATCAGTGTTTAGGGCCGACAATTCCCACCAGGCAGCTCCGGCCACTGCAACATGGCTCAAATAAATGGCGTATCCTTTGTCTTGTAAGATTAAAGAAGTGAATGTTTGCATTGTTTGCAGTAACACAAACGTCATATCCGTGCTCACTGTAACTTTCAGTAATGCCACTGCTGGTCGGGAAAAACTTCCATCACAGCGTGTCTCGGACTGTTAACACAGAGTATCGTTTTACATATGGCTGGTGCACGCGATCTGTAAATACGCAATGTTCAAGCGCTTGCCTACCATTCTGTTTATTTTCCACTTGAGGTGAAGCATTACGTGCTAATTTTAATAGGACAGAATTTGGATGGTTATATTTTGCATATTTAAACAGCCTGTGCAATAATTTGATATTCAGTTATGTACGTATCCTTTGTAGGCAAGTGGGTATATAGGATATGTGTCGTGTATGTAGTGTAGAGCAAAAAAATGAATAAAATGAAATGCAGAAAAACAGGTCCACCTAATTAAAAGGAGAAAGCCTAACATGGATTTTCAATTGGAGGTAAATGTACGCCAGGGAAGGACAATGTATATGAAAACTAATTGCTGGTTACTTTGTGTACTCTTTATATAGTGCACTACCACAAATCCAGCTCCTTTACTCCTTGTTACCTTGAGTAAAGTCAGGTAAGGCCATCTGTTCGGATGTAGTGCAGCGGTTTGGACAGCTGCTCGCTTCAGCGTGAGACCACTCGGAGCAGCGTCGTGTCAGCCCAAGACAAAACGTTTTGCCAGTAGTTTAAGGAGAGATTAAACGCTCCTGGACCTAGCGCCTGGCAGGTAAATTGCAATTTACTGTCGCGGACAGCCTAACATTCGCGACATTCTGAGCGAGAGGAACCATCTGGAATTTGCACAGCAGGACAAAAGCTGGAACAACGAAACATTTGTCACTCAAGTAATAATAATGTGGATGGTGATAAAGACTATCAACCTGTGATCATACATGTATGTTTTGGCAGTCTTATTATAATGGCCGAAAATATGGAACAGCGAACTAATAATTATAATTCAATGAATATAAAATTACATAATTATAATTATTATAATTATTATTTTTGTTATTTTATTTACTATTTTTATCATTAATTATTAAGTATTATGTATTATTAATGTATTATTTATTACACAAAGACTGTCATGCAAACCCTATTGTTTTTTGGGATTGTTTTATTGTTTACCTTTCTGGAATGATTCTGCAGCCATACTGCCCTGAAGCCTTCTGCTGTAAAATGGATGAAGCTATGCTGGGCTTAGGTTGGCACTGGGACAGGAAACCTCCTGGGAAAACTAGACTGCTGCTGGAAATGGTACTGGCATGCCAGCAGGGGTCAGTCTTCCCCCTGGGCTAAGTAGAAAAATGAACATAATGTGAAGAGGCCAACATGTGGTTGGAGAGACTGCATGAACAGACGAGATGTTAGACTGAGGTCCTGACCCTTTGTGGTACTCGAAGATCCCCGTGGTACTTATTGCAGTGTGTAAGGGATTCCCTGCTCTCCTGGCTGCATTCCAAATCTGGATCTCTTATTCAGGCCATCTACTCATCTGCCATGTTTAAGAGGTTAAATACATTTCTGGTGCTCCACCTCAGCTGACTGTCAAAGAACTCCATGAAAATTAAAGTGTTAAGTCTAAAGGGGATTGATCCTAGGCATCAATTGTCTATATTATTCCACAATTTAGAAAATATGTAGTAATAAATTCCTCCAAAAATAAACAATGCAAATAAAATCTTGCAGTTTTGCACAGGGCTAAGGAATGTGAAATGAACAAAAAAATTACATTTGTTTGACTCATGAATGGTTAACAAATATTTAGTTAAAATAAGTAATGCTATAACTTAATGCACATAAGCAGACAAAACATTTTGGAAAATTTTAAATAAGTGGCTAGAGCAGTATGATGTGGGAGTGTAATTATTATTTTTACATTTTTTCCCCATGTTTCACCCAGGCTTGATTGGCCAACTAGTCTATGCTAAACTTGTCCTTTCGAACACCCGCTGTGCTTCTGCCCGAACACCAGAGAGGCAGCCACAACCCTCTAAAACACTCAAACACACACAGTGGCCAGTTTTCACACATTTTTCACACGGTTTCCACAGTGCATCACAGGTGGGCAGGATCCAACTGGAGGATAGGCACATCCTCACAGACATCTCTGAGGGATTTGCAGGTGCCTCAGGAGCCAGTAGAAGGTGACACAATGGATATGTAAGGGAACCCTTGCTGACCCATCCGTCTCTGTCCCCCAGTGGAATGAAGCCAGTTTATTCTGCTGGTATGTACTCTGACTGACCATTGGCAGATGACATGAATGTTTTCAAACCTCAGTCTTAAGACAAACATTTTTCTGTCTGATCCTCTAGGGTGCCCGTGTAAATTATTTTTAACCAGCTAGCATAAATATTTATGAAAGGTACACACACACATAGGGCTGCCAATAAGGTGTTAAATACAGTGGATGTATATAAATGTTTTTTTACTGTGGCATTTTATGGCAGACAGAAAGACTCTGGCAAGCATGAATAGTGGAAGAGATATCGATCTTTATTTACTGCATGTGATTGGGTTATTGTCACTTAACTCCAACATACATGCTGAATAGGGGCCGTCTGTACCCAGCCAGCAAGTTGGAACAGAACAAAAAGATAGTGATGACATTATAAAGTTGCAGTGCTGATTTTAATTTTATTCAGACTTGGTTGTTATACCTTTTTAAGGTAAATCTTTATTAAATACTGAACTTAAAATTTGAAATCCAAGCAATATATAAGAAAATTATAAATTAATTGTTAAAAGCATGAATAAAAATTTTGAGATTAAAAGCATATTTTAAAAATGCACATAAATGAAGGCACTGGATCAGACAAGATCTATCAGGGTGCTACATAGGTATGGATTTACTTTGTACAGTGTGCAACATATTTACATCACACACGCAAACCAATAATACAAAGACAGAAATAAAGAAAAAAATGCTACAAATGGTATTAGAACTAAAGCTCCAAAGCAGATTAATTTTCCTACATTTCTCTTTACATCCCCAACTTGATCATTTTAGGGGCAGAAATTGTATTAACACACATTTGTTGGGGTACTTTGGGTAAATATCATTATGTTACAAGCGCATATGTTTTATGTGCTTCATCCATCTTAGAAGGGAATGCATTGGTCTACCTTGCTGCCATCATGGATCAATGCGCCTCCATCTAGAAAGGGTCGTGCTATTAACATTTGGCCATCCACACTGCATGCTTATTTTTTATGCAAAGCATCTGATTGGTCATCGCCCTGCCAATTACACACACCTCCAAGCAAGGCTGGAGAATGGCAGAAAAGAATTAAATTTAGCCATCTTGATTGGACTATGGCTTAGGGAGGTAATCCTATCATGGCTACGCAATGTCCCAGAGCCAAAGCATGAATATCTCATTGCTGACATAGTAGGCCAATCTAAAATAAGGTGTCCCTTTCTAGACCAAGAGGTACTGTAAGTATCCTGTATTATTTATCCACTGGGCAGGCTAAGAATACAAACCAAGACAGACAGTTTCAACATACCACAGCAGTATGTTTGAAGACAAATTCAGTTCCCATAAAAATAGAAATGCAGACCTACAGCATTATCAAAAAGTATGTCTACAATAACAGACAAGTGCACAGATGCTTACTTTCTCTTACAGAGCATGTCAAATGAGACGACTGCTGTTCTTGGAGACCCATTGTACAAACATTTAAAACATCTAAACACATGGAGTTCATTTCAACAAAGCGACTTGTCTTATCAAGACTAATGCAAGTTGTGTTAAAGACTAAAAAAAGGCAGTTGTGCAAGCTTTATTGTCAATTGCAAATAATCAACAAATCACCAGGCACGCAATATGCACATTGCCACACTTCCTGGTAACATCCTGGTGCATCATTCAAAGGCTGACACACAAGGGGCAACATTTGGGCATGGCCCGAACCAAGCAGGAAGCTGCTATTTAAAGACCACCTCAGAGAGGCTTTAGATGGGAACATGCGCTCATTCAGGGACTCTCCCCTGGATGGTATTTCAGAGGCTTAAGTAAGCCAGAACTGGGGCAGGTATATCATGTTTGTACAAGATGACACGATAATTCTCCATCAGACTTCAGGATGAAGGTGCAAAGTTGCTCTCTAAATTTATTACAAAGAACAGAAGAAAGATTTATTGTCAAGAGTAATTCTATAAATGGTGAAAAGAGCACCCTACAGTATTAACATTGCAAACAACTAGTGAAAGAGGAGTTTGATAAATCTATAAATGCCTAGAATGAATAACTGCATTTAGATATAGGCCTACAGGAACACATTTTTTGTAAACGTGCAATTGAATGGCTCACAAGTTTATCTTTTCATTTGTGCATTTTCTGGCATGGTTTTCCACTCAAGATAATGTGTTGCATAATCTTCTTATGCCATAATATTTGCTAACATGTAAAAGAAAAGTAAAAGAAGTAGGTGATGGCCCTGTTGTTCAAACATTTATAAATACTGTCATGAATAGTCCTACTCAAGAATTGCAAATGCTAAGCTGTTCATGGTTTTATGGCACTGTGGAATCTTAAACTGCTCATTTAAACAAGGATAAGAAATCCAACCTCTTCCTTCTTACCTCAGCTAAAGTACAAAATCTATAGAACATGGAAATGCATGAGCATTCTGTCAGTATTGCACATTGGTCAGTTGGTTGTACTTAGGTTGGGCACAATAGGCAGACAAGGCCACCTGAAATTAACACAAGCACATTCTGATATTTACCAATATGCATATACAGGCCCAGAACAGAAATCAACTGTCAGTGAAAACTCATATTTAATGCAAACTTGGTAATAAATGTAGCTTGTGTTTCAAATTCTAGCCTGCATCTTTATATTTTATGCTAGAGTTTAATTAACATTATGTAAATACCACAGTGTTTAGTATGGCTCCGATATATATGAATGTTGTTGTCAAGACCACTAACAGCTGATTTTTCAGAATTGAAATCACCCATACCACACATTTTTAAAGCTGGAAAAGTCAGGTTTTTAAATCTTTCTTTAATAAGGGATTTAGGCTGAACAATATCCTACACCAGGCCAGTCATCACATATTGTTATCTTGTAACGAAGAGAGAAATATTACAAAATGTAAGGAAAGGTATAGCAAATTAATTTAACACATGCTAGTTTTATTATTACAAAGTTGTGTTTTAAATTTGCTCAAAAGATGCACACTGAGAGTGTAAATAGGTGGCAACTGTCACCTGACACATCAGGGTTGAATCCTAGGACTGGTATGTCTGAGAAAATTCAACAAAAATACTAACATCCATTTTGAATAACACATGCTTCACATGGAATGAACATAAGTAAAATAATATGGAAAATAAAAATAATAACAAAAAGATAAAATAAATGTAAAATTAGAATACATAGCATTCATAATAAAATAAAATAAAAACAAAGTTAAAAATAGAATACATACATACACCTTGTAGGATGCTTTAGCTGTTTGTCCACACAATATCCCTTGGTTGCATTCTGCATCTTTAGCTAGAAAGCTATTAATAGATGTGGTCGAGATGTATAAAAATACAGTAAAGCAATCTATAAATACCTTTCTAACTGGCTAGCTACATCATCAAATGACAGTTGCTAGCTAGCCTGATTAATCTCAATCATTAGCTGAAATGATTGCAATGTTTCAAGGGACGAACTGTTCTCATTTAAAAAATAGTATTTCTTTGCCTTTGCAGTAATTACATTCATTCTCATTAGGTAGCTGTCTATTAGATATCCTATCGATTTGTTGTTCCAGTTTTAGAGATGCATTTTGGCCTTAAAATTACATCCTACAGCACATTCCTCTCTCAGCATGAACAATAATACAACATTTAATAGCTATTGAAAAAATACCTGCATTCAAAAGATGGTGTACTGCAAAATTGCAAACTGTCTTTAACTGAACTGTAGGAAACAGAAGTCACATATTACTTTATACTAAGCACCATTTTTAAGCAAATATGGCATTTTGCTTTAGCAAAAAAACTGATGTTTTCCCTACATTCTAGTCTGTGTTGCAGTCATGTGTGAAGTCTCTGATTGGTGTAAAAATGCTTTTTTTCTCAATTCGCCAAGATTTTTCACATTCATCCAATTCAAATATAAATCATTATTTTCATATGGGCTTTCAAAGTATTTCTCAAATGGTGCCATTTGTATACATATTTGTAATGTCGTTTTTATATATGCAATTCTTATATAATTTGGGAAATTGCCACTTCCATTTTGTGCAGTTTATCAGCCACAATTTTCTTCCTTTTTCTTTCACAGGAGGTGGTTGTATTCCCTGAGGGCTTGTCGGTGGCTGAGGTGCAGCTCCTGGCTGGTGGGTTCCCTCTGTTGGAGAGCTGCCTCTGTGCTCCATACAGGCCTGTCACTCAGGCTCACTGCAGGTGGTGGCAGGGGGACAATGGTGAGTGGGTTCAAGCTTTTTGTGTCACGTCTCCTTGCAGGGCTCTTGTTTTTCAGGGAGATTTCATATGGCATAAACATACTGTTGGTGCGTGACTGGCATCGCAGCCACCAAAGAGGCTGGTGCAGTGGCATCGTGCCCCCTCGGCCGCATGGGCAAGGTTTTGACCGATACGGGTGCACCAGGGGACAAAGCTTTCTTTTAAGAATCTGCCTTGCCCTTAAATGTACCAGCTGATTGTAATTTTACTTGTTTAGGTTAATGCAGTGAGACCTGATTTCATCCTCTTATTCCAAAGATTGCATGACAAACTCTTCAACAGTGTGTTCATGTAAAAAAAATCTAATAAAAGGCAAATTTACACGGTCTATCCTTTTCAACACATATGCCCTGTATATGCAATATGTGTGTGTGTGTGTGTGTGTGTAAGGTTGTGTGGAAAATTGAAAGAATGGAAAATTAACAGGGTATAAACGAAATCAGGCAAAATCACTCCATGGTAAAATAAAAGAGTCACAGAACCCAGAGAGTATCTGTTCAGAGTGCAATCACACAGAAACACAGTGTGTTCACCTGTAAAAAAAAATAATCTTCAGTAACATATTAAACAACAGGAGTTAGTCTGAGGCCCTAATGCCCTTCTAGATAACCAATAAAAAACACTTTTTTGCAATTTAATCCTTGAGGTGGGCCTTCAGACAATGTATTGTCTTGACATTTCTCTTTCAGAAATTCACACGGGAATATCACATGGCCTTCGGAACTAATCATGAAAACAGAAACAGGCACCTCTTACTGTAAGTCATCACAGTCCTCAAATTATGACCCCTAACTCTTTCAAATCATTAATAACTTGTGAATGGCTTTAACAAGATGTGGTAAAGCCATGAATATGGAGGGCTATTCCCAGCTATGCAGTTCTTTTAGTAAAAAGGATCAAAGGAAAGACAAGGGCTGAGGTGCAAACCTGGTTACCTTTGTTTTTAAAATTAACAGCTCCTCACCACCAGGTGGTGCTACAGAAAACAAACACAAGACAAGTTACCTTTATGTATGATCTTTGAAAGTGTGTATGAGGAAAAGGAAGGCCAGAAAAAAACAAATCTCTCATCTGCACCACAGCTCCTGGGAAACTGAAGAAGTTTAGCCTGGAAGCTCAAACTAGCAGCTGTGCACTGATGCTTTTACTGGCTTGCTTTTTTGCACGTGTATTGGAGCAAAGGATTTGGTTGTCCACACAGCTGAGATGCAGTGGATGTTGCCTATGCACCTCAGGCTCCTGGTGAGAAGGAGGAGGTCATGCCCAAGGTTGAGTGTCTGTCAGTGTCCCACCCAGACACTGCATCCTCTTGGCCACGCTGTCTGACAAAGGTCTGAAGCAGCCAACTGACAAAGCCAAATTGCTGCCAGTCACTTGAACTACAACTTTCTATTTTACCAGTTACAGCTAAAATAAAAATGCATTTCTTTACATTGTTTGTTGTTCTTTTGTGCATTTCCAAAACAGCACTGAGAGTGCAGCAGAGTCAAACCAGCGCTTAGTAATTACAAGATGAAATAACTATTTTACATATTGTACTGTAGATGCCTTCACACAGGGTGGGGACAAAGTCCCAGTGAGTTTCTATGCAAAGTTCTTTACCTAAACACAAAATGTAATATTAACTCCACAAGAATGACCTTGACAAACTCTTCTTGCTCGTCTTGCTCCTCAAGAAGAGTATTAGCTCTTACATTAAATTTGAAAGAATACTATGTCTTTTTTCAACCAAATATGTTGGTATTTTATGACCACCCTGTATGAAAGATCATATCATAATGCTGCATCTGTTGGACAGACTTAATTTTTCAGCCTCTCCTGTTTTATGCATACATATTAGTTGTTAATTATATTTACTGATTACATTATCATGCTGTTGTCTACAATTATTTTTCTATATGCAATTACAGTGTAACCTACTTAATATCCTGTCTGACATGCAGAACAGATTTGTGATAGTAAGCAGGGTGTGATTTTAACAGGGTTTCAATAATATCCAATGGTGCCACCCTGTATGAGACCAAAGAATGAAATTGTAATCATGCTTATTCTTGCTGTTTTCCAGTGAAATAAAGGAAACTAATTAATTTGCATTTTGTATTTTTTTTGCAATACAATAATCATACCATGTGCATCACCATAATGCCATCATTGATGCAGTCAACTATGCTGTTTGTTATCTGAAAAGGCAGGAGATGCAACTAGACGAATACTGTTCCATTTTTGTCGATGGTTAATTATATATATATACATATACATGTATATTTGTTTTATATATAATATAAAACTATACAAATAACATACATAAGTTTATATATACACTTTAAAAGACAGGTGAAATGAATAGCGTGGCATGCAAATGTGCATTCAAGTCAAAGCTCTCAAAGAACATCAGTTTCTGTTAAGCTAGTTGCACTGTTTTTCCACAATGACTCTGGAAACTCATCCCCCAGTACCCTGCTGAAAATTTAGCCAGCATTGCAGCCAACAGAACAGTAGTGACCTAAGCAGGCTAGTAATGCAACAGTGTGCCAGCAACCCTAACCCTACCCCTAATGGTGAGTGCAAGGTGTTTTTTTGTAAAAATGTGATATTAATAATGTTGTGACTGTAAACAAGGTGATATTAACCAGGCAAATATTACACATTTTTATTATTTCCGGAAAAATGCTACACACTCTTGCATTTATTCTTTTAAAAGTTTAATGAATTTGGGAATGATACAGTGTGTGAGTCAAAGATATAATTTATAAATGTACTATAAATATACATTTCTATTTGCTTATTTGTTATTATATATAGGGGCCAGCCAATTGAATATCAATCTGAAATTTCTCGACAGAGTCACAGGTTGAGCACTTCTGTATCTTCTATTGCTGCAGTTTGTGTACCGGGAGTGGGAGGTGCAGTGTGTGTGTGTGTGTGCTGGTGGATGTAGTGTCTGTATCAGGGTGGTATGGACAGCGTGGGTGTCGAATGTGAGCGAAGGCCTCTCTCTCTCTCTCTCTCTCTCTCTCTCTCTCTCTCTCCGGATCCAACTGTTACGACGTGAGCCGAGGAAAGCCGAGTCTCAAGAGCCGCCCTTTCAAACTCAACAGTGCAAACAGCCATTTCATCTCGGTCACTTTTATTTTCATTATTTATTCAAAACGTCCGCGGCAGATTCAGTCAAATCCAAATACTTGAAAGACAATGCTGGGAATCGCTGACTGTTTTTCTTCTTGATACGACCACGGAGAATCAGGCGTGGGCTGTTAAAGTACACAGGGTGCCTATACAGGCACTGTGTACATATCTTCACATAGGATGCCAGTACTGAGCCCGCAAATACAGCTGGATTCATTCGAAGATGTAAAGGGAGCCGAAGATTCCCTGCTTGTGAGCACAAATGGAGTGGATTATATCTTTAAAAAACGAATGCATGCGTCAAAGGCTTCAGGCGACGATTCAAGAAAACCCGGATTCGAATATTCATGCGCTCTTCTTTTGATTATTTTTTCCAGATAGATTAATTTTGTAATAATGTGGCTCAGGTGTTGGCATCCACTCTAAATGAATAATAATACGTACCTAAAATCAACAGTATTTAAATCGGTGATTTTGATCCTGCTTTATTGATTTGGTTTAGGCTATTGTAGCTCCCACCGTCGGATAGAAAGCTGGGCTTTATGGAAATTCCGAAGACATGACATGCACACGAAAAAAGAGGAAACGCTCTTTTTTGTTCATTAAAACCTGTGTTTATTTATAGGTTTTTAAATTAAAAGATCCACAACGTATATAATCAAAAGTGTCATGATTATTAAATATACGTTTTCTCCTCTAGGTTCGGTCCATTTTTAAAGATTTGTCTGGACATAATTGACAATAAGGCGAGAGACTTGTTTACCGTATTCCCTTATTCATCCCATTTTTTCCTTAGAAAGGACGTCAAGACATTACATGTTTGTGGTATTTTACTGACCATGTGCTTTGCCACTGCGTTGCAAATGATCAAGAATAGATGCTTTTTTATTTATATAATTTTATTAACTGCATCAAGCCACTAAAACGGCCTGGATCTGAATTCGCAGCCTTTGTCTCGACCACAAAGCGCAAGAGAACCAGGTAAGATGTTGTTTAACATTCGTATGACATTCTCTTCGAATATTTTTCCCTCAGTCATTTCATTTGAAACCACGACAATCTTATGAGTCTTTTACAGGTGTGTACATAATTTCTGATGTTTCCTGAGGATAACGCATACCCGTGTGTATGTGTGATGTGAGATATATATATATATATATATATATATATATATATATATATATATATATATATATATATATATACCCCAATACCACATACACAGTGTGTTATGTACGCACACCTTCCTCTGCAATTTGAAGTCTTAAATTCAGCCTATATTTTAAACGTATGGATTGGTGGGTCTGTTGCTTTATTTATTTATTTGTAGAAAGCTGATCATCTTTTCGCCAAGATGCTGCTGGCTGAAAGACTCCGATGGATTTACACACGATTTCCTTGGAGACACAGCCCTAGCTTTGCCGTCATGGTGAAATATTATCAGCAGTAGCATCTGCCTCTTGTCTGGTGTAAAACCGAAGGTGTTCACACTGTAATGCAGAGACACAGGTCGTCAGATAAAGATGACAGATGGCATATCCATCTGTACATATACAGAATATTTGTGCGATTCTCTTGCTGTCTCTTTATGTGTCTAATCTCTATCCCTGAAAAACAAACAAACAAAAAAACCCATCAAGTTATTCACACATATGGCATCGTGGTTGCGTGTATCCCTACTATAACCTTGTTGTCATAACTGTACTTGACGAAAAAGACGTGATTGTGATTCAGACTTGTTTGGTTGATGAATTCCGCGTCGCCCCCTCCCGTGAACAGCAGCGGTAGTCGACTGTTGCTGTTCCTGCCCGGTTACTCACAATGGCCATTCCCCCTTCCCCTTTCCTACTCAACCCGCAGCTCCTCGGGTGTTCATAAAGCCGTCAGGTTCGGAAGGTATCGGTTCCGGCCTACACGCGAAAATACAGCGCCAGGCTCCACAGAGCGCCACAAAAAAGGGCCGTATTGCCTCAGAAACTTGCAGGCTGTGCGTATTATGAAAGCACTGTCTTTGAATAAAACACCGCCCGTATTCGTATCCTTCAAATATTCGCTTGTCTGTGTATTTTACCACCTCAAATGATTTTTTTCTTTCTTACATTGTTACAGATTGTCGTATTATTTTTCACCGTGCCGTACTTGCATTGCTATCTGCTCTAATATTTGAGGGCAAGTCCTCAATCCGGGGTAAGGTCTTTTTAATCGGTTTTTCTTACAGTCTTAACCTACACTGGAGTGACCCAAGTTTACCCCGTGACACATGCTCATTTCATAACAGTCCCATCGCTGAGACATTCATTTTTAAACTAAAGGCTATGCTTTAACACCAGCACCCGTTAGCTGTATGAAAAGAAACGTTAATGTGTTGGTTTAGACCAGAGCCAGCCTGAAGGATGGTGTGTAATGATGACTGGGCCCAACAGGGCCCTGGCTCTGCACAGAAATTGGTGTGGGTGGTGTAGTATTAAAACAGGTGGCATCTATTCTTTTACCAGGGTACCAAAAACAAATCTCACAGCTTTCTTAACACCAAACCTGTCATAAAGATATTTTTTTAACATTAGCTGTCAATATGTACCTACTGTATTCATTTAATATTAGATACATTCAGGCCTCATTGTAGACGGTTTCTGTTCCTTTACGAGGTTACAGAAAAGAAAAAAAATCTCACAGCTTGCCAAACACTAACCCTGTCATACAAATGTCATGAAATATTGGCTATCCATTTGTATCTATTGCATTTGTTGATGATTAATATAGTATTAATATAATATACCTACTTCCCAAGGACTAGACAGTGGTGCTTTCTCTGGGAATCATAATTTTGCATTGTGTTCATCTTAATTTCAATGGTACTTAATAGTTGTGCTTTTGAGCAACCTACATTTGGATTTTTTTATTTTGATAGCAGGGCATCAAGAAAAAAACTGCAGTATACAGTTTACCTGACTGAGCATGTCAAGATGAATCCTCTTTACAGTAAATGGCCATGAATCAGTTCCTCTGTCCACCTATCAACATATTCCCATCTATGGAGAGAACCTAATGTGCAGGCACAATTAAACCTTGTTTCTTTCACAGCAGCAGATGCTTCTCCATCACCATCAGTGTGTCATATTCTACCATACATACCATTGCAAGTGATATCAGCATTTTGATGTGGAATGCTAGTGCTGGTGTGTGTGTTGAAATTCTAAATCTAAATAATGAAACTGGTCAAACTATAGGTCCCCATTAGCCTCCTGCAATAAACAGATTGGGTTAAATGGTAGGTGCGTCTTGGATTGCTTAGATTGAAGGAACCATTGCAGAGTGTGTAATTCTTAGCTGAACCACAAAACCATTTTTGGGCACAGCAAATCCCAAGGGACAAGGGTAACCCACACTGCCATACAGAAGGGAACAGCTTTCAACCAGGCATGAGCAAGTATGTGTTCTAACATCTGCATCACTTGTGTGGTCAATACTGGCTAATTTTGTTAAATTACCTTATTAAAATCCTACTGGATTGCTGCCATTGGTTGTCAGGAGATGATAATTTAGCTTTCAGTTAATTTACTCAGAATATACTCTTTATCACATATCTATATTATCTACTTAGCAGACCAGCTATCATAGCTTATTATTCCTGAACGGAAGTTAAAGTAAATGAGCACATTTAATTGAAATTTAACTATCTAGCCAGAAAGCTAGCTACCCAGCTAGCCAGAAAGCTAGCTACCCAGCTAGGAAACGCCTAGCTGAGTTGCTGTTTCTGCTTTATATATGTGAAGAAGCTGATAAAATACTTTCCAGTTAAAAAGGTTTTCTTTTAAAAACCCAAGAATGGTGCTGTTGAAAAAAGACTGAATTTACTACACATAAATAGGAGAGGTTAAAACAGGCATCCTAAAAGGGATAAAAATCTTCAAAACAAAAACAAAGAAAGTTAAAAACCAAGAGACAGCCACAAACAGCCCCTTTTTAGTTGTGTCCCAGCTCCCTTTCTTCTATTCTTTCGACCCACTTTTTATTTATACAACCTGGAGGGTGTGCCCAGTCAATTAAGCATTTAACTAATTATCCAGTGCCTGTACAGCTATACACACACGCACCCACACACCCCCATGCATCAAAACTGACCAAAGTGAGATCTATGTGGAAAAGCTGAACTATTGCAAGAACTGTAATAGTTTGAAAGCCAGATCCCTGAAAACACACACAGACACAGACACAGACACACACACACACACACACACACACACACACACACACACACACACACACACACACACACACACACACACACACACACACACACACACACACACAAACACATAAGAATACAATTAAACAGGAAAATATTTTTGTTGAAGATTGTATCTTCACAATACATCCACAGGTACTTACATTCACCAAATATGAACATATCAGAAATACATTATTCTAGATTTGTTTTGGACAGCAGCATCTACAGGAATGTTTACATTTAAGTTCTGGCCACTTAAACTGCAGACAGCGATTTCATTTTAGCACCCCTATCAGCACTGCTTTCCTCTGATGGGCTGCCCAAGCAGAGCTTAGGCATGTATACTAGTTCACAGCTCAATCACACATCTCCTACTAAAGAGAATGAACATATGAACAAGACACCAGAGACTTCATCCAGTTATTACAAGTGTGACCTCTCAGGTCTGTTATAGATAGCATTTCTTAAACTTCTTATTTTTGCTACTAAACCCTTTTCCAGAGTCTCTTATGAGGTAAACAGCAGAAAAAGGAAAAGAAGGGAAAATAATCTAATGTCCCATCTCTTTAATGCAGTGAGACAATAATTTATTATTGTTTTTTAATAATGCCTTGATGCAAACATAGCAGGACAAAGAAAAAAAGGAAGGAAATGTTCAATAAAAGAAACATTTTCCCAGACTGTGAAAATGTAAACACAGAGAACAGTGGTAACCAGGTAAAGATAACAATACATATGTTTATCATTATAGACATGCACTATGATCTCCAAAACTTGATGAATTCAATCTGATAGTCATTGCACTCAAATCTGTGGCATCAGATCCCATAAATGGTTTAGTGAGTCATGTCTTTTCAAAACACAAAAATGCACATGCATGCATAGTATCAGTCATATCTGATTTAAGTGATAGCTACAGTGTTCTTTGGGTTGAAGTAAACCTTTGTGCATGTTTGCAGATATATACAATGTGTTTGTGTAAAAATAGGCAGGAAAATAAGTTGGGCTCTGAAACACAATACTTGTATCATTATTCCTGTTATGAAATGCTTGACATCCCACAATTGGCATGCTTCTTGAAGTACCCCGTTAAAAGATGTTTTATGAATTATAAGTAGCGTATCTTTTAATTTTGATTGTGATTATTAACTTTAATTATAATGATTATTCTGTATAATTATGTAGAATAATTATAGAATAATTATAATGAAACGTATAGTTTAATGTGATATATGTCATTGACACATCTTAGATGTCCTCTTGTCTACATTACATATTCTACATTACATGTTTAGTTTTCTCAGTTATAACACAAAAAAACAGGTCTTGTCTTGCATGTCAGAGTTTTCTTGCTGTTGCTGTCCCTCATTCAGTACATGTATGCAGATTGCCATATGTGTTTATTGCATATCCTGTTTTGACAGGGGGCCATTTAATTAGTGTTTCCAAAGTCCACTGTAGCTTTCAGTAGACTGTGATTGATGATTCTATCCACTCTAAACAAGGTGTTTCCAGAGATAGTTTATCACCACGGAGACTATGCACTCTGCATTCCTTCCTCATTTGGCTAAGGAGTTCCAGTCCCTTATTTAAGCTGTAAGGAATTCTAGTGATTGAACCCTTGGTTCAGCAATGGCAGGGACAAACCTTAAAATGCAAAGTATACAGAGTCTGCTAAATTGATACCACTGACAGAGGGGCATCATGACTTTTAAGTTGAATTCAGCAATTATAAAACACTACATGTACAGTATCAGGGCCTAAAGCCTGGCATTGCCCACATTTGCTCTCACATAATCCATTTGTATGGGCATTTTGATTAATTTGATATTTGAATATTCTATGGATCCTAGGATAGAATATTTGAATAATTGAACCTTGTTTTTACCCCAAGCACTGTATAAAAACTCCACTTCTCTCTGTATAAACAATGGCTCACTGCAAACAGATCTGCATCCACACACTTTCAAATAGGAAAATTGTCAATATCAATGAGTTGTGTTATTTTATGCAGGGTTTTTAGGCTGCCCTTTATTAATACTGATGAGAATGAATAAAGGTGCATTTTTCTTCATTTTTTTGTTAATAACATATTTGAACTGTGATCCAAGAAGGCAATTAGTGATATTTTGGTCACATGTTCAAACAATCGAATATTCTTTCACATCCCTGTTATGTTCTCAGAATAAACCCCAAAGCTGATGTTCTAACCAAGACCACAGTTATAGTTATCTGGTGATTGCAAATATTACTAAGTACACATATGAAGCAGCTAAACCATACATATTTCATAGCAGTCTGCTGTATCTCACACTGCTTTGCATGCTGTTTGAATAAGATTAAAGCCTCTTTCTGTGTAAGTATAACACAGTGTCATTTGGAGGAATATATGGATCAACCATTTATCACGCCAAACTGCACACCCTAGCTCTTTCTAATAAGGGACCCTGCTTATCTTTGCATGAAGCTGAAGAATTCAGTAAAATTCATGCTCTGGACTTGTGGAAGCCTAGCACCATGAAAACTTTTATAAACAATTTTGTGTGTATTTTTTACTTATAATAATTGCCCCTTTCTTCATGAAAATCCGAAAAGTGTCAATTTCTGCAAATAATCACACTCATTGTTTGTGTGAATTCTTTTCCTGACAAGAAGTCATGAGAGAGCTTGGGACAGAAAATCCATATCTGTTGTGTTCAGTTTTATCCAACTCTGCGGACACTAACGCAATCGACCACGATGGTTAAGACATGGTGGCTTGATGCTGCATCACTCTGTGTTGACACATTACATTCAGCACACCTCACGATTTTACCATGACTAACCAGTCTCATCAGGTTAGCCCTAGTCAGCACCATAACGCATCTGTTTTTATGCTGAGGGCATTTGCTTTGGTCTAAATAAGGAGTGTACAGGTTCATACCTCGGGAGGCCAGACCCCTTGAAGAACCCAGCTAACATGAGCTTGACCCAAAGCTGGGACAGGCTTTTCCACTGCGATAAAAGAATCCAGATCTGTAACAGTGGACGGCACACAAATACTGCCATCTGCCTATATTGAGGAGCCTGCCTGGTCTTTGTTTTATTTTTTTACTCCATCTGCCTCTGATTGTTTGCTGTGAGCAGTGATAGTGTTGTGATCCTTTCTCTCCTTCATGTTTTTAACACGGACAGTGGGAACACGGTTTGCTGGTTCCTCCCACAGCTCACTTTCAAGTGGGCCAGCACCAGGTATGCTATGGGTTGAGCTGACACAGGTCAGTGGGACAACAACGATCACTGAAAACCACCCCAAACCTGAACAAAGAAAGATGGCCTTGTTCCAGCTCTACGGCAGTAAACAGACATAATGGCATCTTCCAGATAGCAAGATATTTACACCTGGCAAAATCTGTATATTGACCTCCTAACTCTTGGGTGGTGCTCTTAACTGAACAATGAAGTATCTTGTTAAAATAATTGCTAACCTGTCTTCTACCTCCTGTGTAATCTGTCCCATTTCTTACTTGCTGAAAACAGGGGAATAATATAATCTTAATAATAATAGTAATAATGTTTTAATAATAGATAAGATACATACCATTTATGTATAAGTATATGATTTAAAATATTAAGAATTCTGTAGAGGTTTAGTGTTTTATGTGTAACATTGGCGGTTAACATGGTTGGATGCAGAGACTTGGCAATGAACGTTAATTTGTTTGAATAGATGTTCTCACTACAGACAAAGAGTGTGACACCAGGATAGCGTGGGTTGAGGCTCTGTTCCTCCATGAGTGACAGCTCTTGCTCTAGACCAGTGGTCCACAAAGATGTGCCCATGAGCATTTTTTTTTTTTTTTTTCGGCCTCAAGAGGTGTCCTCGAAGTACATTCTGAAATAGTCCAAACTAAATGATGAAAAACTGTTTCCTGTCAGTTATTCATGGGCATCATTATGTTTAACTAATCTTTTATGTAAAAATTTGTTTGTTGTGACTAGCTGGATCTGTCAGTCATTGGTAGCTTATTGACCGCTATGTTCTGATAAGATTGAATTTACAGCCAGAGATAAATTATGTTAGGAACCACCACCGTGGCCATCTTGAATGTGACTGCGCAAGAAAACATTCACACACAACAGAGTGGCTTTCTGTTAACTTCCTGCTACCATGTTCTTTGCTGTTCTATTCTTCTTTTCTGTATATCACCACCTCACACAAAGTTTGAAGTGCTTGGATCAGTTCATGTTACTGTACATTACATTCATGATATAATGAAACACATTACAATTAAACACACATGTTTGCCCATGTTTATACTAGTGCAATTCATCAAACCTCTCTGCTTCTTGTCACAATAAAAACACAAAGATGTATTTTTCTTCCGATACAAGCATACACATATAAACACAGCACAAATCAGACCTCTGTAGCTAAGCAAGAAACACTTGTAATGACTGTGACATAACATAATAGCACGGCAAGCTCTGAAACAAAAGGCCTCCTCTCTTTTCTTTTCGGTTGGCCTATGTTGTGCTGTGGCCATCACCTACAGCTTCCCTGTCTTTTCGTGGACCCGTTTACCAGTTTCTTCCTTCATAGGGTTAATTGCCTTGATGAATGGACACTATGCAGAGTCCACCCCCACATCATGTCCACTGCTCCTATCCCTTGGATCTGAAACCACAACCCCGTAGGCTTGTTCTTCCTGTGATTCACCCGACTAGCTGGGATGTACCATTCGACAGGGGGTGGGGGGGGGGGGAAGGGAGCTTGATCTTTGTGAAATTTCTGCAATGATAATGCCCTCAACAACTCACGATTGATTTGTGCCCTCGCTCCTCTCATCCTCCCCTCCCTGCCTCGGTTTTTGCCTCATATACACCCGTGCATGCTCTCAGACACCCACACGCATACACACAGAAAGGATGTAAGGTGTTGTAGCTTAGCAACAGGCGAGGTAATTACTGTGACAGGAGCTGGCATGCCTTGTAGCATGTGGAGAAAACAGCTGATCTCATTTGCGCAGAAAAAAAGAGGAGGGAAAGGGAAGGTTTTCCTCAGCGTGTTACACCAGATGCTTATGGGAGACATGTTTTTTTCTGTGATTTTTTTTAAAGAGGAAACTGAGTGAATTGTGGTGGTCTGACATTGACATGGAGCTGTTTCAAGTGCTTTTTCGGAAGTTTTTATGGGTGTTGTTTTAGTTTCTGTTAAAAGGTTATAGGCCAAAACGCCTTATGTGACATGCATGATGGCTGTCTATTGAGCAATAGCCACTTTAATATTTAGTATACTTGATTTACTACAAGATAGGTCTGACTTCCTCTGATGTGCTAGATTGTTCTTTAGAACACCAGCCTGTTTTTTCATTTTTATAATTTGCTCCCAATCACGAGTATGAATTTATACTTTTTTGCATCCCTGTCTGTCCCCTCTCGTATGTGTGTATATGAAATCAATCCAACCGGTAATGCAAGAACATAAGGAATTATAACGAGATAAGGAAGGTCCGTGTGAAGAAGGTCTCGTCTCGTGTCAGAGTGAAATGTACTGTTTTCTGGTGGTGTTCACCTGTATCCTCAGGTTCTGTTCACAGAGCAGAGCGTGAAATTGCCTCTGCGGTGAACCTTCTAATCCTGTTTAACATTTTTGAAACTTCAATCAGATCCCTCCCTCAGCCTGCTTTTTCTGAGACTAAAGAGATTAAGTGCTGTGCATCTCCCTTCTTAAATTATCTCTTTCAGACCTGGGACTGGTCTTGCTACTCTATCTTTTTCATAATCTGGTGACCCAAACTGAATGTAACATTCTGAATGAGGCCTTGTTCTTCTGCGGACAGGAGAAGTATTATAACAGCGTTGTATAATTCTACTACAACTTTTCTTTTTTGCAACAATTTTGCATTTAGAATTGTAACCTTCCATAGTATTTGTCAGTTCTCTGTCAATTTCTGTATCCACATTCCCATGTTATAATATTATGTTTGCATTTAAACTTAATGTGACATTATCAGCAATTTCTTTGACACTACTGTCCTTTTCTAAGACATATTCAGTAGATCAACAGGATACCTACATAGCAAACAGTTTATTTGGTAGTTCCCAGTCTCTTACACCCCTGTTTAGACACCATTAAACAGGAAGTCCAGTCCAATGTAAAACATTTGATCTCCTTAGGGCTGCCATGATAAAATCCGTATTGTCATCAATACCAGCTCTCATGACAAATATCAACAGTGTCAATCCTATGTTGATAACAGTTTATTATGACAATTTAAGGAATTACAGCCAAGTAGAACTCTTCTTGCATGCCTTAGAAATAGCCAATATGTAGGTTACATACCAGTTTAGCAAACAATGACAGTGAACACACAACATGAGTGTAGACATTTTGCATTTATTTAGAGTCAAAAGTGCACTGAAGAGGCTCACATTTTGAATCAGGTGTTTTCTGCATTTCAGTGAAAAATCAGTGTATAGCTTTTGTTTTGCAACTTTGGACATTCCATTTGTAAACTGTTCTCAGGGCTAATACATTACATGCATTTAGCAGACAGTCTTATCCAGAGTGACTTCCATCACAATAGAACGTAAGTGTATTCCATTCAGTTTAAACATGCAACATGTCAGACCAGACTAACAACACTCCCAGACCAGCGAGTGTGAGCGTACTATTCAAGCCCTACCACAAGTGAACTTGTGCAATCTAACAGAAGCCGAGTATACTACGATACAACAGTCCCTAGAACACAGAATCAAAATACATCGCAATATTAAAAAATAAAAAGCAGAATAAACAAAATAAACATCAAATACTAGAGTTAGTATAGAGTTAGGTGTTACGGGGCAGGGATTGATGTGGGGCCGAGATGCAGTCTGAAGAGGTGGGTCTTCAGTCTTTGTCAGAAGATGGCCAGTGATTCTGCTGTCCTAGCCTCCGTGGGGAGTTCATTCCACCACTCAGGGACAAATACAGACAGGGATTGTGTCTGAAAAGAGTGACCCTGTCAGGTTGGGATAGTCAGTTGCCCTGTAGATGCAGGGTACAGCAATCTTGAGGGAACATAGGTTTTGAAGTCTTACACAGTTTGAAGCGCAGTTGTAGGTATGACATGGAGTGTATAGCCAATATAAGTAATGTGTTTTGTTATATTTTTGCATTTTTGCATTTTTCCCCTTTTTCACCCAACTTTAATCGCTGCCAATTATGCATTTCAGCTCCACTGCAATAACAACTGCTGAACCCACACAAGAGCGCAGGCTGAGGCGCATGCAGTCTTCAGTCTTCAACTTTCATAGTTGTGGCACTAGTTTTCTAAATTATCATTTTATGTGTATACATATAACTGGCTTTTCAGGTTTGAACTTTTATTTCGTTTCTGCAGTGATAATTGTTTTTCTTTGCAGGTATAGTCTTATATTTGTGATTAGCCTGTTCAGGTCTTCTGGTAATAGAAAACCTTTCTGTCCAGAGACAGTAGTGGAGTCTTTTTTCAATGCCAATGTATACTGAATACTTTATTTATGTGCTGGTAAAGTGCTTATGTGAATAATCTAGAATAACCCCACTTTCCCATGATTAATACGTGGCAGAGCTGGTGGATTATTTTGGCATCACAGTTCTGTGCAGAGATTAACCAAAATATATAAGGTGAAAAGAAATGGCAGGCTGATGCTAATGGCATAAATCCTTCCATTTGAAAGCACTGAGGGCATTTTACTTGGTTCTGCCATTGCCATTATCAAGAAGAACAAAAAATAGGGCCAAGTAGACCAGCTAGCTCACAGCGTAATTGCTTATTGAAGTGAGTAGCTTCTTGGCTAGCTAGCTAGGTGCAGTGTCCATGACATAAATTTACATTATAAACAAAACAAGGTATTAAGTCATTTAAGAGGTCAGTGTGGCGTTGTGGAATGAAAGCCTGCTAAATGTTTTGCGTTTTTGTATCTAGGTAGTGAAAACAACAGTGTGATTTGGCTAGCTAGCTGGGTTTTGTTTGTACATATTAGCTATCCGTTAAATTTGCACCAACAGCAATGATGCTAACTGGCTGAATAACAGCATTAAGAAATTTTCTGTTGATCCACAGTGTCTGTACGGTCAGAGCTATGCTGCCAGTGGAGTTGTTTTTTAAATACTAGTTGTCATGTCAGTGACACACGTCACACACTGTTAGCTTGACTTGTTCAGCCATCTAGTCACGTCTTGTTGGAAAGAATGCATTACCCATTAAGGG
Organism: Megalops atlanticus; assembly: GCA_019176425.1. Lineage (NCBI taxonomy): Eukaryota > Metazoa > Chordata > Actinopteri > Elopiformes > Megalopidae > Megalops > Megalops atlanticus. Next base: position 7,289,210 of record CM032879.1, on the reverse strand, counting down.
TACATTTTGTGGTTCCAAATAAAGTGTGCAAGAGTGTTTAATTGGTACATTTATTATGATATAGGAAAGGTGTGCGTCTCTCCTATGCTTTTCTAATAAAATATCAGCTTGAAATTGAAATTTCCAGACTCACACAAGCTTGATATTTCCAGACTCCCAGATTTTTTACATAATTATAATGCTTATTAAAGAGTTCATTTCTTCTTCTGATAATATTTTATTATATAATTTATTTTATGTTATATATTAATTTATTATATTTTGTAATAATTACTTTTATTTATCTTCATGTTAACATTCATTGAAACAACCAAAATGAGTGGTAAGAATAATCATTTTGTTACTTTATCGAATACATTAATAATTTAGAACATGGAGACACAAAGGGCAAAACAAAGGACAAAAAAAAATAGCTGAATAGTTTGTTTATGTTTTAATGGTTATACAATATAGCATTATGTCAAAGTTTAAGAGCCATGGCAAGAAAATATATATATTTCTTCCATAATACAGTAAGATTGTATATGAACAAGGAACATAGCATAGCAATGCCAGGTTTGAAAACAAATTTCTAAATGTTCCCAGTGTACAGGGGTGTTTTTATTTTTGTGTCTGGGCCTTAAGTAGTTTCAGGGTCAAAGTGTATCAGCAATGTCACTTTTAGACTTTTATTCTTTACTTTAACATTGCCTTACTGAAAAAGTGTTTATTGTTGTTTTCTGCCTCTTGGGAAATTTGCAGTTGAAAAAGCCTTTCAGCAGCTTTTTTTGAACTTGAACAGCATTCTACAATAGACTAATTTATTACTCTGGGCTCTGGTCTTATTTTCGGTAGCTTTATGTATTTACTTGGTTCCTCCTTTTTGTACTCCAGTTTCAGTGAATACTAATGAATTGCATTCATGTCATTAAGCTAATCGTGTTTATGTTCACAGGAGCTGAGGGAGGAGGTGCAGGGGTCTCCAAGCAGGCAGAGGAGGTCAGTGAAAAATGGGGCGATGCAGCATGAGGCGTCCCTCTTCCTTGTGATTGGAGGAAGACAGGCAACCACGAGGACGGACAAGAGAGTAGCTGGAGGAGGAGGAGGAGGAGGAGGAGGGCGAGGGACAACGGCGGCCAAGAGGCGGAAGAAGGAGGCGACTGCGGAGATCGCGGGATGGCCAACGGGAGCGAGAGCGGCGATGGCCCCGGCGGCCCGCTGGCGGCGGTGGTGTCGGCGGCGGGGGGCATGGCCGGCGTGGGCCCGTCCTCGGCCGTCTCCACCTACGTCAAGCTGGTCCTGCTGGGCTTGATCATATGCATCAGCCTGGTGGGCAACCTGGTGGTGTCCCTGCTCGTCCTGCGGGACCGCACGCTGCACAAGGCGCCCTACTACTTCCTGCTGGACCTCTGCCTGGCTGACACCATCCGCTCGGCCGTCTGCTTCCCCTTCGTCCTGGTGTCCATCAAGAACGGCTCGGCCTGGACCTACAGCGTGCTGAGCTGCAAGGTGGTGGCCTTCATGGCCGTGCTCTTCTGCTTCCATGCCGCCTTCATGCTCTTCTGCATCAGCGTCACGCGCTACATGGCCATCGCCCACCACCGCTTCTACTCCAAGCGCATGACCTTCTGGACGTGCGTGGCGGTGGTCTGCATGGTCTGGACGCTGTCCGTCGCCATGGCGTTCCCGCCGGTCTTCGACGTGGGCACCTACAAGTTCATCCGGGAGGAGGACCAGTGCATCTTCGAGCACCGCTACTTCAAGGCCAACGACACGCTGGGCTTCATGCTGATGCTGGCCGTGCTGATCCTGGCCACCCACGTGGTCTACATGAAGCTCCTGCTCTTCGAGTACAAGCATCGCAAGATGAAGCCGGTGCAGATGGTCCCAGCCATCAGCCAGAACTGGACCTTCCACGGGCCCGGCGCTACGGGCCAGGCGGCGGCCAACTGGATCGCGGGATTCGGCCGGGGCCCCATGCCCCCGACTCTGCTGGGCATCCGGCAGAACTTGCACAATCAGAACCGGCGCCTGCTGGGTATGGAGGAGTTCAAGGCAGAGAAGCGGCTCGGCAGGATGTTCTACGTCATCACCCTGTTTTTCCTGGTGCTCTGGTCGCCCTACATCGTGGCCTGCTACTGGCGGGTCTTCGTCAAGGCCTGCACCATCCCGCACCGGTACCTATCCACCACCGTGTGGATGAGCTTCGCCCAGGCTGGGGTCAACCCCATCATCTGCTTCTTCCTGAACAAGGACCTGAAGAAGGGGCTGCTGGCTCAACTGCCCGCTTGCTGTAGGACTAAACAGCAACTTCCCCGTGAGCCTTACTGCGTGATGTGAAAGAAGGGGGGGAGGGGATAAGATAGAGTTGAGGGATTGGATTGGATTTTTTTTTTTTGTGGGCGGGGCCTGAGCAACAGTTGAAAATATTATAGCCTTTTACTCTCTGATAAGATGCTTTAAAAGGGAGGGTCTAGGGAAGCCACACAGTTATGGAATGAGGCCTCTCTTTACTGACTCTTTATTAAACCCTCTGTTGTGATGGTTCATTCCTCCAGCTAAGAAAAAGATGGAGTGAGGTCCTTGGTACTTGTATCTTTTTCATTTGCATCAAGGCCAGTCTGGATGAGTCATGCAAATATGAGGACGCGTGTGAGGGTGGTATCTTCTTTAAACCATGACCAAAACCATTGGCTACTTCTAAGCTATTATTGCATTAGGGGAATGTACTTTTAAAAAACTGTTTTATGTGAAGCTATTTGAATTGGCTTAATATGTTGGTGGCTCAGCTAAAATATTGTAAATCCCTTTAAAGAGATTTGAAAGTGATCTTCATCTGGACCTAAATATATGTTGGTTTATATTTGCAGAGAATAATGGAGCCACTGTGTACCAGAAATATGTTTGCAAAGAATATGTTCTATCTCTGAACCAATGTTTTACTCCTATCTTATTGTAGGTAAATAAAGATAATTGGAGAATGAGGTAGAGAAAGTCATACACTAGTGATATGCAACCTAGCTATTCTTGTGTTTGATACGAAATTTACAGAAATGAAATTAACCATTTCAAAAAGAATTTTAATGTTAAGAGGGCTGTCTGTTTAGGGAAAATGAGGTTTAGTTGGAGCTTGCAGAAGAACTGTTGTTGGGGAGACCGAAGGTTGTATTCCAATATATGTGCAGATCCAAGGCATTAATTCAAAGCATCGAAGGCAGCTGTAGTGCAGTGGAGGTAAAAGCACTGTTGAAGTTCATGAAAAATGCCACACATTTAGGAGCTCCTTTGCCTTGTTTTACTTCTTTCCCTCATCCATTCATTCCTTCATCCATTCATTTATTCATTCTGGGCCTGTTTCACTTTTTTTTTTTTTTTAGTTTTTTTTTTTTTTTAGCAAGCAGACTCACAACAAAGTGCATTTGATTTAGTAGAAGAGTTTATTCAGTATAGGAGGAATGAGTGGAGAATAGTTTTTAATGGGCAGCACAGCACAGAACTCAGCAGAACAGCAGTTCTAAAAACACTGAGGTGTATGCATGCAACAGCTGAATATATATTCATTTACATCATTTTATGCCATCACTTACTATCAGTTTAGAAAAATAAGTCCTCTGTTCTAGCCTGAACGGAAAGGAGACCAACAAGATGGGGCCCATGGTGATTTTGATAATCTAATAAAATTTAACATGATACATACATTTAACATAATGATATAACAGGTAACAATTTCAGAGTGAAAGGGAGTCAAAGGAAACATAAGTTCTTGTACCAAGATATTTTACATTAAGAAGTGATACTAAATGCTCCTCTAGAGCTAATGGGAGCCAGTGGCTGGCAACCATGAAGGGAGGCATTATCTTAAGATTGCACAGCAATCATTGTTTACTCATAATCATTTTCTTTTGCTGTCAATGTAATATATTGAAATTCAGCAGTCAGTAACACGTACGTCAACATTCTCTGCCCGAAGCCCCCAGTCTTTTTTCTACTGGTATTATTCAACACCCTTCACCTGCTTGTGATCAAACATGGACACTTACTGCATTTTGCACCATGGAAATATTTGATGATGTCCTGTAATGCATCATTTTAATGACATGCAAATCAGGATTATTTGGGCATTGGGGTTGGTAATGCTGTCTTCAACAGCAGATGCCAAAACAGTGTGAAAAAACTCCCCATATGCATGTATGCATTGCTGAACAACATTACTGGGTCTCCATCAGGTTTAGCATTGTGGTGACCTTTTTTGCATATACCCCCATCCTGAAGGGACTGAGTGGGACATTCAGTGTAACCTCTATGGCTTTCATCCTTAGCTTTGAGTAATGAATTAATCGCATTTACAACTTATACATCATCTGAGGTTCATTGGCCATTAAAATAAATGCAAGATATTGTGCAAGAATTTCAAAATATTGAAATCAATGCTTGAATCTATTGCTCAAAGTTTAAGATGAAGAACCACAGAAGAGAGATGAATGTCTCTAAGGTACAATGGATGCAGTCATGTATGGAAGTCATACATGTATTTGAGTCAGATTGAACCTGTGAAGAACTAATCACAGGTTTTTTCTCTTAAATAAATCCAACCTCATACTGTAAGCCAATCTTAGCAACTCAGACTGGGGGCGGGGATTTAGTAAAATGCAATTTTGAAATGAGAGGGTTTTCTTTGCTCCAACTTGGGCAGGAAATGCATTATCAAAATCTGTCTGAATGATACTCAGATTATTTTGACATGGCCTATGGGTAATTTACCTCCACTTTTAAAGGGGTTGAGACTGGCCAGACCCCTCTACCACAGCACTCTACCACAGTTTATTTGATCTTTCCTCATGTAAAGGTACTTTTTCACCTTTTTTTTTACAATTTTTCCATTTTTTCATCTGTTAATCACAAATGGTGCAAGTGGACTGTTTCAGGCTCTCAAGGTCTGATCTCACTGTAGGGAGGGTTCAGAATTAGATGAAAATGCGTAACGACAGGCTGCAGGTAGACCTGTGAGAGACTGGATTACTGAAGTAGCGCTTGGGAGCAGTTTCTTCTCTTCTGTGTTTTATTTGTCATCTTGCTTAAACAGGTTACAAATGAAACCGACTCAGTGATGACCAGTAGGCATCACGTTAGATACCACACATGCATGCAAGACACAAAAGGGAAGAAAATGTTTGGAACATTTAGTGTTGAGTACTCGTTTTGGAAAGCATTTGTAGGGATTCAGCTGGTCAGAGCAAACTCATTTCTGTTCTTACAGCCTGATGTGTCTCTTACATTCAATTCTGTGTCAGACTTAAGGGGTAGACTTGGAGGTTTGCACACGTGGAAGAGGGTAAGATAGGGGAGTTGAAGTCTTACAAAAGGCGTTTGAACTACAAGGGTAGTTGGGAATATTTAATGATGATATTGTTTGATGCAGAAACTGCCATGTAGTTCAGCCCTTGGTGTAAAAAAATATCTACATGACAGATGAAATATGCAGTTTGTAGAATGAATTCTTAAATCTGAACTGATTCGTGCTGTCATGCTGTCAAATGACGTAATTTAACAAGCAGGATCTGAGAGTCTTTTCCTGTGGATTATGGATAAACAAGTGTATGATTTCCCTGTGACTGATTTAGATAATATGCAGTCTATAAAGGAAGCTCAGAGAGGACGTTTTTCAGTACTTGAATTGTTCAATTGAGAATGACAGATTCACACCCTGAAAACCAGTGCGTGTGCAATCCAACATAGTTGATGAGAGCTTGCAAAAGCGAGCTGGAAAAGTTGCAAAAGTTCAGACTGTTGTTCTGAGTAAGGAATGAACGCAAAATGTTTAGTTAAAAGTAAATGATGGAGACCAAAACCGGGAGTTGTCAGATCATATTTTGCACATGGCGTGGTCTATGACTGATTGTGTCCCAGTTAGTTGTAGATGATACTCAGACTGAGAATGAGGCCGGTACCCGCATGTAGACTGGGGAGCCATGATTGTAATTTTTAATGCTGAATGTTGAAGGGGAGGATATTATCTGACATACTGTATGGTCTGGGTTCCCTCCTCTCCTATTTCCTGCCCATTTATGTTGCAAAAAAGTAACAAAAAATAAAATGAAAATAACAAAAACACAAAACAACACAAAAATGAATGCCACTTCAAGATTCTTTGCCATGGCCTTATAATGTCGAGAGGGAGACAGGATTTGTACATGGGATAGCTCAAGAGATTCGCAAACTGTATGCCTCTTTGTGTTTCTGTTACAACATGATTAAGGAAGGATAGACACAGGAACAACTCAACACTGTGGTAAGTCTTTCTGCTTTTGCTCTATTTTTCGGGTTGTTGTTCGTAAAGAGGAGACACATTCAGAGAAGTCTGAATGTATTTAACAACAAAAAGAATCTCAACAGAAAAAAAAAAAACAACAAACAACATTTTGCCAAATCGTATCACAGGAGCATACGTCTGCATGTGGAACAGAAGAGACTTACAAGAACACTGAACTGAGGTCCTCATGGATTTAATGGAAAGAACTTTCCGGATTCTTCTGGATTTCTTTGAGGCTCTTTTTTTGGTTTTCTTCTTCTTTCCCATTGGGTGTGGTTGGGGAAAGGGTTGGGTGGAGGGGGTGGGTGGCTGGGGACTTTAAATGGGTGGGTATTGGGTGGGAGGGGGGCGTGTGTTTTTAATACAAAAATGCCTGTTTGAACATTTTTGTAAACAAAAAAGAACCAGTCTCATCAGGCATACTGTCTTTTGTAAATTAACTGTGACCCCTGTACTATTTAATGTGTATCATACAGATGATGAACAAACTCCAAACAAGGTGAAAAAAAAGGATCTTGATCAATACGTTTTTCCACGCATGTGTGTGTGAGTGTGTATGTATGTGTGTGTATGTGATGGACTATTGGCTCAAAGGAAGGGTTTGAGAACCAAAGGACACCTGAAAACAAGGTTGACCACAAACACCATGAAACTTTGCTGGTGTTTTTTTTCTGGAAAAATGTCACTCCTGTTAATGCTTGTTAAGCATTTTTTTCTAGATTTCTCTCATTCCAGTTTTCAGTTTTATTTTCTTGTGAAATGGTTTTCTTCTCATTCATGGTCTGTTTTATCATGCTGACTTTACTCTGCTTAAATAGTTCTGGGTTACATTCTGTCCAAAAACATCTATACAGCTATAACAACTGTCGCACAATAAAGTGATTTTTTGCCATGCACAATACATAAACAAAACAAAAAATGTACTTACCCCAAAACTGGACTTTCCAGTCATGGATAGGGGTTAAGCTCAAATCAAAAACTGCCCTCATTCCATTTGACCTTGCAGCAGTTTATTGTCTGTCCTGGATAAGATATTGCAAGTTTTTACCTCATTACTTTTTATTATGACTGTTGCAGGAAACAAAATATTACCAAGGCATTACATGGTAGAAGCGTCTTGAAAATATTGACCAGTTACCTCTCATCTGGTTCATAGTCTTAATACTTGAAGGTAATCGCTAAAGTTAAAAATGAATGTAGACAATTGTACTCATTGTCAATGGTTTGTGTGACACCCTTTGTAAAAGGCAGCTGGTCTCAGCTCTGTCTCCACCACTATTTTCGACATATGAGCCCCCTGTTCATGCATGTGTCATCGGTGTTTTAATGCCAGGATTTGTGACAGGCAAGGGGAGTTCAGCCATGAATACACGGTTATTCTCAAACAGGCACCAAAAAAGCGACATTGATGACATGAGTCAATCAGGAGGAATTATCAATTGTTTTTCCCCCTGTGTCTGCAGTAGCCCAGATAAGCTGTTGAACAGGTGTTCATCATTTTATTCATTTTTGTTCTGATTTCAATTTCTTTTTTTAAGTGAATTTTTACAGATAGTGAAAATATCGGCAGTCAACTTTGCCAAAATGTTACAAAAGGAAAGCAACATCAGCCACACGTAAGGCAGTACCAAGTGGAACACATACCACAAAAGACTGCAGATTTTACATAGTCCATTGCTTATTTACAAGCAAATGTCCAATGTGTAAGGGTAGAATGCTGTATGCATGCAGTCTTAAAACTCCTAATACTGAAGTGGAAATGTCGGGGATATAGCTGCATTTTCATGTTTTTAAATGCTCTTGGCAATCAACATATTCCACACCTATCAATTAATCTTTCTACGCTGAACCAGATTTGAACCTGAATATTGCTTATTCTGTCAGACGCATTATGCTCAGTCTTTAAATTACTGCATCATTATTTTGTAGCTGATGAGTTGAAAGCCCCAGCTGGACCCTTAGATAATTATACTAGTCAACAGAAATGAAAAAAAAAGATCTGCACTAACCGCTGTTCACTTTTGTTCACGTTTGTTATAGTTACAATTTTTTGTTTTGCTGTCCACCAGTTTAACTTGAAATTAAGTAAATATGAGTATGTAACATGATTTTATCTGACCTCACTCTCCAATTTCACAATACAGCTGAAGAGGCTACATGCTGATTTCCCTTGGTCAGACATATACTATGTGAAGTGATACTCACACCTGGAAACCTTTAGCAAGACAACGCCTGGCACATGCATACCAGATAAAGGCATGATAATGTCTGACGTTTTAGCCTGTTATCCATGCCATATCTGACTGTTATTTACCATTGTCACCTCATGGGAAGCTATGTGATGCAATGATACATACTATGTGTATGCTTTTTTCAGTAGACTTCACCCCAGATGACCCAGACATCAATTAAAGCTTTTAAAAACCATGCTATTTCGTTGAAATTACAAAGTAAAAAGGGATTGTTGCTGATTTTTCCAGTTATCCTGGTTTGTTACAGTAAATAACAGCAGTTATTTATGTAATGAATATACAGTAAATGAAAAAAAAGAAGAAAACTCAGCTAATACAAAAAATCTGTAAAATATCATTTGCAGAGATTGAAATTCTTTTAGTAATTATCTCTTTGCTGTTTGTGGTCCATTTTAAGTTATAATCAGAACTTGACATGTGAACGTCTCCAAAATGTTGGACAGATCAGTAAAATCTTTATTTGTGCAATCAGGAGTTACATTTTTCATAGTTTCATGTTTGTGGTTCTCTGAAAAAACAACAAAACAACAACAACACTGCAGTTAGTTTTAACTTAAATGAAAGGGAAATTGGATGATAGTTGGGGGGAAGGGGTTGGAACTAAGATTCCGATATCTTTTTTTCTGTACTGTATATTTGAGGTGGTTTTTTCCACTTGACAATAAAAGTCTACTTTTGATGCACTTTTGACTGTGACGACGTCTAGTTTGTTTCAGATTGGTGTTTCTGAAATTAGAATTTACAATGCCTCTTGAGGTTACAGGACAAGGTGGACCATGAAGAAACTGTACATAGACCTTACCCTGGCCTTGATAGAAAGAATATCAGATATAATTGCTTGCAATAAATTAAGTACAAGTACGCCTTTTAACCTTCCATACTTAAACTGGCAATGACAAGAAGGAACCTGCAAAGTCAATGGTTACTTTGGACAGGAGATAACACATAAGAAATCAGATAATCTGTAATACATGCATTAATTTGGATGGCAGGTATGCCATCTGCCTGTTTATGGGTTAGCAGGACATACCACACCTATATATCAATGGAATTTGGCCCTTTTTTTAGGTTTCCTACAGAAATAAACACAATGAGCCTGAGAAATGATCTATTAAAATAGTTTAAGTCTGTGCCATCTAATCTCACTTAAAAATACTGGATTTGCATATGCTGTCATACAGCCACACAATAAATGCCTAAATATGGACATTCCCAAACAGTTTCAAAGCACAAACTTGCAAAGGTCTGTGCATTGAAACCGTGCGACCTGTAGTGAGTCGACACGCAAGGTAATGTTGTTAAATCAGAAATGATAGAGAATGTATATTAGAAATGCCTTTGAGGTTATACTATTTGTATACTATTTGTATTGTTAATATTTAGGTTAGGAGCTTAGTTAGCTATCTTCCATGCTTATTCAAGATGGTGTCATCTCTTTTCTGCCAAGAGCAGGATGTGACTAGCTATTGAGAACAATGAACAGATGTGTCTATGTCAAGATGAGGCCATCCAATGGTGGGCAGCATTTGCAATGATGTAATGCAGCAGGTAAATAAGGAGGGAGAGGCAGAAGAAAAGGAAGAAAACAATAAGGTAGAAATTCAATTTTCAATTTTATTCAATTTTCAATTTATTTTCAATTCAATTTTATTCTGTAGCTGTGTGATACATTATGTTTAAATGAGATTAGATAGTACAGCAATGTTTGCAATGGGGTGGACATTAGGGTCATTGTGATTATTTCTGTATATTCCTTGTATTTACATTACATTGCAATTATTCATTTGGCAGACACTCTTATCCAGTGGGACTTACAAAAAGTACATTCAGTATGGTTAGGCATGTACCTGCATAGATTAGTGCCATACTGGTAATACAGTGTTATTGGAAATACTGCCACAAAAAGTGCTGTCATAAGGTCATATTTCTGTCACATTTCTGTGTATCTGACAGTGCTGTATATATTTCTGCCAACTGACAGTGCTGTGTAAGTATGTCGTAGAGTTATAAGTCATTTGAAATACACAGCACTTTTTCCACAGAAGAGGGCTTAAAGTTTAGGGAAAATGCCACAATAATGTTAAAGAGCATTTGGCTTTAAGAGACAACAAAATGCAATGAGTGACTGACAGATGCTGGGGAGGCATTTCATCCAAGCATTTGGTAGCTAGAGACAGCAAAGAGCAATTTCAGAGATAGTGGATGATGGGACATGGGATGATGGGACATGGTCCAGGAAATGACAGGCAGATGATAAAGGTTTGCAAGAAATTCAGCGGGAACATGATTGGAAATAGGGATCCATTTCAGCAGAAATCTGGATGAGTTGTGCTAATTAAATTACTAAAACCTGTTATGTGTCTGTGATGCAAAAAAATGTACTTCGTTTAGCTGAAGGAATAATAGGCAAGGAAATGCATGGTCATATACACCTAAGAGTATATCTGCATTAGATGTGTTTAAATCCAAAAGTTAATTTGGCTATCATTAAGCGGGGCAAATGTCTGAAAGTAGCAGATATGAGAGCCCATGGGAAGCAATGGAGGAACCCAGAGATCAGGCGTGGAGAGAATACAGAAGTGGACCCAGAACAGAGCATCGGGGTTACCTCAGTCAAGAGAAGGTAATTTGAAGAGGAAGAATCCCCCGAAATCTTATGTAAATACAGTCAGTGTGACCAGTTAGCATGCCCAATGAGCAGCTCCATAAGGGATGGCGCAGCTGCCAAAATTATTATCAAAATTTCAGCTTGTCCTTACTGATGTCATGGATCCCTTGACTTCCTGCTCCTGACTAGTTGAAATAATCACTATAGCCCCAAATAAATTAGACGAGGCCCACGGCATCTATCAATACTGTAGATTGTTTACTTTCTTTTGTGAAAGAGACACAGCGTAAACCAGAATAAAGACAGGGAAAGTGTGCAATTACATCCAGGTGAATGTCTTATTGGGACCGTATTGACAAGTGCTCTCTTATGTGCTGGATGTGTGCATTTAAGTGCTACCCCACTTTAATGCATACCAGGACAGTAACAAACTGACCCACAAATGTACACCCTACCTGTGGCCTTAATCTGGCTAAGACAGACTTGTGGTGGATGGTGTCCAGCATTAGACTGAAGGAAAAAAAAACAGGTCAATGCGCTGTTCCTTATCCGACCTCTCCTCCATGTATAGGACAGATCTCGGGTGTGCTTGCTGTGGTAGAGATTTTCTGCCTGTCACATAAACAGATTCCCTTATCAGGGAGAATGTGGGACACGTTTATCATGCAGCATTTCTGAGGTCAGGAGTTGAGGTCTGTGTTGCTGCATTCGGGGCCCAGGTGAATGACTCTTCATACATGGCCAGAGTGTCATGTTGTAAAGGAGCAACCTTTGTTAAAGATGAACTCTGTTTCAGAGGAGAGCTCCTCACAGCCAGAGAGAGGACACTCAGCAGCCGAGCTCCAATGCGTTTTTGGCTCTGTCAGCTGTCAATTCACAGAGTCCTTTTGGTAAATATTTGTACAGATGACATAAGAGAGGGGAGCTTTCCTTCAAAACACAGAATATGTCCTCTTTCATCATCATAGAAATGGAAATTGCATATCAAAATATCTCCATAAAATGAAATTAAATGAGACAGTCTTCTTGGTCTGAGCAGAAACTTTTTCATGGTCTTTGAGTTTATATAAAAATGACAAAGGAAAAGGAAAAAAGGAAAACAGTGACATGGTTCTATTCTTCAGTGTCATTTTCTTTCTGTCCTTAGGTCGACCAGTTTGCCATCTTTGCCAGTTGAGTGCAATCTCCTCAGCTCCTAAAGATTTTCTTTCTCTATGTTGAGTGGATCCGACTCACCTCAAATCCAGCCAAATCCAATTAGGCTCCATTGAGGCTTTTCCCTGCAGATGACCTGCATGGTCCTCCAATGAATGAGTCCTTCCCGGTGGCAGGGGCAACGGAGGACCTGAGGAAAGGAGGGCTTGACCTCCGCCTGAGGAAAAAAACAAGGCCAAATGGAGAGAGGCTGGGGGATGGGAGATAACCTCCTCTCACTTGAACCTGTTTGTTGAGGACCCTTCGTCTACACACACGAAAGCTGCTGCTCATTGAGGATTCTAGTCTACTGAACAAAATCTCTGTAGCCTGAAACTGCTTTCTGTAGCTTTAGTGAATGGAAGAAAAGTGTATTTATTTCAGCTCAGCCCTGTGGAGGGTTTCCTAGGATGGTAGCTGAATGTAGGTGGGTGGTGATGGTGTTTAGAACTGAGAGATATGGAGAGGCAGATACACCTGGGGCTAAAACTGAGAAATCTGGAGGGGAATGAGGTGGGGAGAGTGATGATATCCTTAAGGCAGAGAGGTAAAGAATACGTGTAGGTATGATGGTTAGAGTAAGGAGAGTACCAGTTGACTGTGCTGGTGCTTTTACCATAAATCTGATTGGAACACATATTACAGTATAAATAATCAGTACAACTCCACATTGATTTGGTGGAGGCCCACTATGAAGTTATTCTCTTTTGTAAATCAGTCACAGCCTGAATTAGAACAAACACCAGCACAACAAGTGGGTAATCAAATCAAGGTGAATTTCTTCAATGGACTTACTGACAAAGCAGTATGTTCATGTTTATCTGTTCTTAATCACATAATATATAATTGTTTGTCCCCACCCCTCCACAATTTATAAAATATATGTCTCTTTTTGTATCAGAAAACAAATTTTCATTTTTTTCAGGTTTAACTGAAATAGGTGGGATGACAGTGTTAAAATGTTAAAATCTCCTGAGTGTGTTTTTTAAAAAAAACCATTGTAGTCATCCTCTACTGCAGAGAATTACAGAGCATCTCCTATCGCCATGGAAACGGTCCTCTCTCACAAACATGCTAATGTCTGAGTCGGGAGATGTACGTAGGTGGAAATTCAACATCTGCTCTCCGACAAACCTTTTTTGTGGTATAAAGTTTTGTTTTTGTTTTGTTCTTGTCCAGATGCACTTTGTATTCTTCCTGTTTGCAAACAAAGCAATTTCAGATTGACTTTCCAGATATCAGTCAGTGTAGGTATGGAGGGTTAAATATAGCACCATCTGTGGGTTTTATTTCTGAGAGATGATTTTGAAGAAAGGTGAATATGAAATACAGAATTCCAGTTAAAGACACTGAAGGGGTAGATGTCATCTTTGAATCTGAATAATGAGTGATTGAAGCGTTATGCGCAAAATTGCACCATCTAGTGGCAAGTAGGGTTATAACGCCATAGGCTCTGCTTATGCCCGGAGTGCTATAATTTATGGGATAGATAATTCCTGCCCTCATTCCCCAGGTTTGTGAAGGGTATCCAGACCTCAGGTCTGTAATTTAGTGAGTCAGTATAACCTGTGAGACATTTACAAAAGTTAAATGCGTTCCAATAACTCCCCAAACAACTGCAATATTATATATAGACAGCAGTCCCATTTTAGTAAAAAAAAAAAATCACAGAGTGCTCGCACTTTGGATGTGCAGAATTTGTAGGAGAGTGGTTACCTTGACAACAGAATGACATGCCTGCATTGGTGGCAATACATACTGTTCTACTCCAGTGTATGGCAAGGGCTCTGGGTGATAAAATTCTTAAAAAAAAAAAAAACAAAATAAAACAAACAAACAAAAAAATGTAGTCAGCGAGTTGTGGTTGTACTGGAAAATGGACTCAAGTAAAAAAAAATATATATACGAGTAAATGTTGGATTACAAGTTTGCAGCTGTCATTGTAATTATGTAAATATCAATCTACACATTTGTGAATTTCAACATACAAGTTCACATTTTTTCTGCAAGTAAAAATTTAAACATACGAGTTCAGATTTTTGTTCTACAAGTTCTCACAACGTATTCTACAACTTCAAGGAATCAAGGAATCAAGGAATCTTTATTGTCATTGTAGTTCTACAATGAAATGTGGTTTGGGACTCACTCATAAAGCAGCTAAAACACGAGAATTAAAAAAAAAAAAAAAAAAACTTCTCAAAATCAAGTCTACAAGGTCTCGCATTTTGCAACGTATTTACCTTCATAGTTTGCACCAGCTGAGTAGTCTTTGTGTTGTCTTGTGGGAGTTTGTACTGTGGAGCCTGGACAGACGCAAGCCTGATCGCTAGTCTCTGGACCCTACGATCTTCATGTCGTGCAAGCTCATTCCTCAAAACTCAAGCGTCTGAGAGAATTTAAGTCCATCAAAGCTATTTTGTGATATGTTCATGTGAGTTATTCCTCTTATTTGCTAGTTTTTGAAAAAGTATATCTTCCTCATCTGACACATATGGTTAAACTAGATTGTTAGATAACTGGGGAAGTTAGTGTCTACTTAAGCAAATTCCCATCATGGTCTGGGCTTTTTTCATGTATAAAGGGTACTGAACATTGGTGACGGGTTTATTATTGCATTCAGAATTTCTAGATTGAGACATAATGGTTGCCAGCTGAGGTTTTCCCAGGTGCACATGTAGTGTAATTGATCTCAAAGGGAATAATCCAAGATACTTGGCTGTAAGTACCAACTGCTTGGCTTTTTGCACTTTTGGAGAGCGTTCGTGTATTTTTCATTCTGATTGGTTCATTCTGCCAACAAATATTTAATGCTACTGTATCCAGGGTGGAGAAACCGTTTTGAGTACGGCAGACAGCGGTCACTAAATGGAGATAACTGACCTAGAATAAATGTAAATCCTACATTTACTAGTGGCTATGAATCCCATCAGATACTGAGGGAGCCAGTCCTATCTTTTAATACCAATCTGAAACATGCAAACAATATCCAAAAGCCATACGCGTCTTGGGTAGCCTATAAAAACGGACAATGTTCATTATGCGTGTAAATGCGTCATCAGTATTGCTATGTCTCTGTGGGTGCTTGGTGCACGGTCAATGCGCGGTTTGTGATCAGGAGTGACGGACAGACAATCACAAAAATGGTGGGCAAGAGGAGCCGGAGTTGCGCTCTATTTCTCATAGTTATCTGTTTCGCGGTAGAGGTCGCGGGAGAAGCTCGCCACCCTTTTAGCACTTCAGTGACGTTTGTTCCGATTAAAACCATTACCATTTACATCCGGTCGCTCAGGCAGGTGCTTTGATCCAGAACTGACTCACAAAACAAAGCTACAAAATTGCATGTGACAAGGCCACACACCGAAAAAACTGACCAGCCTTAAATATATTAATCCATCTCATTTAGTTGCTTCACAAGCAAAATCACCCTCCTGTTGAAGGAGGAATTGGAGGGGAGAAAGTAAAAGAGCTGAACAGGTGTGGTTCAACCGACAGCTGTGCGATCTGCCAAACCTTTGACGTCCGCTCTTCCTGCTCAGTAGTACACGTGTTAGCGCCAGGCTGTGCCATGCTGGAGTACAGTACTGCATCTGTTACTGTGGAGGGGAGACTAATTTGGCAGCGCTCCTTCCCCCTGCAACTTTTGGTTGGGATTCAAGTCTTGCTGTTAAAAAGCGGGTCTCTGCAGCTTCTTTACAATGCCCTGGTTACACCCTCTGACTGCAACAGACCCCGACTGCTGAACAGTTCCACTGTCGTGTGGCAAGCCATTTAGGCAAAGCAAACAAAACATCTTTGCTGGTAATAGCTGCTTCTTTTGTAATAATTGAAATGTGAGAGGTAAAAAGCTTGAACTCACCAATATGTTAAAGATGGTGTGTTAGCAAAGTTGTAACTGCCACTTTGCAAGCAGGTTGAATCCAAACACCTATAAGGTGAGAGAACTAGGATGTGTAAAAAAACCAGGAGAGTGACATGGATTTTATATGATCAATGTGGGAATGTGGGATTAAAGGTCAGCTGAAGGAATAGAAGTGAATAATGTATCATCAATTTAAAGGAAAACCACTAAAACACATCCTCTGTGCTACAGTCTTAATTCTCCATAGTCCTGACTGGATAAACAGTGGTCAGACATTTAACTAATCACAAAGTGCTCCAACAATAAGCCCTGATCTCTGACTTCAGAGACACTTTGTTTACCTTTTTACAATTCTGCTTTATAATGTGAATCATATTTTTGTTCAATCACATGACATTTGTTTGTTCAGATCAATTAAGAGCACAGCAATATACTTATATTGTACTTGAGACATAGACTGCTTAGCTGATTGCCTGTACCCTGGCAACTGCAGAGTGTACTTGAGGTCAGTACACCTCAGCGCTATGTTTGTGTGTGTGTGTGTGTGTGTGTGTGTGTGTGTGTGTGTGTGTGTGTGTGTGTGTGTGTGTGTGTGTGTGTGTGTGTGCGTTTGTGTGTGTGTTCATGTGCATGCATGCATGCCTTTGCTGCTCTATTACAGATAAAACCCCTGTGCCCTGCTTGCAAATATTATTCCTCGTAGAGAACATGATTGGATGCCAGGTGCCACCCATGAAGAGGAGTGGCTTACAGGGGTCGCAGCTAAAATGTGTCTGTGATAGGCTGGAAGGCAGTTTGGGGCTAGTGGCCTGCAGTCATTGTGCTGGGTACCATCCGGGTTAAGTCATTCTGAAAGCAGTTTGGACCAATCAGAATTAAAACCAATACTGTTATCAGTAACTGTCCTCTCCAGGCTCATGGCTACCAGGTCAGCTGTGTTGCCTTCCTGAACTTGGAGTATTGAGGGTGTTGTGGTTCTGAGTCAGGCCATTAATCAGCTCATGTATGGCCTGTAGGAACTCTTGTTTAACCATCTATCCTTGCCCCATATGCTTATGTTGTTTTCCTCCCAGACTGTCCATCTATAATCCTGATGGAGACTTCATATGTGTGGTATCAGCCAAAAGAATAAGCTTCTAAAGTTGTCTCTAAGCAGATGGACTGGTCTTCTTGCTGGTGCCAAGAATATGATAAGCTATAATTGATTGAGCCGAAGAAAGGCTATTGTATTCCTTTGTATGGTACTGATTTCTCCCACACAACCTCTTAATCGGTGTGTTAATCACCTCTCTACTTGTTATTTGGCTTTGATATTAGTCACATTTCTCAAGATCTTTGCTGCAGAAAGGAGTGCGACACATTAGAACGTTGTTAACGCCCAAATGGAAACTGAGTTTCCAATGGCAGATATGCGGCAATGAGAACGGCAGACATAAGGAAAGTACAACAGCAGACATACAGTTAAGGACAACAGCAGAGATACAGTTAGAAAGAAGAACAACAGACACACAACACAATGCATAAAAGCGTGCTGTCAGAAAATAGATCATGCCACATAATAAATAAAAAATGTCTAGACTCAACGTGTTTTCACAAAGACTAGACGTCTATGACGCCATGCTTTTTAATAATTAAAATGCAGAGCTTACATAGCATAAACAGAATATTTAATAATTATGGAATTGTGGAGAGAGATGAACACAGATGCTTTACACCGATGCCCCAATTCTCATTGCAAGGCGCCAGCCAATGGTTATTCCAGGAGAGAATTTCAAGACACCTGCCAGTTGTGGAGCCAGCCTTATGAACCAAATTGTTCATTTTGTTAGCATCCCCTCAATGCTCCTTCTCCACACAAAATGTGACATCAGCCCCTAAACTGATGCACAACTTTTTACAAAAAACATAGAAACATGGAAAAAATGTCCTTTCCACTGCACAGCACTTCCATTTACAGTTCATGTCCAGTCCAGTTTGTGATCAGTTAATATACCTACAAACATATACAAATACACTGACATCCACACTGACATCGTCAACATTAATGGGTCTAGCAAGGTACTCTTTAAACTCGCAGCTCATTCCCAAGATTTATTGTTTAACCCCTTAAACATAATTTTCACATGGTGGTGTGAACTGATATGTAATTTCTGGATCCTCTACGGTCCTCTGTTAAAGTGCCTCCCACAGCAGATGAATCATCTGAGAACTAATCACAGCACTGCCCCACGAGAGCCCCTGCATTACGAGCCAAATCAGCAATGCTTTGCTAATGTAAACTCCATTTGCACTAATATTATTTAGCCAAATTAATGTAATGGTTGGGGTATCTTTCTTTTGCGCACTCTCTCTCCCTGTCTATCCCTTTTTATCTCAACTCATTCTCACAATCAATTTCACCTTTTAAATCTTGTCTTAAAACTGACTTTCATAGCCTGGCTTTTAAGGAAGCACTGTCGTGCCTTTTCATTGTTTTGACTTTTTTTTAAATCATTCCTTGTATTACCATTCGTTGTTGGTATTATATGCTTCATTTGTTGCCTGTAAAGAATTTTGTCTTATTATTATTGTTATTAATTTCATTTAAATGATAATTTTCAAATGGCTTTGAGATTGTGCTGTGATGAAAAGCACTGTACAAATTAAAACGCATTTTATTGAATGTAATTATTGTTATTATTAGTATGACAGCAGATGCCCCTCGAAGCTGGTAGTGGGAGGTGCAGCTGCGTGCTGGCCAATCTCCCGCTGGATGCCGACATCAGAGGGGCCCACTGAGGAGCCAGGGGAGCCCTCCCCAAACCCGGAGCTCTTCCTGTGAGCTGCGAAGGGGCCGCCCCGCGGGCTGCTGGGAAACAGCATGGGGCGGCAGCGCGCCCGCCGGGGCTCACGGCGCGCCCAGCGGTCGCTACACGATGGAGGGCGGGGCGGGCGCGTGCCGCGCCATATGGGACAGGCTCTCAAACACAGCGGATCAGAGTGCACTGCGGGGGCCTGCTGTGGGACTCTGCAGGTCTGCGCAGGTGCTGCCCTGCAGCTGCGCTCCACAGGGCCACACACTCACACTACATTGCATTCTGTCACTTATCCACAGCGATGTACAATGTCAGAGTACATTTAACCCCACACTCACATCCACTCTTATCCAGAGCTACGTACAAGATGTGAGCGCATTTAAAGTTACAATTACATTATTGACATTCAACATACGCTCTTATCCAAAACAACTTCCCTAAGTCAAGTGCAAAGTGTCACCAGCAAAACAGCAGAAAACATGGTGCAAACAAGAGCTTCCTCTGCACGCCTGTGCAGGAGCTGCACTGTAGCTACCCTCCATAGGACCACAGGCTCCCTGACTTTCCTGTTTTTTGGTCACCAGTGAAGCACACAACCAGCACTTGCAGTGTGATCACGTACAGAATGTTAGAGCACAACTGGTAAATATGTCAAGGAAACGTGAAATGAGTGATCATGGTTTATTTGTATGAAGGATTTGTCTGGCCATTGATTTCTCAGGGCACTTTGTTGTTCCATTCTGATTCTGATTACGGGCCAATTTTCCTGCAAAGGACTACAATTAAGAACCTAATCCTTAATCAGAACCTTAACCATCTCAGAATTATGCATTACTTACTTAAATGTTTCATGTATTCCATTGCCTCTTTCAATGTTGCCATTCACTTTTGAGCACTTTCCTACCAACAGTCAGGGGACACAGGTAGTTTTGAGTAAAATATCTTTATTCCAAGAAATGAATATCGTTTGCCTGCCTTTGGCCTTTAATGGCTGCTTAGATTCGTGACACTGTTTACTAATTTCTGGTACACATCTGGTGGTTTCGTTCTCCGCTCCTCCTTTAAAGCAGTAGTAAACCCTGTTACTTAAGAGGGCCACCTTGGCCTTGCCCTAATTCTGCGTTCCAATTCATCCTGAACATATTCTGTTGGGTTGAGGCTAGGGCTCTGTGCTGGCCATTGCAATGTTCTGATGCTATTTTCTTTAAAATACACAGTCACACCTATCAGTCTATCAGTCAGTTGGGATATAGTGTGTAAAGACAAATGAGTCCATGTACAGAGTAGCTACCGATTTGCAAAAGAAGAACAAGGCAGGACTCTGTGGGATCACTGCAATCAATGCTCTTCTGATGCATTTCATGACTTTGTTCATTGAATCATTCATCCTTTTCAAGCTCTACCTACCTCTCATCTGATAAGTTAATTTGTTTGTTATGCACATTTGTACTTACAACAATAGGAGTCTACTGGAATTGGAGTAATCAGAATAAAAATCAGCTGGAAGGAAGAATCAGGGAGAAAGATACAACATGTCTGGATCTTACTGTGGATTAATGCCATTGTATCCAAAGTGACACGTGGTTCTGTTGATCAAAGCAGTGTGGTCTTCCTCCAAAATGACAGGTTGACTGAAAGCAGTGGTCTGCAACCCTTCATACCCATGGACTGAATAATTCGTGAACATCGCTCTACAGACCAGGGCCACGCAGATTATTAGGGTGTTTTCATAGCTCATGTGCTTGGTAACTCATGTGGTTATTCTTCTTAACTGGAGAAATAATGCTATGCATTAATGCTAATAGTTTAAACATTTCTGCCCAGAAAACCTGATGCTCCCACAGCATTATAGCGAACTGTTATTTTACCTAAATAAACACTTCTAATTCACAGCCTAGCAAATCAAATACTACTGCCCAAAAAGCACGTGTACTTCTTTCAGACAGTATGGGAGCACATTCCATGGCCATGAGCTCTGTGTTGCTGGAAATGATTTGAACTATATAACGATTTCAGTGTCACTCCCACTCCTCTCAGCGACACAAAACAGTTCAGGACTGGAATCCATTTTGACAGATTTATTAGAGCTGTTGTTATTGTGTGACAATGCTACAAGATCTGTTAACAGGATGAAGACAGTCAGACACCCACAGCATTGAAGCACTGTATAATGCCTGCCTTGCACATTGGATAACACAAGCTGTGAACATGTACAGAATCACTTTGAAGGCCACTGACAACAAGCAAGTTTAAAATATTCATTTAGGACTTCAGGAACACACTTTTATTTCCTACTCTTACTGGTACAAGAAATGAGGCTCAAATGCTGCACCTGTATTTGCTCCATCTTTTCAAAAATATAACATGACCTATAGTTAATTTATATTTCCACTGGCCCCTTAAAAACCTTATTTTATTATCACCGGATTTGACAAAATTAAAAATATGCCTGACCATCAGAGCCAGGTGAGGTGTGATATAATGTATTGGTTCAGGAAGAGTTGTATTTGCACAAAAATCTGGTTTATTTTAGGATTGCAGAATATTTTAACATTAACCAGGGGCACTGTCTATACCTCTACCCATTTCCCAGTGACAAATCACATGCTGTATATTAAATTTAGAAAAATCTGCTCTGTTTTATGCCTGAGTGAACACGAATGTTGCTAGTTACACCCAGATCCTGTACAAAGGACCACTTGAGTGAAAGACCTGCTCCCCCTTGTGGCCGTCTTTGCCATGGCCCTCATGTGATCCTGGCTTCACCAAAGGAAGAAGTCATCGGTCATAATTACTAATAACATATTAATGCCAATGAAGCACGTCTGAACAGGGTACATGTGAGAGTAATCTCCTGATGGCTGTGTTATGATATGGCAAAGTAGGCTGTTTAAAACAAACGTGAAGAGGGATTTATGATGTTGCATGTACATGTACACATCCACCACGAAGAACATTCATTCAGTTGTGCATTTTAAACTGACCTATCACAATCACGCCCTTTTTCTGTTCTTGAAATGTACTTAAGAATCAGTATTTTGGCATGTACCATTTCTCCTTACTTTGTGACTTGACAGTTATGTTCAAGTCATCCTAACATCTTGCCTTATGGAATTCAATAATCTGTCCTTTTTTATATAACAAAGCTAATTTCAGGCTGACAATTCCTTTCCAAGAAAGAGAAGAGCTGTATGAGCGCCACTGTATAAACTTACTACGCAGTATTCTTTATTCATAGCGAACAAAGCCAGGCGTCAGTTTTCTTTAAGTGGACTTGTTCAAGCCAAGTCAGTTTGAAAATAACTTAAATCTCTCAGATATGCTGAATTCTACATCACAGCTCATATAATTAAACACAGGACACAATGTAAACACATCATACTTAAGTAGTGGAATTTATAATATATTAATGCATGTAATGTGCCATAAATATACAGTAGTTCAGCGGTCAGCCAGTATGACTGGTTGGATGCTCCCTTGAAAAATGAGGCAAAGGTCCCACCGTGCTGTTCTGGATAAATCATTATGGCTCTCTCTCTAAATGAGGCACAGGTCCCACTGTGATGTTCTGGGATCAGTTGTTATGGATCTCTCTAAATGAGGCACAGGTCCCACTGTGATGTTCTGGGATCAGTTGTTATGGATCTCTCTAAATGAGGCACAGGTCCCACTGTGATGTTCTGGGATCAGTTATTATGGATCTCTCTAAATGAGGCACAGGTCCCACTGTGATGTTCTGGGATCAGTTGTTATGGATCTCTCTACATGAGGCACAGGTCCCATTGTGCTGTTCTGGGATCAGTTGTTATGGATCTCTCTCTAAATGAGGCACAGGTCCCAATGGGCTGTTCTGGGATCAGCTGTTGTGGATCTTTGGTGCTCACAGGTACTAGACGTCCTGCATGCATCAATGAGGACCAGCAGAGTGGGAGCTTTTGCCTCAGGGACGGATGGCCGCAGCACCAAGGCCTACACATAATCCACGCATTGGCCGTGATCTTTACGCAAATGATTTGGGTGATGGTTCGCTCACTTTATTTTTGCCTGCTTCCAACTGACGTGGGGCTTTAGACCAGGGATCTTCAACTCTTGCCACTGAAGGTCAGAACTCCTACATGAATAATTTAGTGAACTGGATTCAGTTGAGGCCTTTTGCCCCAGGCACATTTAAAGTCTGGTACAGAGACCTACAAACCCGCTGTACTGTGATCCAACAGTGACCAGAGCTGAAGAGACCTGCTGTGCATCTGCAGCACCCTTCTGGGATGCCTCTTTCCTGGTTTAAGACTGAAACGGGGCCTTCTGACCCTGTGGGGGCGGTGGCACTAAAGGGGAGGGCAGGAAGCAGGCAGGCAGGCGGAGGATGGTGGTCGGGAGCAGGAGAGTGCGTTCGGCGGGCGGGGGTCACTTCTGCTCCCGCCTCCAGATGATGACCATGCCGGTGGTGTCCGCCGAGGCCAGCAGGCTCTCGTCGCAGTTGAAGCTGACGTCCAGCACCGGCCCGCTGTGGCCCTGCAGCTTGTTGACGATGGCCTTGGTGTTCCGCTCCACGTCGAAAAAGTACACGCACGCGTCCTCGCTGCCAGTCACTGCAGAGAAGATGGGGGAGTATGAAGGGGAAGAAGGGAGGGTTCACATGAACTGATAAAAAAGATGCGCTCAATTCCAAAAAACTCTTTTTCTTACAAAGGGTGCTAGTATTAAACAGGAAAATACTGCACTCATCCTATAAAGATGGTATGTAGGGAGAGTGCTGTGTTCACATGAAGTGCTACATTTTTGAGTTAAAAAAATTATGCTCATATCCCTAAGGGTAAGTGGCCGTTCAAGAACTGCTTTTGAAAACGGCATTTCAATTTTGTGTGTCAATATACAGACGACTTGATAATAAAAAAAATGTGTACAGCATCTGCTATGCAAATAAAAAACAATTATACAAATTCAGACTGACTAACAGAGCTCTAGAGAGCAGTGTGTCAGGGTAGGCCTTACCCACGCAGGCCCCCTGCCTGAAGGACATGAGAGGGCAGAAGATGCTGTGCAGTGGCTGAGAACCATGCTGGATGGGGAAGCTCCTCTTCAGCTGCAAAGTGCCCTCATTGTCCACTACCCTGTAAAACATTTACACACCCGCATGTTGCTTTAGTGTTATATCCACACATCGCTACCATTTGACCCACAACGCATTTTATTACAACCAACCTGCCAAACATGCATCAGTGTAATATGCCCCATGCACTGCTGTGACATGCCACACAGCGGCAGTATAAACCACACATTGCTGTAATATATCCCACACAGCTGTAATATGACCAACACACAGCTGTAATATGACCCACCCACTGCTCTAATATGACCCACATGCTATGGGAGTATGACCCACACACAGCTGTAATATGACGCACATGCTATTGGAGTATGACCACACTCTGCTGTAATATATCCTACACAGCTGTAATATGACCCACACAGCTACAATATGACCCACACATAGCTGTGCTATAGACTCACACACTGCTGTAATATTGACCCAAACATTGCTATAGTATGACCCACACACAGCTGTAATATGACCCACATGCTATGGCAGTATGACCAACACACAGCTGTAATATGACCCACATGCTATGGCAGTATGACCACACTCTGCTGTAATATATCCCACACAGGTGTAATGTGACCCACACAGCTACAATATGACCCACACATAGCTGTGCTATAGACTCACACACAGCTGTAATATTGACCCACACATTGCTGTAGTATGACCCACACACAGCAGTAATATGACCTGCAGTGCAACAGCCCCTCACAAATGTAGTATGACCCGACACACAACAGTAATATGGCCCACGGGCAGTGGAAGTATGAGCCCACCCACGCAGCAGTCTGCGGGTGACCGACCTGTAGAGCAGCAGCTTGTTGACGCAGGCGTTGACCAGCAGGGAGGGGTCCCGGGCCTCCCTGCTGATCCAGGAGCGGGCAGAGATGCTGGAGATGGAGCTGCCCTCACTCACCACCAGCCGCTTGGCTTTGGTCAGCTTCCCTGCAGGAGGAGAGGGAGCGCGGTCATCTTCCACAGCACATCACCAACAGTGTTATAGATACCCTCAGTGAGACAGCATTGAGACAGAGAGAGATAGCAAGTTAGCAAGGCAGACACAGAGATAGGAGAGAACACCACACACTCTTGAGGGTGAATTTTTATTCGTTTTTTTTTGTCAAGGCGTAGTGTTTATTTATAGTATGAGAGCTAATTTATTTTAATGGAAAGGACTCTTCAGCAACAAATGGGTCTCCATGGTAACCACCTACTCAAGACAGGATTCACCTTTACCTGTTCTATTTATGGCTTGCCCATTCAAGACAACCGCACAGAGCAAAACAAACATATTTATAAGCTGAAAGACATTAAAAATGCAACACTACACATCTATAAATGTGTTCCTGTGCACACAGGTATAAATCAGGACATTATGGTTCAGCACATATTTACTTATTTATTTATCATTTTGGTGAGCAATTTACATAGCTCATGATTTTTACATCCATTTATTCAACTGCATATTTAAGAGGCAATATGGGTTTAGTATCTTGCACAATGGTACGACAGCATTGGCCCACCGGGGAACTGAATCAGCAACCTTTTAGGTTACAAGCCCTTCTCCTTTACGACAGTGGCTTATGTCAAGTGTATGCATTTGCACAAGAGCCCTTGTGTCTGGGACACATTCTGAGCTGCTCACAGCTTTTATAAAGATTGAGGGAGGGAAACAAACATCAGGTACAAGCACTGCTGGATGCTAATGCAGGACACGCATGACACATTGTGACAACATCGTGCACTTTTTCATGAAAATACCTCTACCTGTCATATCATATTACTCACGAATCATATACAACCTATATGAACACATTTTGTCCTATTTTTTAAATATTTAAAACATTATGTATTACTGTATTTTTAATGCATTTCAGAGCAACATGAATAGCTTGGTGTGTATTTTTACCCATGCTGCAGTGCTGTTTCCCCATTTGAAGCTGTTAAGTGTGTGGAGGCACTGTTCTATTCAGTGCCCTGAATCTCACTCAGCGCTAACACAGGGCCACGTCGTGAGCAAGCATGAAGGTTGCTTCACTTCTGCTGCACGGCTCAGTGAGACCCCAGCCGATCCCCTGAGCCAGGCTTCACGGTAAAGCAAGACTCCACCCATGGCTCCCAGTGATGTGCTCCTTCATCCCCAGCTGTACCTGTGGCCATGTCGAACAGGAAGGAGAAGATGCTCCCGCGATCATCGCCAGCCCACAGGATCCGGCCGGGCGCGTCAAAGGACAGGGATAGTACCCGGCCCGTGAGCTTGCTGGAGCCTCCCTTCACCTTCTTCCCTGTGGAGATGTTCACCACCTGCAGGATGTGCTTGCTGTTCCCCACCTGCAGGGGGCAACGGCGAGAGGAGTCAGTGGACTGTATGAAGTGACTCAACATGGATTTTTTTTTTTTTTAATTTCCCTCCTTTTATAACCTAATGACCATGCCATCCTATAGTAATGGAATTAACCTGATTCATAGTAATGGAATTAACCTGATTCATACAGGTGCTAAGCACAGTGCACTCCTGCTCCCCAAGCCTTTCCTACTCTCCCTTACTGGGTGGGAAGGAGAGGTGGGAACACCCACACAGGGAACAGAAGCATTTGGCAAGAAGATTCAACACTGATTCCCTTTTTTCCCCGAAAACCGATTATAAACCTCACACAGTACTACAGCACTTCACTCTTTAAAACTCGACCATTTCCGTTATTTAAAACCCCACTCACCACGGTCAGGTTGTTGTTCATTGGCTGGAAGGTGCAGCAGAGCAGCTCGCTGGCGTCGGGGTCGCCCACCTCCCGGATGCAGCGGCCGTCCTCCGTGTTCCAGATGCGCAGCGTGCCGTCCTGGGACGTGGAGACGATGATGTCGTTGCTGAGGGACCAGGCGAAATCGGTGACAGGCCCTGCGTGGCCCCGCAGGGTGACCTTGACGCTGGGCGGGGCCGGGGACAGGGCCATGATGGACAGGGTGCCGTCCAGGGAACAGCAGGCCAGCAGGTGCTTGTCGTCATTGGCAAACTGCAGCCGTGGGACTGAGGGGAGGCAGGGGCAAAAAAAGCAAACAAGCAGTGTGAAGGAGCAGCCTTTCAGCCCACCCCAACAGACTGAATGTTAATCATTAATTGTTTGATTGTTGAATTGGTTGTTTGGATGTCCAGCTGTGTGGATTGAGGATCCTCATGTTGTCTGTTTTCCATCTTGTGAAATGGGCGCTTTGGTCAATCAACTACAGCTGGAGCAGGTTTCATGTTTATTGTAATTGATTATTTAATAATTGTTTACTTGTTTTATTAATTGTCTGGTCTGTCTGTGAACCAGTTAACTGGTCACACCTGCCCTAATTGGGCTTGTTATATACAGGTGTGTGGCCACACAGAGGAGGCTCAGATTCCTGGAAGCCATTTTGGGTGCTGGTGGCTGTAGACTGGTTCTCCTGTGTTTGTGTATGGTTTTCAAATAAATCATTGTTTTTTTGTAAGTTTTACTCCTTCTGCTAATTTATATGTAGAGCATCAGCCAGCTCTGTCACAAGCAGGTCATGTCAGCCCCCCTGCCACTGCTGAGGGTTAGAGAAAGCCAGGTGCTCACGACATGAGCCTATTCCCTCACCGGCCGAGTCCACGTGCTGATCGAAGATGTGGTGCATGCCGGCGAAGGCGTAGTTCTCGCTCAGGGTGGTGTCTCCGGCCATGGCGCGGCTGGCCTCCGCCACGGAGGTGGGCACCAGGCTGCCAGGGGGCCTGCGGACAGGGGCACAGACCCGCCCATTCACTCCAAACTCCTTCAGTATTTCTTAACAGATGAGTGCAGAAGGTGAATGACATTACGGTAAAGTACATTAAGGTAAAATAACACTGGGGCACAATTATTTACGCAGTGAACCAAGCCCTTCAGAAACTACAAACATCGATTCAGACCAGCAATCGATTACGAGATGAGGCTGTCCATCCCCAACATTAACTACGAAATCACAGATGATGTTGTTGGCCATGTTGGGTTGCACTGTCACACAGCTCTAAGGAGCAGGGATTGTAATCCAAAGGTGCGACTCCCAGGTGGGCTGTTATACCCTTGGCAGTTAAGGTACTTAACCCAAATTACTTCAGTAATTTTCCAGCTGTATAAATGGATGACACGCTAAAAACAGTAAGCTGCGTAAATCTCTCTGGCTGAGCACAACGCGGTGTAATGTTGTGTGTGGGCGGTGAGACTGTGGCAGAGAGCACAGCCACGGCGGGCTGGTACGGGGGCTACCTCTCATCGTAGACAGCCCTGTTCATCTGGGCCTGCAGCTGGTAGGAGCCTCGGCTGACGGATCGGCGGTGCCCCCGTGCACCCTGGGCCCTGGGATCCTCCTCAAAATCCTGAAGGGGGTGAGGCGGGGAGAACGCCCAAAGGGGAAGTGAGGGCGGCAGAGAGGTACAGCGGTTAGAGTTGGGCCTAGAGCTTGCAGGTTCAATTTCCAGGTGTGTCTGTGCACCCTTGAGCCACCCTTAACATGAATTACTTGTGATTTTTCAGCTGTACAAATGGATGACGTGCAAAAAATGCAAGCTGTGCAAGCTGACCGGGAGGCCGTCTTCTAGGAAAACATGTAACGTAATGAGAGAAGGCCTGGCACAGACTGAGCTGGACAGACACACACCTGGGGTTTTGGGACAAAGGGAGGAATTATTAAGAGGATTTGATTTCATGAGAATGTTACTGTGTAACGTAGCACTGTTGGTTAAATACATATTGCATAATTAATAAAAATGAGACGGGAGGAACTACTTCAGTCGAGCGCACGAGAGACGTTTCGTGCCAGAGTGCACGGAGAGTGTCTGAGAGTAGAGGTAAGAGGTCAGAGGTGAAGTTCCCTGCCCTGCCTGCGAGGGGGCCTGACCTCCATGCGGTCCAGCGTGGTGCGGGAGCTGCGCACGCTGCTGGCGCGGAAGCTGCTCTGCTCAGACAGCGGCCCGTAGCGCAGGCCCAGCAGCTGGCTGCGCAGCCTCAGGTACTGTCTGCGCAGACCGGGCTCAAAGCCACACTTGGCATTCTCTCTGAGCAGCTGGCTGCGTCGCCGGATGTACTGCGTGCGGAACTGGGGGAAGTTGGGCGTGCGGTAAGCGTTGTACCTGCGGAGAGGTGAGGGGGGGGGGTGGGAGACCAAAACACAAAACGCTCTGTCAGTGGACAGGGTCTGCAGAGGCGAAGACAGTTTTTGCACTGTCAGAAGAGCGACGTAAACTAATCTGCTTGCAATGAAGGCAGTGGCAGGATGAAGTTTCTATGCACGAGAATGACTTCATGGAGAATACTGGAAATGGACGCTACTGTGACAGTGTGCAATGTGGTAGTTTTGAGGCCCACCTTGCGTCCACTGCCAATACCTGCTGCCAGACTGCAGCCATTCCACACACGCTCAGTGAGAGAGGAGGCCAGGGCCGATGGCAGGTGACTCTGAGGAAAACACGACAGGGACAGAGTTAGTGGAATACTAACGACGTAGTCATAGCAAACCTGTATTAACAAGATCAATTTCATCAATACATCAATACTCATATTGGGATGAAAAAAATAACGGTTTCCTACCAACATCAAAATTACCACCCTACCACGGAAGGCTACAGATGAAAAAATAACTTCAACAAAATGCCAAATTATCGAATGTGTGTTCTACATTCTTGTAATCTAACGTGATGTGTGTGCAGTGAATGTGCACATTTGAATGTGTGTAAATTATTTTACATTTGAAAAATGTTAAACAAATAAATTTTGTGAAGTTAAATGGAAAACTAGTCTGGCTGACTAAAACAGTGGTCCTTATTACTGATGCAGGATGTTTAGCTTTGCTATCTTACTAAGCAGCAATAATCAGTCAAGATCTTCTGACAACAGCAACAGGGTAATCCCAACTATGACATTTGGCTGCCTGGTGATGTTACTACTAAATAAAAAAAAAAACAATCACGGAAAAAAAAATCACATAATCACATAATTTTGACACCAAACAAATTCTGATGAGGAACGGAAGGAAACACATTAAGTTACTATCAAAGAAATCACATTTTCATACAGAAATGATTCTCCCTCCAAGAATTGGCCTATAACATGACTTATGGCAGCTGATACTGGTGATTATTACAGACCAAACTCTTTATCCCAGCGATGGCTAGTAAGAACACATCAACACAAGGGATATAAAACACAGTCTCACACCCACATTCTTGCTACATTAACTATAATCTTAACTACAACCTTTCCCTAGCTTGTATCTAACTGCAAGGCTTTTTGCAAGAAATAATTTTTGTATACTAGGCTTTCATTTTTATTTGTAACTTAATTGCATCTCATTAGCCATTTGGTGATTTATTCCCTTCTTCTTCCCTACTTACTCACTGGAAAAACTGAGAAGCACAGTTAAAAATAAAGTCAATTTTGTCAGCTAAACCGTGCCATATTTCCCAAGCTGTTATTTTCAAAAAGTACAAATTGCATCAACGCCTGGGTGTTACTTCCATTTTCTTATTCTACTCTTAATTGAATCTCATTAGCAAACCAGTGACTGGGTTGTTAATGTCCTCCCAGTTAGGAGTAAAAAAAGCTAATTGCCAACCCTAATGTATTATTTTCAGCTTTGGTCTGGTTTTCAGAGTAACTGATAAAAATACATCCTTTGCCATCCTTTGGTCCACTTGATAATTATGATAGTCGAGCTAAGTCTGACTGTTCACACCGCTGTGTCCTCATTTCAAGTTTTCTAGTGATATCACTCTTCAAAATGAGCATTTAGCTGCTACAGAAAAAAGAAAAAGAAAAATCCCAGACGGGGGAACATTTAAAGACAACATTCACATCAGCCGAATACAAATTTCAGGTCTACTAGTAACTCTGATGCCTGGTTACAAGTACTGATCCAATGCTGAAGTACCTGGATTGGCTATGGTAAGTTACTGTAATATGTGTCTGTGCAATTAATAAATGCCTGTGCAACTAATAAATTAATAAATTACATTCGATACAAGTACCTGTACAGCAGCAAAATCTTGTGACTTACGTTTTGGGGTCATCCTGCATACCTCTGCTAAGGTTAACTTTATCAAAAATGAATCTGAACGATCACATTTTTTTTTTATGACAAATTTTATTTCATTTCAATCACTAGTGTACAGTAATACGATGATGAGTACATGCAGAGAAGCAAAGGGCAGACGGAGACAGGAAGAAAATGGTGAATTCTTCTGAGGAATGGAGAAGAAAACAGGCAGAGCGATGACAAAACCGAGAGAGTGATGAGGCTCGAAGAACAGGGCACAGACAGCAAAGCAGACGGCTCAAACAAAAATCCCTGCCTTGGACAAACCCTACGAGACCAGCGGGCAGTCAGCATTTAAGTCACTCAGTAAAGTGAATAATGGCTCAAAAAGAGGCAGGTGTGCTTAAACGTGCATTTGTCATGTCAGTGCTGACTTGGAAAGAAATCAAGTTAAGCTACCAGACAAAAGGACTCGGATGGTTGTGCGTGTTTTTCAGGAAAGACCCCGGGGTTGAGAGGGAAAGAAGAGCGAGGGAAACAACTCCAGAAACACCGCCTCCTAATGTCAGTATGAGAAGGGTTACGAGTGTTACAAAGAAAAAAATTCTAATACACAAACTGCCAAACCCAAGTTTGCAGAGACCTTCAGACACCCTGCAGAACTTGGCAAATACCGCAAAAATGTCAGGCAGCTGCCTGACTGTGTACCCAGTGAGGCGCTCCTTGGTTTTGAAAGATTCAAGGTGCTTTCACACTTGCCTCATTCAGGGGGGATTTTCAGGACACAAGTTTGCTTAGCCCCACAGATTGGTTTGTTCAGCTACGTGTGAAAGATTTCTTAGAAGTCAGATGCATACCAAAAAATGGACTTAATTTGCTTGCACAAGGTGGTCTGTGGTCCTCTTCAAACTGGGGCTTGGGTACTGGGTAATGGGAATTTATTCCATTTGACAGTCTAAGTTGACACAACTGAGAAACATTCTTAATATACAACTGCTGCTAAATGGAAGGCTTCTCAATAATGACATAATCATAATAAGTATTAATATAGTAAAAATAAGATCTAGCAATACATTTTATAATTTGAACAACTTAACATCACTGTGATAGTGAATCTAAATGTTAAAAAATGCAGAACAGTATGTGAACTCTGCACTGTCTAAATTGTTGGTTTTCTCCACACTGACAGATGATTCATTAAAGTTGCAAAAATGTAATGAACCTGCAGTAAGCTGCATTCACATCACCCTGCATTCTCCCAGACTCCCTTGCTTCTAACAGCATGGATTACAGCATGGTTTATAGCCATTTCCAGGACCTTAATTTATTTTTAAATGTTTGCGTACAGGTCACTTAGCCACACTGATCTACATGATGCAACAACTATCTGGTACGGAGCATTTCCTTAGCTCAGCCGACTCGTGATTGCCATTTTGATCAAGTTTGGAATGATGGCAGCCACGTTCTGTTGACGGTGGAATTAGCAGAACAGTTTTAGCAGCTGCCGTGTAATCTGGAAATAACTCACAGCATGACATCAGGCTGTGGAAGAGGAAAATGTGAGCATTCACTTCCAAGGTCTGTGGTGCATAGCCTGGGACGGGTGTACATGGTGGATTAAGGAAAAGGCTGTGGGCACCATCTTGTTAAAGATAATGCTGAAAGATTCAAGAACTATCCAGGTGAAACATTTTACTGTGTGTAGTGAGGAGGAAGCACTATGATTCCAAAACAAAATCACCCCTATTTCTTGTCTTTACTTTCCCATTTTTCAACATCTACCAAAAACATTTCCCCCCTATTTTTCTTTTGTCAACAAGTCTGAAAATGAAAGTTAACCAATGCACTCATGAAAAGCACACCACTGCCACCCCCCAATCCCCCAACATCTTAGTAAGTGCTTGATGGATCTGATGTCCAGCATGCTGGGAAAAAATAGCTTTAGTCATTTTTACTTGTAATTCCAACAGTGTCTTCTCCATGGGACTAGCTCTCAAAGTCAAAAGCCATGAAGAGACTGGCTGAATATGCCACATCCTGCTTTCATATGAATAAAAAGCTAACAAAAGCAATGATTCACTACAGTAATTCTGACACATTTTGGTGACAGCAGTATGTTGCATCTTTTTTTGAAATTTCATATTTTTGCTAGTTTTTTTGCTAGCAGATTGCTCAATAAGTAGGCTATACATAGCAAGCTAAATAACATTCTGTCATTCTCATTAGCTAACTAATCAATAATAGAAGAATATAAAATGTCTACGTGTCCCCTGCTGTGATATTAGTCACCACCAACACCAAAATGGTGCAAGCCAAAGAGCATTATTCATTAGTCCTTTGCCATTTTATGCGGTTGTCCTGCATGTGAATGCTAGCCAGTCAATTTTCTAGCAAGCAATTTTTGTTTTATTTGCTGTTCCATGTGATTGGTCATTGTGGTACTGCTCACAGAAGTGCTGAGAGTGCTGAAAATTCACAAAATTTGCTATCCAGCCAGCCTATGTTCAACTTCTGAGTCATTAATATTAGCTCGTTTACATAAGGCCTATCAGACTCACTGGGTAAGGTAACATGATGTCAACTTACATGTTTTTTTTGAGTTACAACCCTTTTTGAAACCACCTCCAGAACAAGATGAAATAACAATCATCCAGCATGGCTGTGAACCATGTTTTAAAGTGAAATTCTGAGTTAGAACACGCAGAACCATGCTTGTTCCCATTAAGCACTTATAAAAGAGGGTGTGGATTGGGACCAAGATGAAGATAAAAACAGAAAACTCTCTTCTTTTTGCAATTAAATCAACCACATGAGCAGTTTGTGGCACTGTTTACAGTGGGGCCAGCCAAGCTTTTATGGTAGGTTTCGTGAAGGAATCATGCACCACCTGCACTAGCTAAGGAGGTCAAAGCCTGATTTGCAGCCAAGCAGATTGTGAGGAAGCTTGATATTACTGTGTAAAATCAGAAGTGAAAGAGCACAGGCTCAGCTGCCTACTGCTCCTCTGCACTTTCATCTGCCCAAACAGCTAAAAGGCATTCAGTTTCTGTTTCCTTCCATTCCAAGTCCAAACTAGTTTCACCGTTTTCACCCTTTCCCCCCACTAAACAAAAACTGTTGCCCTTGTGCCCAATGGAGATGTTGGAGTTGAATTGTGCTCTAAAGGAATTATGGTGAAATCAATCACTTGCAAAAAGATCAGAGATAATGTACAGTCATTTCTTATTTTACAAATAAGAAATAGCTACCATCTAACTACCAAATAGCTTGCCCCTAAATGTTAGACTACAGAAGATAAATGCTACAAGTGAATATGCTGAATTAATTCACTAAAAATTGACATCTTGTGCAATGGATGTACCTCAAATGACATGTTCTCAGATTTCTGAGAATTTCAGCTTCTCACTGGAGATTACATACGTGAGTATTATAAGAGTATGCTATTATTTATTTATTTATTTAGAAATTAATACATCTGACCACGATAGGTTACCTATGAATACTAAGTTTTTAATTTTGTCACGAGAACCTCTACATGCTAAAAGTCAAGGGCTCAACATTTCCTCAGAACTTTAACGGTCAATTTAACGGTATCGAAGCATCACCATTAAAACCTGCACAAATTCGAGACATGACATGTCAGACAGATACTGCTACGCATCATTGTATTCATCTGATTTTTTCATATTAATTGGCGATATTTAAACCGTTTATGCATGTCTGCCTTGCTGGAGAAAAAACGTGAATCTTGCTATTTTTATTTGAACGTCTACAGTCGTTTATACAACGATATAACAGTTACGTTTTACCTACATAGTGAAATCACATTTTATTTATTATCGAGATAGCAAAGAACTGTTATCAAAATACGGTCACAAGGTCTTGACTGGCGCTCACAAGCCGCATAAATCGTCCGAAAGGAACTGCTTTTAAGAACCATTTTCTAGGTTCAACAACAATGACACTACCCAGACTAAGCACATCAGCTAGCTACCTACGGTGGTTGACACACCCCTTCTCCTGTCACATTTGACAGTGCAATACATTTGATTGTATTTTGATTATGAATCAAGACAAATGTGCACAGAAGTGATCACTGTGACTGTATCAGCTCACCGGCCAGTTAACTTAGCTAATTAGTTGAGGCTATCTGCAGAAAATGACCACGCTGTTTGCTAGCTAGCTGGCTGACCAATACTTGACACATTATTCAACTTAAGGGAAAATAAGTTTACAAAGGAGGTTCAGCAAACGCTATTATTACACAAGTTTTACGGTTCAGAATGTAGCAAGTTAGCTAAATAACGGTAGTTACATGTATTGACAAGCCAGGTAAGATAGTTAGCTAGCCAGCGATGTCTCGATAGCTTCCAAAGGAATCATTCGCCATCTTTTCTAATTGGCTACTAACGCTGTTAGCTTGCCAGCTAA
Organism: Megalops atlanticus; assembly: GCA_019176425.1. Lineage (NCBI taxonomy): Eukaryota > Metazoa > Chordata > Actinopteri > Elopiformes > Megalopidae > Megalops > Megalops atlanticus. The sequence goes on along the minus strand of CM032879.1, from coordinate 7,253,670 downwards.
GTTAGCCGGCCTATGGTTGCACAACGCTGTAACCGAACGCACTTGTAGTACGCAGCTAGTTAGCTGCTATAAGAAGGATAAATTAAGCAAGCAATATAGCAAATAAGGCATAAGCAAGTTACGTGTGCCCGTCACATTTGTCTCCCATACAGCCTGACAGCCGTTGACAGCTACGCCTCCTTCCACGGTCAAACACTGCACTGACAAGATAGCTAGTACGTTTTCTCCATTAAATACGGGTACAAAGGCCCTTACAATCCAGAGTGCGTCAGTTTCCCATTCTGCGTTTTCTTTTTTTTCCTTTGCCCTACACGTTTTTTAACACCATACATTACAAAGACCACTTTCACCCGGCGACTTACCTTCCTCAACCTCTCCCAAATCCACCACAGCAAGTCGCCTTCCGCAAACCGATATGTCATGTGACATCTGTCTGTGCAGCCAGGCTGCAATCGTGATGTTTTAGAGCGTCATGCCACAGAGACGCTGATGTTACGTACGTCTGTGCAGATTCAGTGATAATGCTACACTGGATCGGCTAGTATGCTTTGAATCGTGAGTAAAAGAATCAGTCAGATGATATTAAGATCGGAAAATCTGCGCAGAATCTGCAAAGCAACTGCGCATCTTGTCGCCCTGAAATGCGATAGTAAAGACGCGGAGAGCCCGCTGCACCAACTGCCACGAAGATCAAATGACTCAGCGCCGAGACTGCGCAGCACACCCCGAATTCAGTCGCTTAATTTCGGGGTATCATTTGAAGGTGCCCAAATTGTCTGGCTGTGGTTGGTCATAATGACTTTATTTAGCCTATTCAGATTGCAAAAACATGCCACAGACCTCGTGTCAGTCAGTGTTACAACAGGCCAACGGATTTTGTTTTTTGCAGATAAAAACATTTTATAAACATTTAAAGTGTAATACAACTGCCGGGTTTTTTTTCTTACACCAGCTAGTTTCCTATAGCATTGGAACTGAAATATTAATGTGTGCATGAATGAAAGTTATATCCTCCCTGCTGAAACGATTGGGGCTCACGATAGCCTACTTCAGCATTCAGCCACCTAACATAAAAATGCGGCGCTATGGTAGCTATGTTTTGCTTTCTTATTAAGTTATTAAAATACATACCTAATTTCGTTTAATATAAGATTGGCTTGTTAACAAATTAGCGTTTGTTACGCTACAATTGCTCTAAGCGTGGAACAAGATGCGCGGACAGTTGCTATCACATTTTTCTGGAGGAATTAGGCCTTGGAACCCCAAGTCCGATACCAATTTATTATCCGAAAATGCGAAAATACCTACCCGAAACATGACACAAGAATCCTTCCCACCAAATCCGATACTAAAACTCCTGTGCTTCAAAATGCCTAAACTCTTGCATGCTCACTGCTATGGTTCTGATTGACCTAAAAGCATACTGTGGGATTAAACTACAGGTGTTGTAGGTGAAGGGGTCACAGTCTGTTCAGTGTGAATGTGCAGGCACTCCACCTCAGTGGTTGGTGAAAGAATGAGACCAGATGTGACTGCAGATGAATTTTACTGTTAAATCTTTTGGTACTGATCTGATGACTGCCTGAAGCCAAATGCTTGGACGAGTGCTTACTGCACATAATGCCACATAATGTAATCATTTCTTCAGTAATCATCAATACATAACACAAATGCTCCACAAATATTATTCCAACGAAAATGTTAAGCGCAAATGTAAAAACTGGGGGAAATGATCATGATTGAAGATGATGAAAGGAGTTTTATCATCATAAAAATGAAAAACATCTTGGGTAAATCTGAATTAACAGTAGTCTAACAGGTATATGTTGTAAAAACAAGAGAGCTGAATAACTGGAATTCATGTTGAGGAGTTAAACTGTACAATAAATGGTGGTATTAGTCAAAATGAAATATTTTGGCATTACAATGAATTATCTTGCTGTCATTTCTGTAAGAAAATCTTATTCTCTGGAAAGAAATCTATTTCCCTCTCCTTTTCCCCCTGCTTTTGAAACACAAATGTATTTCTATTAATATAATATTTTTAAAAAGCAAATCCATTGCAACTGTACAATATACAAAATCAGTCCATGTGACATTTTAAAAGTCTATTAGATTTTAGAAAACATATGCATATTTTTCAGATGTATGGTAAAAGGGGAAATTACAATACATATCAAAATTTAAAAGAATAAAAATAAAAAATACCCACACAATGTTGTATAGCTCCCTTAATAAGAAGATTATTATAAACCAGTGAATAACAGTTTCCCCTATAATCTGGTCTTTGTCAGGCCAAGGCTAGGTGTTCAACTGAGTGCACCTTTAAAAAAACACAATGCTAAACAGGCAGACATAAACCATTCCAAAACAGATAACTGAATAATGAATGGAAAAGTTAATTGAAAATTGGAAAATTACTTTTTGTGCCACTGCACTTTGTGGTCAGGTGTAAAAACATGATCAGTGAGATAAGAGAATTTCAAGAAATGCCTAATATCAAAGCTTTTGGAAGATGGAGTGTTACAACTGCAATTAAGTAAAGAAAGCTTTATGTTGCTTATGACCATGCCATCCTGAATGTGGTAAAGGTCCATGACAGCTCAAATGCCTGTAGAAGTAAATCTACAGCTCTTCTGCAGTATGAACTCTATCTGGGGGCTTGAGAATAAATTCAGACTATATTTAACGACTTATGTGAAAATCATTATTTTATGGAAAGCAATTAATAGATGAATTAATGGAGTTTTATGTTAAGATACCATTTTTATTATTGTCATCATTAGACTTCCCTTACCCTGACTGATGCTAACCTGTTTAAGATTACCCATACAGAGAAAACATTATCATTACAACATCTGTAGCCTAATAGGTGGCATGTGTTTTCATTACATAGTAGTGATTTATTATTTCATTTACTAGTTGAATAAATGCAACTTAACATGCCTGATGAATACAGTCGTTTGCGACATAAATATAAATACAGCCTATCGCAAATTTGTGACATAATAAGATTGTACTTTCACCTACCTACAGTATGTCTGTATTATGTCTAAGGTATGTATTGCAGTTAAGGATGGGGAAATATAGCACTGTATGCTTTCTTATTGTTAGGGACAAAACGCGGGGCTGCATCAGAACATAGGACAATAAAAGGATTATCGCGTTTGGGGCGCACGCTGGCCCGTTTAGCCTGAGCTCAGCAAAGGTCCGCGGGATGGCAGTGCGGTTACACAGCTGACTGGGCTCTTTGCTTGTTCCAGTCGCTCTTTCGCGAAGGGGCCCCAGTGACGCCAGTATTCATCAACCGGAGCCATAAATGCCGGTTGCAGACGACACTTTGCACTGCATTTCTAAAAAAGACGCAAGGACTTTGGAGCGCAGCCAAAATGCCAGGAACGAAAGGTATGGTTCATATAGGTGGTTTCTTGATACCGAGAGTTTTCAACACATGGGGTTTATTTATCTAAAAGTGACCACTTTAGCTTTTGAAATCAGTCTTCCAATATCAAACATAAAGTTTTTGCGCAAATGTTCTAAATCCAATATATGAATGTGACTAAATAAACCGTGCTATTTTGAGGAACAAGTAGAAAAGGCATATTATAATGTCAATTGAATAGTCAATTCATTGCTACAGAATGCTAGCAATTTCCTGGAAATGACTGAAGCAAAGAAATACATTTTCAACTCCATATACTGTTTTACCCCCAACCAGTTTTCAGTTCACTGTACTATTAGTGAGCACGTGCTTGTCTACCTTTGTAACATATACAAAATACTTTGTTAGGTAGACTCTCGAACTGATGTAATTTCTCAGTTTCAACGTGACAAGTGAAAATTTGGTGCAAATGGCGTTGCCTGTTTATACGATGAGTAAGCGCATTTATTTGTTTTTATCCCGTCTTTTTCAGGTAATAAATCGGACAAGAAATCCGCCACCAAGGTAAATTTTATAGCACCAAAATATGTAAACAACTGGACAATTGAGAATATCGTTAACTTAAGTTACAGTGAATTAAATTATCAAAACCCGGATTCGAGGTTTTGCAGTGCCAGTTTCCGTGTATATTTAAACATCTGTGATTATGTGTGTTCAGAAAATACTCATAACAGTTTTTGTCTATGGAGTACCTGAGCAGAATTCTGCCAAATTTAACCCCCTCTCTCTTTATTTATTTATTTTTTACTGTAGCAGCCTCAGAGCCCGAAGGATCAACCGAAGAAAGGTGATCAGAAAGGAGATGATAACAAAAAGCAAGGAGGTAAGCATCTGGCACGAAACTGACACGAAACCGCTCATGGGCTGAGACAAAATTGAGAAACATTTTCCCAGACATTAACATTTCATTGTAAAGCATGCAATTACTATCTGTACTTGACCTTGATGTGATGCAAAAGTCCTCACATTGTATATCCCCAAGCCGTTTTTAAACTGTATTCAAAGCACCTCAAGGCTGCAGCATCAATGTCTGGCCCAAGACTAACTGGACAATCCTTACCATTATTCTATCCATACGAAATTCTCTCCACATAATACAGTACATAATGTACATAATACATTTGCTGTACTTCAAAAGTAGTTTGCATTTAAACCTACGATTACTTTGCACAGGTTGTGACTCATTTTCCATATTTAAAAAGGAACTGTCTGATTGCCCAGGAATAAAGATTTTTAAGTGGTACAAGTAGTTTATATCTCTATGCTGCCTAGTCCTGTATTGGATTGAACAGACAATTAGTTTCTTTCTACATAATGGGCAGTGTTATTTACTGAATTCAAATTTAAGAGTAAAAAATTTGGGGTGCTGCATATATAATTTAAATACTTTAAATAATTAAATAGCCAAACAAACTAAATCAGCAGTACAGGATGAGAAGCACATGTCTAACTGGTGACAGCCTAGTGACTGATGTATGACAAGTTGCTAAAGGCCAGTGAAAAAGCATTAAGTCAAGTAACCTTGGCTGATTTAATTCCAGCCTACTGTGGTAGGACAAGGCCAGGTAAACCTTGCCAGGGCAGACTCCTGGTCATAGTCCACTAATGACACAGCATAGACTAGTCTAGCTATGTGTAAGCTATGGGGCTATTCAAAAGGAATGTCTTTATGGGCCAGGCCACTGAGGAGCCCCTGCCCAAGGCGAATGTGACCGGACTGTGCAGTGCCAGCAATGTAAGAGAGAAGAGACACTGCCATGGGTAGCCTTGTGTTTCCAGTGAAGGTATCTGTCTGTGTGCCTTCCCTCGCAGGACAGCCGAAGGGAGAGAAGCAATAACTTCCAGGCGTTCGTGAAGATGGCTCTGGAAACTCTTCTGGGTTCCTGTCGCCGCAAACGCGGGGGTCCTCGTGGTAGACAGGGATGAAGACCGTCTCCCGCTGTCCATGCCCCCTTCCCCTCCCAGCCAATTGACGCATCCAATCGAGTGTCCCCGCAGTAGACAGTGACCTGAAGTCTCCGCAAGTCAGCGACTTGTTGTCCGCCCTCCTGGTACAATCCTGGCCTCTCCCCTCACTGTTGGCTCAGGTCTCTACTGCTTGTTAATTGATATTAGTCGTCTAAGCCATGCCTGTGCTCTGAGCTCAGAGGACCCCCCATGCCCCACCCCACCTTATCATGTAATACTTGACTCCGCCCCTTTTGACTGACCGAGTGACGGTCCCAAACGATTCTTGTAAATAAAAATTTTCCTACAGCACAAATAGTCTCGGTGTTGCTTGGACTTGCATTTGCACAACCTGAGATGTCGAAAAGCCACTCGGATGGGCACCATCAGGAGTGCACTGTTTCTCGAAAGCTCTGAACAAAGTCAGATGAGTGGTATGAACTGTGCTCACTTGCTGATCCATCAGGCTCTTTCACTGGAACCTTTTATCTGCATTACACAGAAGCCTACTAAATGGTTCCTTTCTGGAAACTGTCAGACTCAGAGCTATACATATATTGTTGCACACACACCCCACATGTGAATATTCCCATAACACACTAAAAGGATTAAGAATATTTCATAGAAAATTTAATAAAAACACAGATCTCCAACTCAACAGCAATAACATAATTGGGCGATGGTTTGGATTTTATGTGGGTGGAGGAAGCAAGGAAAATAAGCAGAGCATAATTGCTCTCTAGATGGTTAACACAAGCAATAGCAAATCACACATTAACAGGGAAAAAATATCACTGGGGGATGTAATCTAAACATGAACAGTCAAACCTGTAGAACCATCAGTCAATTAAAGATCTACGATACAACGTGAAGAGGACTAAATTAAAAGAACCATCAATTTACAGAACTGAATAAATGTACAACAGAACTGACTGATAGCTCCCATTCTAGCTGTGGTTGTTCCTCTGGGAATTTTTTATGTGGCTTTAAAAAAGCCCATCTACACATACAATAAATTGGCAAACAAGTAGAACCATCCAATAGGCATGACTGGAGAAGCTCATTATTCAGTGAAAGGTTATGTACCAGTACTTAAAAGTATGGAAAAAAAAAACAAAAACAAAACAAACACCTGAACTATAAGCTTGAGTGAGACAATAATGTCAACCTATCCATGTTACATGGAGTGCCTTCCCCAGACTGACCCAAAGGTTCTTCTCAATGCCTTTGCCAAGAAATAACAAAGATTTAAGTTAATCTATGAAAACAGTTCACTAGACTACTGAGTAAGAGTAGCAAAGAGGAAAAAAATCCCATCATTCCCTCACTGGCCAATGTCACAAACTGTGCCCTCACCAGCAAATGGCAGGATAATAAATAAATGTGTGGGAAAGCGTGGAAACCATGATTGTGCTACCTGTAAAATGCACCCACTTTCTCAGCTCTGGTGCTGATGTGCATTATTGGTTGAGTTAGTGTTATGAAGAAAAAGGCAAGGGTGAACGTTTGGACCACGTTCATGCTTATAAGACTAATCAAGTGAAAAGAGAGAATAAGGAGATATTCTTTTAAGTGGCATTCAGGAATTTGTGTATATATTTTTTGGCAGTCTTGCAATTCATGCCACTCCTTCAGTAAGTCAACTGACTTCTTTGCAGAGGCCAACACGTTTTTTGTGCCAGGTGCTTTCTGTTCTTGACAACAGATCCAAGATTAGCTTGCCCGCATCCGAATCCTAACCCCAAACATTTAACAGAAAATGTTTGCTCTGACTCAGGATCAGGGCCTACACCGTATTTTTTCAAGATGACCGTGTTGGAAAGGAGTGTCTGTCTTCAGTCTATAAGAGTCCTCCATTTCTTATCAGTGATCCTGTTCTCTGCCATGGACCATTTTCTATGCTAAGTGCAAGCTCTTCCCAAAACAACCACATACATAGTAAGATCTGACAGAAAGGAAGAGGAAGAAAATATCTAGGTGAAGACATGGTTAATATATGCCATTCAGCCTAATGTGGGCTCAGTGCAAAATATGAACCTGAAATAGGTAAGCAGCTCTATATAAGCTAATGGAGGAGGCCAACGGCCATCACTTTGATGAGTATCGATTGTGAAATGCAGTGTGGACCATGTGCAAAGCTATGCCCCTAGCGTAACAGGATGTGATCTGCGTTTAAACAGTGCAGAGAGTATTTATGCCATTTCATTACTTCACAGAGAAAAATAAACAGTGGTGGCCACAAGCCCTCGTAGAGGGGAATCCATACAATGTTGGCTCGAGCAAATGAAGTCAAGTACCCAGACTCTGAATCTTGGCTGTCCTGAGCACTGAAAGTGGAGGGGAAATTAAACTCTTCCATCCGCAAAGTTAGAAATTCCTAGAGGTGAAGGAGTCGACCAGTCCTGCCCTGACAATAGGTGCCTCTGTTAATTCTTTCTTTAACCGGTTGGATTTTATTGCTCTCCCTTCTCCCTCTCTCTTCACCACACCGTCCTCAGCGAATGAGGCGGTAGAACACCCAGCAGCCGAACGTCACCCAATGGCTGGCCCAGCTCAGCTCCGTCCACTTCTGAATGGTGTGATTGGCCACGTAGCCCTGGAGGGGAAAGACATTTCAGAGGGATGTTAACAAGGGTGTTAAAGATACACTGTAAAAAGTGTTGATTACAAATCAAAGGAGGTTGTATTAATGTTATATAATGCCTTTGTAAGACTTTGGAGTATTGTGTCCAGTTATGGAAGGACATAGGGGCTCTCAAAAAAATACAGAAAAAGGCAGCAAGACTGGTTCCAGGTATCAAATATATGGTATGCAGGGAGACTCAAGACACTTAATCTAATCTAGAAAGTCTAGAAAGAAGAAGAGTCAGGGGAAATTTGAGGTTTTTAAATATTTAAAAAGGATAAAATGAAGTGGACAAAAGGAAAGCAAAGCAGAACAAGTGAACATATGTGGAAACTAAAGACAAATATCATACTAATACTAGGAAGCATTTTTTTCTTTCTCAGCGAGTTATGAACAGATTTAATAGCTTGTCAGAATCTGTACCGAAAGCAGACAAATTTTGAGTGTTCAAGACAAGGCTTGATACAGTCATTGACAGGGTTGGGGAGTAACGAAATACATGTAACGGCGTATTTAAAATACAAAATATGAGTAACTGTATTCCGTTACAGTTACCATTTACATGGTAATCAAACTACAGTTACATTTTAAAAATATTTACATTTAAAAATATACTGAAGGGATTACATTGGATTTTTTTTTCATTTTATTTCTTTTTTTTTTTTTCATTTAATGTTTATTCAGTTGGAAAATCTATCCAATGGGCAATCTATTCCAATAGGCAACTCTGGGGTGTATCATCCATATGCCCCTGTAGCAAAGGGCAAGAGAAGCCACCCCACCCAGCCTTGAACCCAGGTCTACAGGGTACCAAACATGCGACTTTGACCGCGACGCCAAAGAGCCAGGCTCATTGGTATGGCAGTCAGAGCGCATACTCAACCAGGGTGACGACACTCCGTCACACTGCCCTCCCCTTCGGGAAGCGCGCCCATGCGCTTCACGCACAGTGGCGTCCCTCACGCATTTCCCCCCATACTTCTCCCATCCCAGGGTGCCCCACTCACTCGTGCTTCACCCATCTCTGGGGTCCCTCACACTGTGCTTCACCCATCTCTGGGGTCCCTCACACCGGGGTCAACCTAACCTGGGGGTCCCTCATACGGCTCACACACCGGGCACGCCTCCGATGGCCTCGTGGCCAGCCATCCCACTTCCAACACCATTTGTAGCGAAGGGCGAGAGCAGTCACCCCACCCGGCCTTGTACCTGGGGCTACGGGGTACCAAACATGCAACTTTGACCACGACGCCAAAGAGCCTGGGGTGACTGCTCTCGCCCTTCACGAAAAAAAAAAAAAAAAAAAAAAAAAAAAAAAACGCGCAGCCTACCTGACTCACAAGACAGTAGAATGGAGAGTGAGACAGAAAGCAATCCGCGCAACGCGTTTATGTCATGGAAATACCTGGACTATTTGGCAAAGGTCACAACATAACAGTACAATGCAAGCTGTGTTTGCCAGCAATCAAACTGCTATTCGCTTCCAAAGAGTCGACCTCTAACCTGAAGAAGCATCTTGAAGCAAGTTCTTTTTTTCATTATTTAAGATGATATTGATCGCTAGCTAGCTATCTTACATAGTTTGGCTGCACTGGATTAGCTATTCAGCTAGCTAGTAGGCTAGTAGGTATACAGTAGTATTAAAGCTAACTAGCTAACGAGTACATACAGTGACAAAACGTGAAATTTCACATAGTCAAAACTGCGATTACTCCAACAATTTTACACTACGCATATTATACATTAAATTGATAAGATGCTCCTTTCTGTATTGTATTGTATTTATTGTATTGTATAAAACTCATGTTTTCGTGTAATGTACAGTTTCTGAATTAACATTTACAATTCTGAAGAACCTGCGATGAAATGCCTACAGACTTAACACGGGGGTGCCAAAATGTTAGCCACAACAATGCTAAGTGAGGCTGTGTTCACATGTAGCGTCTTTTTTGAAGCTGTCAGCGTCTGTTTTACATAATAATCCTATGAAGTAGACCGTGTTTTCAAAAACGTCCTGAGCGTTTTTTAACGCCATCGTCAGCGTTTTTTTCTGCAGCTCAGGGTGTTTTTTTCAGTTGAAAAAAAGTTCAACTTCTCAGAAAAAAACTCCCTACGTCAAGTGCTTTTTTGACAGCTGACCAATCATAAGCGGAGTAGTGACACCTATCGTTTCCCATAACAACCACCAAAAATGGAGAAGGTAGCGGTGGAGAAGTTAATTGTGCTTGTTTCTGAGCACAGTGAACTGTACAACATGACAGTTAAACTGTATCATAACATTCATCATAAAGATGCCGTTTGGAGTCAAATTGGACGGATCCTAGGAGTTTCTGGAAAGTGTTCGTGTTTAATGCTTGTCGTTAGCAAAACTAGCCTGTTAGCTCATGTTAGCTCTCCAACAATGTATAGCCAGCTAGATTGCTAACAATTTACATGCTACTGTTGTTATGACAACAAAAGAAGCTCTCAAGCTGATTTTGGGAACAAACGCTGCCAGCGTTTTTTTTACTTGAAAAAATGCTCTGACCAGCGTTTTACATCAAAAAAGACACTACGTGTGAACACAGCCTGAACATTCTAAAAATAACAGTTCAGAACCTTAGTCGGATGAACATTCTTTAAAAAAAAAAGTAATCCAAAGTATTTAGATTACGTTACTTACCTTGAGTAATCTAACAGAATACATTACAAATTACATTTTAGGGCAAGTATTCTGTAATCTGTAGTGGAACACATATTAAAAGTAACCCTCCCAACCCTGGTCATAGATACACTATAGACTACATGATGAAGCCTAGCTGGGCTGAATGGCCTGCTCTCATCATTAAACTTCTGTTCTTGTAGGATACCCATCTTCAACATCTTTAGATTGGCAACCTGAGTTTTGGCAACCAAACGGTTGGACAAATCGAGTCTTCTGTTAAAAGGCCACCCCTCTTGCCCGGCCCTGCTGGAGTGGGCCCTGTATCAGCTGGCAGAATGGGGAGGTGAATGTGCATGGCTGTGCCCAGTCTCACCTCATCCTCGTCCATGTTATCCACATGAGCATCGAACAAAGAGCCCAGGTACGCCAGGTGGAAGATGGCCAGAGCGCTGAAAGCAATGTTGATCCCGTACACCCATAGATTCTACACAGAGGGGTAAGACAGTTAGGAGCATAAACGGCAGCCACAGTGAGGAGATTTTTTTAAAGCAACCAGGAACAACAGTGAAGAAATATGGTGAAATAACATAATCAAATATTGCAAAGCTCCAGACCAACAACAAAGACAAAATGAGGCCAACAGAAGGGTGAAGTTAAACCAAACCTTCTTATTCTGGTGACTGCAGTCTGGTGGACATCTCTTTGACAGGATACAGGCACTGAAGATAGCGGATAACCTCTTTCGCAAAACTAGAATAAATGTTGACATTGCAAAAGTCAAGCTACTGAAAAAAACAAATGGCCCAGGATACAAAAACTATCCTTTGCTATTACAGCTGCAGGGAAAATCTGCAAAAATTTGAGTGTGGTCCAGAAATTTACAGACAACTGGCTGATGAGAGTGGAGTATCACACCAGAAAGTTCTGCTTCAAAGTTACAGATGGCTGGTGAAACTTGACAGGATTTCTAAAGGTAACACATTATAGGATCATTTGAGACCTAACCAACACAGGAATCTCTAGATTACAGATAAATACCTTGCCAAGATGGGCAGACTGGAAACTGAATGATATGAGTATGCCACTGAATGAGGCTACAGACTCTCACCATGCTCCACATAGGTGATGAATCCCAGAGACAGAAGCACAGCCCCGAGATGGAAGCTGAGGCCCTGCAGGAAAGAGACGTGTTTGAGATTATGACATCAGAGCATGTCGACTACAATGAAACAGTCCTCACAAGAACACAAGCCCACACAAAAAGCATACTCACATGCAAAAGGGCGCTGGCTGTGTAAGTCACCAGGATGGCAGGAAAGGTTCCAAGTTTGAGAGCACTTTTGAAAACATCTGTGCAATGTAAAACAGCAATTAGCAGGCTTAAGGGACAAAAAATAAACAACGGGTACATCTGTAAATCCCTCTTCCTTCTGTTAAATGAGCAACTGTGCAGAAGTGCAAGTCTGTCCACACCAAGTCATGACACACTACACATGGGGATGCAAACCTACTGACTGAGAAATTCTTTTTTTGCTGAGACTTGCAATAAGCTGTCAAAAAAATAAAATTCAGCAAAGCATACATTTTAAAAAACATGCTTTAACAGCAAAGTATTTTTAACATGTTCAAACCACTGTAAGCTACACACTGTAAAGCATTACCATTATGAAACTGGGGAAACTGATACTGTTAAGTGTTTTATTGATTGAGAAACTGTTGTTTTTTTTTTTAGAGAAGACATTAAGCACAGGTCTCGTCTGGCTACAGTAATTAAAGATCACATGGCATTTATCGGAAGGATAGGTGTGTTTTTAAGTGCTCTAGTGATAAGGAAACTGCTCTGTTGTAGTTTCTGTCTTTTAGGCTAAACATTAAGTACAGGTCCTCAGCCCTCTCTGGCTTCAGTCATTAATTCCCTTGGCACTTCTTGCCAAGTGTTTAGCCTGGTGTCCTCACTAAATTCCAAAACCAGGCTCCTCAGTCTGTCCTGACCTAATAAATTTCTTCAGTTGCTTGGCTACATAAAACTTCTTTTCCTCTCCACCCCTATTCCTCAGTTTGTCATCATAACAGGATTCTCCACTGTGAGTTACAGAGAAAGTAAATAAATCAAATAGAACTGAGCTGATGAAAAGCCCTAGGATTTTTGTCTAAGCTAAAACATGGCCACGCTGAATGGACACTACTGAAAAAACGCAGTTTACATAGCCCTTACAGGTGTTGAGCCAACGAGACATGGGTAGATTCCATGAGGTCACAACCTCCACCATGGACCTGGGAAACTCCACGTTGAGTGGCCTGGCTACGGTCATGTCCCTGGAGACAGTCAGATATGTTTACTGCTTAACAGAGTGCATTCTCACACAAGGACAATTGGCACAAATGTCCAAAGAAACAGAAAGAAAAGAGACATAGCAGATGGGGAGGGTAAACTCACACTCTGTTTGATCTAACACACAAAGACAAAACAAACATGCACGCAATGTCTGAACTGACACACATTGTTTGCGCAAACTTGCTGTGTTTGAACTGACCACTTGACATTGTCCTTCTCCTCAGTGAAGCCTGCTCCGGCCAGCGTGTTGGTGGTCTCGCTCAGGTAGCTAACGAAGTAGTTGCTGAAGTGGAAGGACACGGCGTTCTCATAGGCATGGAGCCACCTGCACCCAAACAGGAGAGGAAACGGAGAGCATTTAAAGAATAACTCCTGTAACTAGGGGATACAACTCAGACCTCCTCAAAGCAAACACACTGATGACACAGTGACTTCACAATGATCCTCCACAACAGTAGTAGTTAAAAGCTGGCGAGACATACCGGCTAAATGATGAAACACACTGAAAGGATTGCACTTTACTCCAAATCCTCATTCATAGAAATGACGATTAAAAAAAGGAAAGCATACCTTGCTACGGTGCCTCTGTGAAGCAGAAATTGAAAGAGAAATTGGGGAGGTCAACACGTTCTAAAATGATCACCTGTATGTATGCCAAGTTTAGGCCAGTTTTATTGGACTTCTGCTCATGCCTGTTCATCTTTCATTGGCAAACACTACTGAGAGGCTTTCTTGACAATCAGTGCAAACTACCACCCAGGACTAAGTCATCGCATCTCCACTGTCGTCTGTTAGAGGGCAGAGGGTGACTGACAAAGCATGACAGGATGTGTTTATGCAGAACGACACGATTTGATGGATGTAATTTGATACCACTCAAGCAAAAGAGAGGTTTGGTAGAGTAAACAAATCAATTCCTCCAGGCATCTGAATGGGAGGCCAAAGAAGTTTAATTGTTATATTGAAGTTTATCATTTCTGAATGTTTCATGTATCACCAGTTAAGTTTAATTAACTGTGTTGAATAGGAGGTATTCTGCGCAAAATACCTGATAACCCTAAGCAAGAAGAGTAGTTACAGCTAGCTCAGAATAGTTCCCAAAAATTTTTTTCAGTTCCAAACATGACATTGGATATTTTGAATACACCTCAAATAAGACCTATAACTACAAAAAAACACCAACACTGTGGATCACCGTTTCAAATAGTCACAGTTTCATGGCTTAGAGGTTTGTTTACTCCAGCTACCTCATTAGATTAGAGATCCTGTCTGCTCCACGGGATTGAAATCATGTGGAATGAAAGGGGAGGACAGTGACATGGACAGGGAAACGGCTCGGGAAACAGCATGGGTTAACTGCGCTAAGAAGGATTACCTGCTTTTCCGTTTCTTTTTGCTGAGGCCAAGCAGGCACGAAGAAAGCAGAGAAGAAACCGATCACACAGAAGAATTTGTGAAATAAGAGCAGACACCATATAGAGGCTAACTTGTCACGAAACCGGCCTAACGCGTCTTCCCTTTTCCTATCCCAGCACACTGTGACATTGTGCAGAGCAATTCAGAAATGCTTCCTCGCAATGCAGATGTGAATGCCTAGCAGCCTGCCCAGTGCCACAGTTCCAGCCTTCTCTCCAGCACCCTGCTCTGCAGAGGAGCCCTGGGACTGGCACTTACTTGCGCAGCAGCCTGTCCCCATAGATAGGGATGATGTAGGGGAAGAGATAGGGTGCGATGCAGTTGGAGATGACCAGACACACCTGGCACTTCACCCAGCTGGCACACACCTTCAGCAACCAGGAGAAGCTCTGGGGAAACAACAGGGGGCCTTCACTGCCTGAGCCACAACTTAACATCCTGACGCTCAGATTCTTTGGCACTGAAGTACAAACTCTCTTTAGGCCTCTGTTAAAGCTATGCCCACACTGGAGTGCTCAAATGAACATCAATAATGAATGCTTGCCTGTTCTGTGAATATTAACAAAGAAACACACAGACATTGAATAGCAATTTAAAGCATTTATGAGCTCTTGTTGGCTGCAGTTGTACATAAATGCTAGCTAAAAGAAACACTCATTCTGTGGTGCAGAATGTTGAACATTTCTTTTTTTACTGTCAAATCAATGTGTCCCACCTGATGGACCAATGTTTCTTGTTTAATGTGCAACATACAACCTTACTATGAGAGTCTATCAAACTTGCTACTTATAATGGGAATTAGAAACTGTTATGGAGAAACAAGACACTAAGCTCATCAAGCCATGCACAAAACAAAACTGTGTTGCATTTCAAAAGTGTTCTAGTATTTTTTCCCCATCTTAAACATTTCACTAATATAACAGAAACAGGTTGCCAATCTGCATTTTCAAGCTTTCATCAGATATCGTTATGGCAATGTAATAAAAGACATATCTACAGTAATGGCCTTTATTAATGATAAAAACAAAGAACCTGCAAGGATTTCTTTGTTGAATTGAAGATGGGAAAGCTTTGTTCTACTGCTTTCATCAAAGCAATTGCTGTGAGAAAATGGCTCAGAAGCTCAGGAAAACCCCAGAATCATGTGACCTCACTGCTGTATCACTACATACACAGGTGTGCAGAGGGCGCTTGGAAGCCTGGGCTCACCAGCTTGCGGCTCTCGATGGCCTCTTTGTAGCTGTTGAAGCTGATCCATGGGCCGAAGATGACCGTACCCACAAAGTAAATGTATCCCATGAACTCCACAGGGGATGGCACAGTGGGCACTACGCCTCTGTCTAAGTCAAAGGCCAGGGAGATCGCCTTCATGGCCACCACCATCTGAGAGCCTTTGATAAGCAGAGACACCAATGGGAATGTGAAGCTTATCATACAAGCTACAGCACTGGTATTAACATATTCACAATAGGGATATTAAATCCAAGACTTGAAATCAAGTCAAGAGAGTCCTCATTCCAAGCTTAAATCATTCCATCACCTCCCTAGGAGACCAGGAACCTTTTTGTAAGTACTGTGTGCTATTGGAAGATCATCAGTACATAAGTGTAATGAGGGTTCTCATCATTATGTTCTTATGTACTTCCAACAGTAAGCAGTAATTCAGCCCATCTGGGTTGATCCTTACGCTCATGGTCTGCTAGGTATCTAGTGCCATGCCAATCCTGATCTTGAACACTCTTGGGCACCTGCTGGATATGGCGTGGTCTGACACTATTGCTCATTCAGCTTGAATGGATAAACTTCTGTTCTCTTGGGCTGGAAGTTGCTCTGGATGAGTGTGTCTGCTAAATGAATGTAAGGTAATGAATTACATTGAAAATGAAGAGCCCAAAAGGGTTGACTGGTCAGTTAGCATTAAACTTCTCATATTCTAACATTCTTCCAACAGCAAGCACTAATGATTTAATCATGTAACATCCCTGCCAAAGCATCCATATCCAAGGATATTCCAAGAGAAAATACTGAAGTGAGTGACCCTGAAAGGGTATACTGTAGCTCACCTCTCATTTTATGCCAGGTGGTAGTGTCCATCATATGCAGCTCTCTGGAATTAAATTGTGGGGAAAAAAAAATCCAAAGATCTGAGCAGGTCTTTCAGCAGGGCGAATTTATCTCAGTGGGAAGCAAACGTTTTAAAGCTTCAGATGAGAAATAATGTAAGTCTGACACTTGCACCAGGCAGTGAAGGCTGTTCTATTTTCACTCTTTTCTTAGGGCTGCAGAGCATCATGCCAACCTCCACCCCTTTTCTTTTATTTTACATAGTACACATGCTTGCAGCATTGTTACATAAATATACATATTGATCATTCTTTTATTGCATTATTATGTCATCTTTATACCACAGTTAATAATGCAATTGTTTTCTTTATTGAAAAAAAGTGTGTGTTTTCATTATCAGTATGGTACAGAATAACTCACTTAACTGCAGTGAATAGTACAGGTCTCCTCTACAGACTCGACAGTCTATGAACAGTATCCATATATAATCCTTTAATGCATATATGAATGTATATATAAAAATGTAACTAAAAGGAGATTGCCCCTCTGACACATTAGCACTTTTCCAAAATTCAGCCACCTGCAGGGTGACATTATGGCCCCCTGCCCCCCCCCCCAGCTGCAGAGCCTACCCCATGAGCAGGTAGATGAGGATGGTGACGGACAGGAAGGTCCCGCGGCTGTGAGAGTGCCGGCACAGGAAGAGGATGAGGTAGCAGAGCAGGCTCAGCAGCACCACCCACACCATGTGCAGCTCGAAGAACAGGTACAGGGAGTAGAAGCCCCCGGCGACTGTGCTCAGGTGCTTCACGTAGGACGGGAGACCTGGCAACGCGGCGTAGAACAGCAGTGCCATTAGCACGCTAACGTTAGAGACAAGCCAAAGTCGGCCCCGTTTCAGACGGAGTGATGCTGAGGTCAAGCCTCTGCATCCACGTCTTTTAAATTTGATGGCGATGTGACATATGGCAAGTGAAGGCAGGACTATGGACATAACCAGACCATGCAAAGTGTGGGTATCATTTATTTATAGATTTGCATCACTTCCTATATGTGACTTTTATTTGCCGTGCTTGGGCTCACCTAGTCTCCAGAGAAGCCGACACAGCAAACAGATAACCAGCAGCTGCCAGACTTGCTCCAGACCTTGCTGTGCTGTGGGGAGCAGGCATCCCTCTGCAAGCTCCTGGAAGAACTCCTGTCTGCTTAATGCCATAACGGCGTCCTTGAGACCCTGTGCAGACAGAGGTCACGTGTACAAGACAAACAACAAAAACCTATTGTTGAGAGCGTGCCATAATCATCTACTGCATGTGACCAATTGTACAGTGACTTTTTGCTGCATGCGTCCAATGATCAGTCTGCAGAGGATATTCTCACGCCTTAAAGAGCACGTACTACAAGTTCCATGGTGCACTGCGGGTACAAGCTGCTGTGAACATCTGTAAAGCCCCACTGCAGAGGCGAAATTTCAGCAGAAAGGGACTGCCGCACGCAACCATCGCCTGGTTAAGTCCCAGGGTAATCTTGGTGAATGTCAAGTAGGAAACCCCTGATCAGTTAGCTGGCCAATACGTATACGAAAATATATTTATCTTTTAAAAAAATAACTCAGGACAAGCTAGCTATCCAGTGAGCGAGCAGAACCAGAATTCATAGCGTTTAGCCTGAGGTCGTGAAATTAAGAAAATGCTACCGTTCAAATCATATGCTTTGGCATACCTGTTTGTGTCAATGTAGCTGGCTAAATGGTTCTGTAGGTCATACGTTTAATTTCTGACTTAGTTATCTAACGTTTGCTGGCTACTAGATGCCGCTGCGAAAGAATTTATCCAGCGGTAGCTAGCTAGCTAGCTCACGTATGCACCATTTTCCCTTCGCTAGCTAGCTAACTGAAAATAGTTGATCTGTCAAGAGGGTGATGCATTCACCCTCGACAGTGCTTGAGGCGAGCTCCACAGCATGCTCGGCAAGTTTCACTTGCCTTAAATGATTAGCTTTCCACCTATCTAATCACTACTTTAACTTAGCTTCATGAAAGCACCAGTGAGGTAGCTGGCTAGTTAATAAGGGTACTGTGCGCAGTGCAGTAGCTCGGTAGCTAGCTAAATGCTTGTTTCGGTTCAAAGCTCTTAAGAGCCGAGGCAACAGTATTGGCTGTCCCCGTCAGTTCACAGTACTCCTCCGAGAAAAATGTAGCTAGCTCTCCAGCTCCTACGGGAAAATTCTTTGTAGCTAACTAGCTAGCTGACTAGATCACCACAAACTCCTAAAGCAGACCGAAATTGAAATGATTCACTTACCCGTGTCAGTTTTTCGGTCAGCTTCTAGGAAGCGGCTTCCACGAGCCAATCCTGCACTCCTGTGTTTAATGCACAAGCGGTCCAGATGTTCCTAATCTTCGATTCCCATTGTTACCAACCGCACCACAGTCGCTCCTGCCATTCCTGTACAACGTAGATGAATGGAGAACATGCGATCCAATCAGGTACATTCCTTGACAGCCTCAACCAATCCCCTGACGCGACGAGGCAGGAAATAGCCATTCGATGTTTGAGGCTACTGTAGGAGCTGTCCAATCAACTGAAAGAAGTTGTGAGAAGACCGCAACTCTAGATGGGTTCGGAAGAGGTAAACGGCGACCATATAATTTGACAAGAAATGAGCGTTTGGCTTTGATAGGTTTTTTTCTTGTGTCAGTGCAGAACGGGAGGACTTGACCTTAAAATTAAAAAATTAAAAAAAGAAGAGATTATACATCATTCGTTTGATTAGTTTTCATTTACTGGGCAGCTTCAGTGTCTTCTCATGTTGCGGTCGTTTCCAAATGAGCTTGGTTCGATTTGTATTCATTCATTAATTACTCTTACTTACAATATATACATATACCCATTGCGTCTGTATATGTGTCAAGAGTGGTTTGATGTCAGGCTTTACCCCCGTGTTTCCCCAGGATTCAAATTATTCGTATTCTCAAAGCAATGGTAGCCATAGGCTATTCATCATTTCACTCTATGGGCGAGCAGTTAGTATTCAGAGGGCAGTAAGCAGTAACGCGTTAATTTAACTCCATTTGGAAGCAATTGACAGCAGTGCAATTATGGATAGAACGCCAGCACCTGACAGGTGCGCACAGACTTATTTGGCTAATTATAGGATAAATTCGACAGCGTAATGTAGGTTAGATGACCAATCGGCACATTAATCCATTTATAACAATTTCTTTCATAATTTTCAGCGTGATCACACTAAACGTGGATACAGTGAAGCACTGACATCCTATATGTTATCAATAGATTATTTTACTAATCTAAATAAACTGACTGTACTGCCATTTGCTTTTATTCATTTGGCAGGTGGTGTTATCCAAAGCAACTTAGAAAAGTGCAAAGTTAGGCAGGTTGCGCCACAGATGCTTAAGTGCCATCCTTGAAATACAGTGCCATCATGAGAAACATTGCCACAGTGGGAGTAGATGCTGCTATAAGGTGTACGACCTTAAACTATTACCACCAATGTCCAGCCCCAATAAATGTAGATATAAATGTGATTCCGAAAGTGTTCCAGCTCAAGATGTTTATATATTTAAAGACACACAGATCACCTCTGAAGGACAAATGTTTAAGAAAGATTTGTAAAGAGCATAAAGATAAATGTCTTCACATTGTCACATTCACAGCAGTCTTGTCCTTGGGTTAGAGGTAGACAGGTTTTAGTTGGCTGCGACTATGGCAGCAGATGCTCAAACAGAATGATGTTCTAAACTGTGAGAACAGTTTGGTGCGTTAGCAAGAGGCAGCGTGAGAGGAACACAATGGCCGTCATCCGCAGCTTTCCTACAAGGAGGCCTCAAAAAGCAATGGAAACAGACTGTCCCCCATCATTGTGTAAACAGCCCAACTGTTGGCATGGTCATCAAAAACAGCAATATTGAGATTATTTATCACACAGTTGCCATTGTGATCCATGCTGAGACTGTAAGGAGAGGCGCAGGTAGTGCTAAGGCCGCAATCTGGATGAGATTTGGTATTGTGTGTAGTAAAAATGGCAGCACTGTGTATACAAATTCACATGCAGAGGGAATCGCAACACGCCATAGAAGTGTACCACACCGTTCCTCGGTTTTGACATGTTGCCCATACACAAGCAGCATGCCTTACATTTTTAGGAGACAGTGTAGTAATTCCTAATCTCACCAAGCTCCTTGCTGACAGTTCACCACATTAGGCAAACACCTTCTTTAACACAGGTTATCTTGGCCTCAGAGGGGGAAGAAGAGGCAGCATTTCCATTTATTTTCTATTTCCATGAGTTATTTTGCTACTTCTTAAAGTTGTATGAATGAGTTATTTGTCCCATCACTTCCATGAGCTTCCTTTCTGACTGCCTTCAGCAAATAAATTTCTCTTACAAAAATTCATTTAAAAAAATCTTTGATTCCCCAAGGGGCTCTACTTGTACCCTGTGACATTCAGCTGCCCACATACAAAGTTTCAGTGTTCAGTGACATTTACATTGAAAATGTGAGGTGCAAGAAGAATAAACACAAAGGTAACATAAAAGCTATGAATCAGTTATTAGAGCTTGTGCTTCCTCTTTCTGTTTTTATTTCTACCTCTTATGGTCTAATTTTCATAGGGGAATGTTCTGACTTGTAGGGGGTTCGCCAAATTCAGGTGGATCATTTTGCGATCAAGGTCAACCCATGAGTCCACTATCACAATTACTTTGGTGTATTTCAAAACAGGATGTTCCAGCTTGTATATTTTGACATACTTTTTCCCAGATTGGCCTAACTAATTTAATTATTTAAGTTAACATTGGGTGATTTTAAATTGAGAAATAAGTGAGGTGTAAAATTCTGTACTGCATACTTGAACCTGGCTGAAATTAGAATGAGATTCCTGACAGCTCTGCATGTTGTAACAATTTGCTGCTAAAAATACACTGACTGAGATGGTCAACCTCAACAGCTGGATAAAAAGTGTAACTCACGTAAAGGTTGTAATCAGATTCAAAAATATTATTTACAAATTGCAAGGTACATTGGTCAGGTCTGCACATGATGTCTAAAATTCTTTTACATTCATATAGGCTACTGCCCTGCACCATCCTGCAAAAGACTGCAGGAGCAGCAGATCTACCACTAAATGCAGGGGGTGACATCACACTCTGGATTGCAGACAGCAGAAGGCATGTAAGAACATGCCCTCTCCCTATACAGGTACTCTAGCAATATCATTCCAGTGCTTTTGGTTTACAACTTTTGATCGTCAGCTACTTCATCGGTGCGAATGATAAATGTGTGCTACTCTTTTGTAACTGCACACTGGAGAAAGAATCTCAATGTTTATAAAAATGCATTTACTCAATATGTGAACATACTGTTATAACAATTATCAAAGATTACAAAAAGCAGACTTTTCAGGTTTTATTGCTCGCGAATGTATCATCTGCATGGAACATGCAACTGTCTTCATAAAATAAATTCAAGTTGTTTCAAAACATGAAAGGATGAAACGTTTCCTGTCAGTTTCACTGTACCCACATGAATAGACTAAACAGCTCAGTAGATGTAATGCCCCATCTCCCCATTTCACAACAGTAGTGATATAGAAGCACATAGTTCACAGTTATGAACGTGAACTACATATCAACAGAATAAAATACAGAGTTAGCACAACTAAATAAACATTAACATTTTCAATATGATTCTGAGGAAAAAAAACTTTAAAAATACAGCACAAATTATCTGATTATGAATACATTCAATTTCAATGATTTCAATATACTTTGCATTAAAGTGAAAGGTCGAGAACTATTTGGATAATGTTACCAGAGAGGGAAGACTCAAGAAGGCACACTAAGGAGATACAATTCATTTTTAAGGCAAGTTAAAATCTACAACACTGATGACTTTTACAGACATTAGTAACAGTGTAAATATGAGGTAGTACATTACTGGCCATGTAAATACATTCCACAAAAGGATTTTGGTCTTATAGATGCACTCACTCCATGATCCATTGACAAATGTCAATAACTGTGAAAATCAACCTAAGAGGTGTAAAAAATTGAACTTTGATGAACAGGAATGGTTATACATCCATTACCCCTGGGATCAAAGGGAACTTCTACCCATACACAATGGAATTCTCCAGTTTCAGATTGTAACACTCATGACTGCATCTGGTGTTCAAGGCCAAATAATTCCAAAAACAACTTTCATTTCATTGTTTTCTGGTGCTGATGCCATACAGATTATCATAGCCAGGACAGGCTTGACTCCTGATCTATAACCAGAGTTCATGACATGTAGCAAATGGCATATGGTTATCTAGGTCATAAGAGCAATGCTCCTCCCCTTCAATTCCCCATGTAGGATTAAAGCACCACTTCTATGTCGTAGGCAATTTTATTCTGCATGCCTCCCGCATTCCTGCGCAAGGTCACCACCCCACCCCCATCTCCACCGCAGGGCACCTGCACCTCCAACGGCGAGCGCTGCTTGGCCTTCTTCTTCTTCTTCTTGACTGTGGAGTGGTCCAGCAGCAAGGTGGACTTGGACAGGGACATGGCAGAGGACTCGAGGCCCGGCCTCGGAGATGAGCGCGGGGACTCCGGTGAGGCTCCGCCCTGCCGGGCGCCCTTGTGCATGTG
This sequence comes from Megalops atlanticus, assembly GCA_019176425.1. Classification (NCBI taxonomy): domain Eukaryota; kingdom Metazoa; phylum Chordata; class Actinopteri; order Elopiformes; family Megalopidae; genus Megalops; species Megalops atlanticus. The sequence goes on along the minus strand of CM032879.1, from coordinate 7,230,536 downwards.
GCAGAAGAGCACGCCGCAGGTCTGGCAGCGGTAGCGCTGCTCCTTGGCGTGGATGGTCTGGTGGCGCTTGAGGTTGTGCATGGTGGTGAAGGAGCGTACGCACTGGTGGCAGGTGTAGGGCCGCTCGCCGGTGTGCACGCGCTGGTGCTCCCTGAAGTGGCTCCGGGTCAGGAACCTTTTCTCGCACAGGGTGCAGGCGTAGGGCCGGTCCTTCGTGCAGCTGTGGCTCGTCAGCTGGCCGCCCGTGCTGAAGCTCCGGTTGCACTTGTCGCACTTGAAGGGCCTGCCACCGGTGCGCTTAGGCGACCCCTTTGGCTCCTCGGTGAGGATTAGCTCCGTCGTGGCCTCGCGCACTCTGACCACTGTCTGAATGGGTGGGTTTTGAGTAAAGTGTTGAATAAGACTGACATTTGAAACTTTACAGAAACACTATAAATGTAGATATAAATGTGATTCCGAAAGTGTTCCAGCTCAAGATGTTTATATATTTAAGGACACGCAAATCACCTCTGAAGGACAAATGTTTAAGAAGGATTTGTAAAGAGCATAAAGATAAATGTCTTCACGTTGTCACATTCACAGCAGTCTGGTCCTTGGGTTAGAGGCAGACAGGTTTTAGTTGGCTGTGACTATGGCAGCAGATACTCAAACAGAATGATGTTCTAAAGTGTGAGAACAGTTTGGTGCGTTAGCAAGAGGCAGCGTGAGAGGAACACAATGGCCGCCATCTGCAGTAAAGACAGTATTGTGACTGTGATTTGTGGAGCATCAGTGTACAAGCTAAGCTAAGCTGCACCTGCAGCAGAATTACCCACTGTGATCAGCTGGGAGCCTTTGGCGCATACTGCAGAAGGTGCTTCAGGCGGCCTGGTGTTCTCTGACAGGTTTTGGACCATCTGCAGTTGAAAGAACAGGGAGGGTGTTACAAGGAGATGAGTGTGTTGCCTCTGCCTTGACAAAACAATACTCACTCCTGCAGTGGAGCTTGCCGCCATCAGTATTGACTAACTGGGCAGTGTTGCATTGCTGCAGCACACTGGAAATGCAGAGCATGCCCTTGTTTTCCTACAAGGAGGCCTCAAAAAGCAATGGAAACAGAATGTCGCCCATCACTGTGTACACAGCCCAACTGTTGGCATGGTCATCAAAGACAGCAATATTGAGATTATTTATCACACACTTGGAGAGGCGCAGGTAGTGCTAAGGCCACAATCTGGATGAGTTTTGGTATTGTGTGTAGGAAAAATGGCAGCACTGTGTATACAAATTCACTTGCAAAGCTTCCTGGCGTGATAAGAGAGGAAGAACACAGCCTGTGCAATCTGGTCAGCTGTTGCGTTGCAAGTTGGCAGACAAATGAGAGGTTGAGGTGGCAGCTGGAGCTAATGTGCCATGCAGCGGGTTTCACTCAGAGTATCTACAGCAACGCTGCTTAAGAGTGACAGAAAAAGCATTTGGTGTGCTGCTCAGTGTGAGGTCTGCATTTCCAGGTGCAGACAGTAGCCTGATGTAGCTAGGGAACGTAAAAAGGCCACTTCTTGAGCAAGTTGCAACAATTGAGCAACAATTCAGCTTGAGCTTGCCTGGTGCAACGTTTTTTGTTTGCCCAGCTCTTATGACAATGTCCCACACAAGCCTGCACACAGGTTGGCCTGTCCTGCCAACACCTGTAACATTTCACAATGTCTCACACACCTGCCCATAGCAACAGAATCATGCCAATCTAAAAGTCAAGGACTTGTTTGCTATTTCTCTCTAAGACAAAGAAAACAGTGTCAATCCAGACGGAATCGCAACACACCATAGAAGTGCATCACACTGTTCCTCGGTTTTGTGGTTTTGACGTGTTGCCCATACACAAGCAGCATGCCTTACATGTTCAGGAGACAGTGTAGTAATTCTTAATGTCACTAAACTCCTTGCTGACAGTTCACCACATTATTTACAAATTGCAAGGTACGTTGGTCAGGTCCGCACATGATACCTAAAATTCTTTTACATTCATATAGGCTACTGCCCTGCACCATCCTGCAAAAGACTGCAGGAGCAGCAGATCTACCACTAAATGCAGGGGGTGACATCACACTCTGGATTGCAGACAGCAGAAGGCATGTCAGAACATGCCCTCTCCCTATACAGGTACTCTAGCAATATCATTCCAGTGCTTTTGGTTTACAACTTTTGATCGTCAGCTACTTCATCAGTGCGAATGATAAATGTGTGCTACTCTTTTGTAACTGCACACTGGAGAAAGAATATCAATGTTTATAAAAATGCATTTACTCAATATGTGAACATACTGTTATAACAATTATCAAAGATTACAAAAAGCCTACTTTTCTTCAGGTTTTATTGCTTGCGAATTTATCATCTGCATGGAATATGCAACTGTCTTCATGAAATAATTCAAGTTATTTCAAAACATATAAGGTGGAATGTTTCCTGTCAGTTTCACTGTACCCACATGAATAGACTAAACAGCTCAGTAGATGTAATGCCCCATCTCCCCATTTCACAACAGTAGTGATATAGAAGCACATAGTTCACAGTTATGAATGTGAACTACATATCAACAGAATAAAATACAGAGTTAGCACAACTAAATAAAGAAACATTAACATTTTCAATATGATTCTGAGGAAAAAAAAACTTTAAAAATACAGCACAAATTATCTAATTATGAATACATTCAATTTCAATGATTTCAATATACTTTGCATTAAAGTGAAAGGTCAAGACAACTATTTGGATAATGTTACCAGAGAGGGAGGACTCATGAAGGCACACTAAGGAGTTACAATTCATTTTTAAGGCAGGTTAAAATCTACAACACTGATGACTTTTACAGACATTAGTAACAGTGTAAATATGAGGTAGTACATTACTGGCCATGTAAATACATTCCACAAAAGGAGTTTGGTCAATATCTGTGAAAATCAACCTAAGAGGTGTAAGCAGTTGAGCTAGGATGAACAGGAATGGCTATACATCCATTACCCCTGGGATCAAAGGGAACTTCTACCCATACACAATGGAATTCTCCAGTTTCAGATTGTAACACTTATGACTGCATCTGGTGTTCAAGGCCAAATAATTCCAAAAACAACTTTCATTTCATTGTTTTCTGGTGCTGATCTTATGATTGTCGTAGCCAGGACAGGCTTGACTCCTGACGTATAACCAGAGTTCATGAGATGTAGGCATATGGTTATCTAGGTCATAAGAGCAATGCTCCTCCCCTTCCATTTCCCATGTGGGATTAAAGCACCACTTCTATGTCGTAGGCAATTTTATTCTGCATGCCTCCTGCATTCCTGCGCAAGGTCACCACCCCACCCCCATCTCCGCCACAGGGCACCTGCACCTCCAACGGCGAGCGCTGCTTGGCCTTCTTCTTCTTCTTCTTGACTGTGGAGTGGTCCAGCAGCAAGGTGGACTTGGACAGGGACATGGCAGAGGACTCGAGGCCTGGCCTCGGAGATGAGCGCGGGGACTCCGGTGAGGCTCCGCCCTGCCGGGCGCCCTTGTGCATGTGGCAGAAGAGCACGCCGCAGGTCTGGCAGCGGTAGCGCTGCTCCTTGGCGTGGATGGTCTGGTGGCGCTTGAGGTTGTGCATGGTGGTGAAGGAGCGCGACGCACTGGTGGCAGGTGTAGGGCCGCTCGCCGGTGTGCACGCGCTGGTGCTCCCTGAAGTGGCTCCGGGTCAGGAACCTTTTCTCGCACAGGGTGCAGGCGTAGGGCCGGTCCTTCGTGCAGCTGTGGCTCGTCAGCTGGCCGCCCGTGCTGAAGCTCCGGTTGCACTTGTCGCACTTGAAGGGCCTGCCGCCATGGTGCGACGGCGACCCCTTTGGCTCCTCGGTGAGGATTAGCTTCGCCGTGGCCTCGCGCACTCTGACCACTGTGGCTGCGGCTGCAGCCCTCTTCGCTGCCTTCCCTTCCGCTGTGGCCATCGGCGTCCCCTTTTAACCCCTGAGGAGGGACCGCAGGTTTGAGCCAGTGTTAGCTCAAGCATGTACCTAAGGAAAACTGCAGCATGTACCTCAGGTAAACTAAAAGCAGCTACCTAAGGTAAACTTACAGCAGGTGCCTACATCTTACAATCCATAACAAAGGCTTGTAGAACACAAGATACAATAAAGGGCTTTGACCCCCCTCAAACCAATGTGTGTAAGGACAGCATGCTGCATGAATTTGTTTATGCACCCACTATTTTCAATGGGAGAAATAAAATCAGTTATTTGCATCTAATGCATATGGAGCACCCAAACTTCATGCTCAGCTCTAATTTTCTAATTTTGCCTTCAAGTTTTTTTTTCTTGTTTGCATAATGGAATTACATGTATGAAAGACTGCCTAATTCTATGCCAACAGTGCACAGCCTAATGCTTTTCACTGCTAATCAATCTCTTCACCAACATTATTGTAAGTCCAACCATTATTTTTTGGAATTACTTGGATTGGCATTAAAAGACAGAAAGTGGAGTTTTAAAGCATTGCATTTTGCCATTCAATCACTGGCATCAATTATATATTTCAGATCACAATTGAGCCAATCACTTATGATTACAAATCTAAACAATTTTGTCACTGAAGATATGAAGGGTCACAGGTGAGATTTCATAAGACCATACCTAATGTTTCAAATCGATTTTTAAAGTATGGTAAGTTGCGTCTGCAAAATAAGTGATCGTATTGAGTTTGAATATGCTTATCCAGACCTTTATGCCATACAATGGTTCAGAACAGCAGGCGAAAATCTGACATCGATTAATGAACGCCTGGAGAAGTCTGGGTTATCCAGTATTGGTTTGACAGAAGATACCACAGCGACACCATGTTTTTGCGTTTAGGAAAAAGGAATTCCTCATTTTTGTGACGATGGAAAGCAAATATATATGGATTTAGACGAAGGACCCCCGAATGTGTTAATGCGTTATCTGCAATAATAGTGGTCAGACTATTTTAAATTTACTTCTAAAGCCATAAAGGTGAACTGCATTCATACGTTTTAACGCATTCTATTTACCTAGCTCGCTTGCAATATACCTACCGTCCGTAACGTCACGACTTGGAAGATAAAAAGCTTGTTGGCTATGACTGTAGCTGGCTTGGCTAGCTAGCTAATTCAGTGCCGTCATAAAGCCAGGGTTGTCTACAAAGATTGGTGAAAACATCCAGCCAGCAAACTAATTTAGTTCAATCTTCTTCCACGCTAAGAAATACATTGGCTGATTATTTTGCAGTCTAATTAAGTTGCTGCAAACCTTCATGCAGCACAGCTTCAACTAGCGCTTGTGAAGCAAGCCACAAAGGCAAACTTTGGTCGATCGGTTTTCAGATTTTCCCTAAGATCAAAATATTAATGAAACTTTGGAGTGCGAGAAAAACAGATTTGTGTTAGGCTGCTGTTCAAATTGAGTCTGCGACTAGAGGAAAAATAAGTGCTAGCTAACTAGCATTACTTTAAATCAGAAGTTGAATTTTTATTAGGCTACTTAGCTAGCAAGCTATGTTAGGTCTCTGCAAATTAGCTAGTAAGCTACCTCTTGAAACACGTGCATTTGAAAACCAAAAAAATATACAACCACACGTGGTTTTAAACCATAAGTAGACCCTAACTATCTTTTTAACAACGTGCATGATACAAAACAATGTTAGGAAGCTAATAAAACAAACAACAAGGCATACCTTACAATGTTTGTGCCCCACAGAAAACCCGCACTCCTTGCCCCCTCCTCAGTATAAACTGACCGTAAGTTCCAGGGATACTTTGGTTCCTACCTGAAAAACTCATACAAAGTGAAGCGCACCTCTCCAGTGTGTTTAATTCATTTATTGGCTCCTTCGTTCGTTACAAATGCGTAGTATAGGATTGCTTATGGGATTGTCGAAAAATCTATGCCCAGATATGTTAATAGGTGAAGTCGTTACAGCCCATATGTCTAATGATGTTCCTCAGAAACTGGGGAGAGGGTAATGCTCCCGAAGTCTTGATATACTGAAACACCCGAAGTTTATGGTGAAGGTAAAGTGAAAGGGTACATTTTCAGAGTAATTTATTAAAAATGTATAGTAAAAGCAATGGGACCAATCATTATTTATACACTGAATGTAATTATTTATTTATAGCAATTTCATTGTGTATTTTTGTACTGGCTGCAATAAGGAAGAAACCAGGCGCGGAGCCGATCATTGCAAAGGGGGCGAGGGCCTGTAGTGGGCCCTTATATAGCCTATTATAGATTGTATGGAGATGCAAAACATATCCAAGGGGAAACTTACGGAGACGGAAGGGTGGAACGGAGAGAAATGCGGATTACAATGAGGTGTACTATTTCAGCACACCTCATTGCGTGAGACCATTTTTAAGTACCGCGGCTCAGTCAGCACCGACGGCGATGGGAAATAAAAGAAGACAGCCGACGATCGCCTAATTCCGACTTCCGTAATTTTTCTGTTTGTACACTGGACAGCGAATGAAGTTTTCTGTAACTCTATTGTGTCCCTGCTCATCCAGAATAAATATCGCGGCGAGAAACGGGGGAGACAAAACAAAAAGACAAGACTGTGAAATCAGACAAGACTTTTTCGTTCAGCAGTTTTAAACGGATGTAGGCGATATAGACCTAACACGAACAATGAAAGTTACGATCAACGATTGTAATAGGGTAAAATATCAAGCAACCATTTTAAAAAGTCAACACGCACTGCACAAAAACAAACAAAACACACTATTTTTTTTTCACCACATGAGGACCGTTTTTTTTTTTAAAATAAATGCATAATTGATTGGAAAAACACACACACAAACTGAAGTTATAGCCTATTAACTATTAAATATTTAGCAACAATTTATATAAGGTTTGTACAGTTTTTATCAAGTTGTCACAACATGTTCTCATAACCAACTTCGACTGAGCCATGTGAAAATTAAAGCATCATTTATAGGTTTATTTCACATTTACTTTGATTTGGTTCATTTTCCATTGGTATTTTTGCTTGAAATGCCCATCCCTAGTATTTAACCACATTTCCATATTGTTTACACATTGGCCCCGTTAACACTTGGTTTTAAAGTGAGTCTTGGGCGATCGGATCACAAGTGGACATACATACTAAATACAAGAGTAAACGACCACCAAGACGCATTGTGATCCGATCACTCAAACCACTTGCCGAGGTGGTCTGGGACGCATTTGACCACATATCTTTTGTAGTGTAAACGCTAATGCGTCCCCGACAAGGACGTAACAGGAAAATATGTCATCAATGCAGGACGTGTTGGTTGTTTTGGTGACAGCGCGCCAACCCTCGAAAAAATGCTTTCCTAACATTCTTCCTTTTTCGTCTTGTCCTGCGCTCTTTTGCAAGTCGCAAATGACTTTGTCCTGCCAATCTCAAGAGTTGAAATAGCCCGTACATGCATATTAGTTCTTGAAACTTTTTTGTTTTCTTAGCTTGCCCATGCTAAACAAATCTGGTGCTTGTCTGGCGACAGAGACTGACGTAATAACTGTAGGCGGGGTGACGTAGGCAGTAGCAAAATCTGAACACAACTGGTCAGCCGGGCACCTTGGAGACGCATGTCAGACACAGGTGTAAACGGCGATGTGTCTCGGCTGTCCACTTGTGATCCCATCGCCCAAGACGCATTTTAAAACCAAGTGTAAACAGGGCCTTTATGTAACAACCAAAGCTGCCAAGGGTGTTATAGCAGAGGTCTCTGCAAGCTTATATTTTTCAGGACAATTTTATCTTTGTGGATAGTTGAGATACTGGTTTCCATCCACTGGATCAGCCTAAATGAAGACAACTATTATTGAATGTTTATTTTACTTGTAATTTTTGTTGCATTTATTCGTTTATTTGTTAAATTTATGACACTTTTGTTGTATTTCTGATCTTTATGAGAATTTCTCTTGTTACTTTGATCTCTTTATGTGTTGTCTTGTCTAGCCTGTTATTAGGCTCCATCGAATCGTGGTATCGAATCGCGAACCTCAAATCGTATATCAAACTGAATCGTGAGATAACCATATCGTCCCATACCTAATAGTAAGACAATCTAAATATAGTTTGAAGTCTTTATATTTATTTCATAAGGGTTCACTATCAGATTATGATAACACTGTAGTTAAAAAGGTTTGAATTTTTCTTGCAGTGTAGTTTGCCATTAATGTTTGCATTCTGAAAAAAGCATGGAGTAAGACAAAAGCCCATTTCTGTGCAGTTTGCAAGCAGATTTTTTTCTTGTTTTTCATCTTCAGCAATGAAAATGCAGCATCATAGCCAACATTAGTTATATATATTATGGTAAGACTGATGCTGCACAAGCTGAAAGCACAACAGGTCTGAATCACCTAATATTTTTAAAAGTTTGAGTAACTTAAACAGAACTTTGCTTAGTTTTTAGAATGAATTGGATCTGTGTCAAGAAGCCATTCGACCTGTGAGACAGTGACACACACAGAAGTTCTGTCTTTTAAATGTCCATGTTGCTCTTTAAACACTATCTCCACAGAAAGAAAATACGTTGAGCAGATTGGCTGTCATTAAAAAAAAAAAAAAAAAAAAAAAAAAACAGGAAACTGTGTCTTGTGTTTTAGAAAATTGTCCTTTCAAAACAAACATTCATGGAACATTTGCCTCTCATGGGAGCCTTCAAGTCTTCATAGGACTTCAAGCCTGAGGTTTTGCAGAGGTATGTCAATCCTTTAAATGTAAGGGACAATCCTGTTGTTGAGGATACAGAGGGTGGAGTGAGTGAAGATCCTGACGATGAAGAAATGAGAGAATTGCCTAACCTAATTGAGAAAAATGTAGCCCACCTGCTGCTGAAATTGGAAAGCATATTCAGTGTACAGCAAAGGTGTATCGATGAGTTAGCAGAATAACTGCACTTTATTTCCTCATCAGCTTCAGGTCCTATTTTAAAAGATGATTAGATAATCTGACAGACAGACCTATGTGAGTGCAACCCAATTACATTAGCTCTAGGGAGTAATGGTCCTCTTTCCACCTCCTACAAAAGAAGAGAGTATTTCGAGGAGCATTTTTCCATGGTGGAACCCATGGAGTATTTGCTCAGTGCCAGAGAGCAGAGAAGTTTTCAATATGTACCTATTTTGAAGTCCTTACATGAGGTTTTGAAGAAAACCTTGTCATTTCATGATGGCACAAATTTTAAAAACAATACATTGCTATCAGAAAATAATCCAGCCATGTCTCTCATTCTGTTTGTGGATGATTTTTAAGTGTGTTATCCACTTGGCACATCAAGAAAAAAGCACAAAATTACTGCTGTGTATTGGGTTTTAGCTAATGTGCCACCATTGCTCAGATCCTCGCTGACATCAATCTACCTTGCCATTCTCTGCAAGGCTGATGATACAAAAAGGTTTGGCTATAGTGCTGTGTTAGAACCACTGCTAAAAGATCTTGCCAGCCTAAAAGAGGATGGACTTTACATTCTTTCATTAGGCATACGAGTCAAAGGTACTGTGTATTGTGTTGTTGCACATAAACCTTGGTGCCCATGCTATCGGAGGATTTGTGGAAAGCTTCTCAAGTACACATTTCTGCAGGTTCTGTCTTGGAGAAAGATCCCAGTTCCAAGTAAGTGAAGTTAGAACTGGAACATTTTGTCCTAGGACAGTACAAGAGCACAGGGTGCATGTTCAGACAGCACAGGGAAATAAAGGTGAGTCTCATTGTTATGGAGTAAAGAAACAGTGACTGAAAAACTAAAACATTTTGATGTTTTATCTGGCTACCCACCTGATTTGCTACACAATTTCTTTGAAGGTGTAGCAGCCCTTGGATCCAGAGAGTCTCAACTGATGCGTCAGGTTTCTTTATTTAAGTTCATCACAGCAACTGCTCGTTCAAACAGCAGCTTTAATCCATATCGTCGAATCATGTATCAAAACATACAAACGACAAACTTCACAACCCAACCCATAGTCAAACTCATTATATGAAAATAACAACAAAGTTTACATTGTACAACAATAAAATCGTTCACACATTTCCATGGTTATACATTTTATAAAATGTCATACCTCGCTGCGCTCACCAAGGAATGCAAACCAAAAAATGCGATAATCCTTTTCTTCCATTATTAAACGTGCGTCAATTCCACTCAGTTTTACAAGGTACAAATCCACATAGAAATAACGTAGGCCCAAACAAATCAGCGTCTACCATTCACACCCGTCAGCCAACTTTTAAGCTCATCTCACCTGATGCAAACTATGGTATCACCAGAAGGACAATTTTCAATGCTACAGGTGTATAGGATTTCCACTCAAAGTTCACACACACGCAAATCACAAAGACATTCAAATTACAAACATTTGTTAATAAATTACAGAATAAATTACACAAATATCTTATCCCATAACCCAACCCATACCCATTTCATAATAAACAGCAGAAATACAAAATTGCAAAATGGTCCCTTACAGAAGGTATTGTACCTTTAGAGTTAGCACTGTGCCTAAATGCCTTAATCAAAGGGAAATATTTCTCGCTTGATGAACGAAAAAAATTAATTAAAGAGTTCCCATACAGATGGGCAGATAAAACAGATGCACCATGTTACGTCCCAGATGGGTAATGTATGCGTCCAGGGGTATGTATGGGGGACGCAACACAAAAGAGAACAACCAGCCCCTGGCTTGGACGGTGCAAGGACCAAAGGAAACACAGACGCGGGAGCGGTGTATAAAGGTGCGCGATATATTTACAATATTTACAAAACTATATACAGTGACAAACATACACAGGAATGGGGGGGAAGAGGACAACAGACGGTGCCAAGAAAAGAACTTAACAAAACAAAACCAACCCTAAATACCTATACACATACAACTGAATACAAAAACAAAAGGGGTGGCAGAGCCAAACAAAAACCTACCTACACTAACTAACTTAACCAAAAATACACAGAGGTGGCACCCGCCTCTAACCTAACCCTAACACCGTGAACTCTCACACGGGGATCCCCCAGCTTACCTGCCCTCTTCCCGCGACAGCCGAAAGCAACCAAAACCAAGACACAATCCACAATCGAAGTCGGTAAACGATGCAAAAACAAACACGATACAGGCAAGTTTGGTACCGCGAGCAATGAAAACACGAAATCGAGAAAACAGCGAGAGAGACTCCAAGGACCCGGCATCTTTAAATCGGGGCGCTCCGTTTCTGGTTGGCCGGGCTGCAACGGGGAGGCGGGACGCAGCGCAGCGGGATACCTGCGTCAGGAGAGTAGCGGGAGAGGAGAGAGGGAGGAATCCCGAGACGCGGGCGGCCCAGACTCCACACGCACAGTGTGCCGCACGAAACCACAACCAGCTCCACTGACTTTTGCTGCAAGAAGAACTGTTGGCGGGAATGCCCATGAAAATTGGGCTTTGCTTTGCCTCCTTCCCCTGTTAGCTGGAGAAAGAATACCAAAGAGTGAACCAACATGGCTGGTCCTTCTGAACCTTAAGGACATAGTTGAACTTGTCCTTTCTTCTGTTCACACAGACTTAACTATTTGTTTCCTTAACAGCAAGATTTCTGAGCATCGGCACAGATTCCTGGAGGCTTTCCCTCAGGAGCATCGTTACTCTGAAGCATCATTTTCTAGAGTACTACCCACAGCTGATAAAGGCTTTTGGTCCACTTGTGGCTTTGTGGACTATGCACTTTTAAGCTAAACACAGGTTTTTTAAGCGTGTGGTCAGGCGTACCCACAGCTTCCAAAACATTCTGTTGTCGCTCGCAGTGAAGCATCAGTTAATTGTTGCATACCATCTACATGGCAGTAAAATTGTTCAGCCATCTCTACAGGTAACAAAACTGTCAACGGTGGATTTGACTGAGCAGTTAGTAGGTAAATCAGACACTTAAGTTCAGACACACTGTACTTTGTGTTACTCTCGTTTGTAAAATTTAAGACTTAAAACACTGACATTGATTCTGACCTACTTATGCCAGGATGGTGGGGATATTACCAATGAAGTGATGAAGACTGTCATAACCAGAGGTGCCATAATGTCTGATCCAGCCAGCGCAAGGATCGTGATTGAGGGAACAGAAGACCTGGACGTACCCAGAGCCTGTGCCTTGCTAATGGGGCTGATATACGCACTCAACCTCAGCTACCCAAAAGAACTGAAAAACACTTTTGAGGTGTTTCAAAAGATATTCCTTGAGCTGAAAGCCAGTCTGAAGGTAATGTCTCTAAAAAATAAACTGCTGTACTAAAAAAAGTGAAGAATTAGGCTGTCCTCAAATTCAACAGGGAATGTTGCACTACTGTTCTATGTTTGTAAAGTTTTGTTGTATAACATACAGTAGCTGTAGTGTTGACATTTGGCAGTTTATTAGGTACACCTAGTTAAAACTAATGCAGTTTAATACAACAGCACTGCAATAAATCCTACCAGCATGAATGTTACAATGGTCAGTGTTTTTAACTTTATGGTCATTTTGGAGGCTGTAGTTTGTGATGTTGAACTGTATTGTTTGCTGTTGAGGTGTTATAAATATTTAGTCTTCCCTCACTGAAATAAATGGGGTGGAGTAAACAGAAGCACGTCAGTAAAATACAATACAGTTTTACAACAAGCACTAAACACAATCTATACAGCGTAAAAATGACAAAGTTGAATCAACATCTCTCTAAAGCCATCTCAACAAAAACTGAATATGATTAACCTTCATGAAGGTAGGATTTATTGCAAGTCTGTTAAAAAACTGCATTTGTTTTAGCTAGGTGGACCCAATAAACTGGCAATTGAGTGTATGTTGATCAAATCTATTTCTGATGTTTTCTGTGTTCTTTTTGGAAGTATTGATACATATTTACAAAGTAACTTGGATAACATGCTTCTGTATTCCTCGGGGAGAATACATGTAGCCATTTGATGTGTTTTTTCCAACACCAGCAACACTGAATTTATGTATTCCTTTTCACATAGTGTATAGTGTTATCTTTTCTATTGTATTCTTTAACATGCACAGAGAGTGAAGCACTGGATTCAGTTCAGGGGATCTGTCCTCCAAAATCCACATTAATAACTTGAATATACTATTGTTTTTGTTTTAAGGGCAACTTCCTGGTAAAAGCCTGCAAATATTTGACTTAATGTATTCATTTGGAGCCCCCAAACACACTGTTTTGGTTAAAACTCATTTGGGTGTGGATTTATTTATTTAGTCCAAGTATTGTTGGAAGTGGGCATGTTTACTTTGTGCACAGATGAGGATATAAAAATTGTTCACAGTTAAAAAAAAAACCATTTGGACATAAGCTGACATTGGTTTTACAATAAACAGTTTGATCATAAAACTGGAATTGCTATGTGTAATTTATTTTGACTGAAGTGAAATAAGTTACTAATAAAAAATTAAGGTAACAATTTGCATGGACATTTCTGAGTAGAATGGAAGAAAAATAAAGAGGTTAGAATAGATTAAGTGAATGAATTAAATGACCACTTAATATCACCAAAACATTTTCATTAAAATGAAGTTGGTTCAACTTAATTAAGCTTTTAGAGGACAAAGCAAAACATGTTGGTTGTACTAAGTAATTTAGTCTAAGTATAAAGTCTCATGGGAATTACTCAATAATTACTGAGTTGGAATTACTTAAAAAGATCCATGCAAATTGTTACCTTAATTTTTTGAGTCAATCAAGTTGAGCCAGTGTATTCTTTTTCAGAGTGTACTTTTCAAATGCGGAGGTGAATTCCTCCTGCTGTTTGCGTGTGTACAATGGGGACAAAAACCTGTCAATTTGGCACTGGTTTTGTGTCTGTAGTGTGGATCTGCACAGGTTCACCTCTATTTTCATGTGTATATTCCTCCTGCTGTTCGCTGTACTTTTGATTGGGGTAAAATCGGATCTTTTAAATATTGTTAAAATTATAAAACCATGAAGGCGCCGCATTCCGAAGTGGCAGCAACGGTGTTTCAGCGCTCCCTTTACTACATAGTTTCTTTGTGTAAATTTATATTTTTTTCTCCAACATGCCCTACAGCTGCGATCGGAATACGCTCCTAAACATCAGAGAATTAATGCCAATTGTCGCTCCCATGCACTGCTGGAACATTGTAAAACTGACTATCACATGAAAAAAGTGAGAAACACTGTAACAACACGCACAGGTTCTTGTTAAAGAAACACCAGAACCAGTACAAGGACCCGAGAGGATTAGGGAGAAGGTTCTGCTTCACAGATCTGCACACAGATCATCAGCGGTCTCCAGATCAGGTAAAACAGTGCATTTTGACATGTACACATCTAATCTGTTACTCGTTAACTTTTAATAACTCTATATATAAATATACAACAACAACGATAGTGTGTTCATGTAAGTGAAGTCATTTTGTTTTTAACTTTGTTAGGTGATGTACCTCAAGGAAGTGTGTCAGTACATGCACATCCCTCTGGAGGAGCTCCTCAGACAGCACAACGTGAGCGAGAAGTCACAACAGAGGATCATGTCTCTGTATGAAGACCTTAACAAGAAAGGTAATATGTTCTTCTCAGTACTGAGCTTGGATCTTGGTAGCTTGTCATTACAAAAAGGTGTATTGGCTTATGTTTGAAAGTAAACATTAAAAATAACATTAAAAAATGATAGAGAAACTATAGCATTTGATCATTGTCTTGTTAACATAAATTAACATCATCAAACATCCTGCTTTACAGCATTATTATGAGATAAATTATTTCACTGTCACCTCTTAATGTTTTGAAGTGGATTTAATTGTTCGGCCAAAGGCTCATTTCATTTGCTGGCTAAAAACACTGACGAAGGGTACCAATGAAGACCAACAATTTTACCCTATTAACTCTACTTCCAGGCATGACACAGCAAGGGAAGGACAGAAAGAAGAGAGTGAGCAGTAAGCTGTGATTTGAGGGTACTACAACTGAGCTGCAGCTAAGCGTGTACCTGGGTGTACTCGCTATCCTGAAGGAGAACGTCATGGTTTTCCAGGTTGTTATTTAACATTGTGTCAAACATGATCTGTGACTGTTGGCTGCACTTGATTCAATAATTGTTAAGTTCACCTAACTTCATAAGTTTGTTGAAATATTTACAGGGGAGCAAAACATTGGTGCACAAGCTTCATGACAAGCACCTTGAGATGTTCAAGCTTTTCATGGCTTGCTTCATTAAAGCTGAGCACCTCACGGATGCATCTCAGAAAGCAATGGCAAAGATGGTGATCGAGGACAAGTTGCTACCTCCAACGGAGATCTATATCGGAAGAGAGGCAGATGCATTCAGGGCCAGGAAACCCAGACATGCTGTTAGTATCTCAAAATTACATTTCTTACCTGTTTACATTGTCATTGTATCGCAATATGTAGTAATTGCTAATGCTTTGGTTTTGTGCATTTTAGCTGCTCCAGACTTTCCTCATTCAGGTAACGAAGGCATATGTCACCACTGGCCTTTACCTGCAGCAGAAGTTGCCTTTAGAGAGTTCAGTCTTGCAATCACTGTCTGCCCTGGACCCCACTCTCAGAGGCCACTCACAGGCTGGTATCCACCTGAGGAAGCTGGCCACGAACCTGCAACACCTCACAGCAACAGGGAGTGATGATGTACACTTTGAAATTGTGTACAATGTGGATCCCTGCTTGGCCGCTTTCAGAGAAGGGGAAGACATGGTGGATTGGTGGGCCCATGTCTTTGAATCATCAAAGTACCCCGCATTAAGCAAGGTCGTGAAGGATGCTCTGTCCATATTCCACAGTCCTTTAGTGGAGTCATCATTCAATATCATTCAATGCAACAGACAAAGCCAGGCGCCAGCGTAGTCTGATGGAAGGCAGGAGGAGGTCTGAGGAGTATGGTTACCGGCCATCCAGTAGCGCTGAGGAGAGCAAGAGGGTTGCATTGGAGGAAGAAAAGCGGGCTAGGCTGAGGCATGCAGCAAAGCAAAGGAAGTGGGCCCTTGAAATACTGGTGGCTAAACGACAGAAGAAGTAGGGTTTAACACACATGAGATGAGGTGGTCTTTTGTTCTATTTCTGTCTTAGGCCTATTGTGTTTAACCTGCTACTTGTTACTTGTTGATAGGGCGTACTGGTGATAGCATTATTTTTTTCATAGCTTTATTATATAGACCAGATTTTTATTTATGTTTTATATTATTTTTATTTATTATTATTTTTATTCTTTTTATGAACAGTTACATGCCTGTGGAAGACTGAATAAAGAAGCTGATTTCCAACATACTTCTTTTTCTTGTTGTCTTCTTGTTTTTGTCTTGTTGATGTATTCAGCTCCCACATCTATTGATTCCTTTTATATGTTTTATGTAGGGTTGTTTTACTCCATAATGGCTGTCAGAATTAGTTTTCAGGCAGCTGCATATATACTTGGAATAACTAGAAATGAGCATGTAAAGCGAGTATCTTTCAAAATTTTCTCCCAGGGGAGCATGCCCTGGGACCTCCCTAGTTGTGGCAGGTTTTCTCTGTCCACGCAATGTTCAAGTGAGCTCACCAGAGGATGTTCTTCCTCAGACTGCTATGGAAGATGAACATCTCCTCGAAAGTCCACACCCAGTTCTACAGAGCCACAATCGAGAGTGTCCTCACCTCCTCCACCACTGTGTGGTACCCCACATCCTCTGCCCACACCAAACACAGACTGGAACACATCGTGCAAACAGCCAGCTGGCTCACAGTCCAGGAACAGGTGCCTGTGAGTGTTCTGCACGATGCCAGAGCCAGGAAGCGGGTTAGTAGGATAGTGGTGGACCCATCACACCCGGCTCACTGCCTCATCAGAAAACTTCCATCCGGCCGCAGGTTCTGCTCCATCAGTACCAGGACCACCAGACACCTGAACAGTTTTTTCTCTAAGGCCATCACTCTCCTCAACAACTCATCCTAGCTCCCATCTCATCCCCCGACTGCCCACCAAGCATCGTCGCCGATGCCCCCACACACCCCACACACACACACACACACACACACACACACACACACACACACACACACATATACATGCACGCACATGCACTTCACACACACTGCAACCCCCTACTATGGACCCAACCATCCTGCCAGGACTGTGCAATATGTAGCATACATTACTTAACCTGTACAAATATTCTTGTACTTAACTTGTATATATATTCTTATTTACAGTTATTTTATTTTATTATGTGCTTCCTTTTACTCTCACTTTTACTTAATCCTAGTGTGCCCTTCTATGTCTTATTCTGGTATCTTTCGGTTTCACTGCGCTGTATCATGAAGTCAAATTCCTGTGTACATTTGGTGAATAAAACAATTCTGATTCTGACTGATAAAAGTACGTGCACACCAATAGTGAACGAACCGGTCGATTTGGCGTTTGCTTGGTGTCTGTTTCGCAAATGATTCAGCCTGGTTTAGGCTGATTGCTTGTGAGCATACGCAGTATTCGGGTTGCTGTGCCGTCTGGCTCGCCTCTGTGTCTGACGCAGCCTGGCTGCCTCACTTGACTTAGACCAGTAGCTGAATTTGGTGACTATTTCAGCTCATAATTCAAAAACATAATTCATCATAATTCGGCTCATAATTCATCACATCACTGAACCGAACACATTGTGAGAATCTGCACAAGGCTGCCTCTATTTTGATGTATAATTCATGAGTGTAGAGCTGCAATTTGAGGAGATACGGCAGTTAAAAAAAATGTTTTTTTTTCAGACGTGGAATTGAAATACTCGCCAACAGTTTTGAATGGGGGAAAAATTACAGCGATTTATTTTTTAATTATGTATCGCAATAGGACCCCTCGTGGCGCCTGCCGTATCACGCCTGAGGGAGCCAGTTCCAGCCGCGAAGCACATAGCCATCGCTCTTTATAAACTGGCTACCTGTGCAGAGTACAGGGGAGTAGCTGAGACTTGGTGTGAGCAACACCAGCGTTCACAGATGCGTCTATAGGGTGTGTCAGGCCATATGCTCAAAACTGATGAGGCAGTACATCACTTTCCCGGATGTGCATGAGGCACTGCAGATTGCACAGTGCAAATATGAGGCACACAAAATACCTCAAGTGTATGGTGCAATCGATGGCTCACATATCCCTGTTCGTGCCCCAAGTGATGGGTATCGTGATTATGTTAACAGGAAAGGTTGGACATCTATTGTTCTGCAGGCCGTCGTGGATGACAAATGAATGATCAGGGACATTTGTGTTGGGTCACCTGGCAGCTCTCATGATGCTGCTGTGTTCGCCACATCACATCTGTCCAGGTATTTGAACATCTTGGAATTCCAATAGTTTCACCTGTTGCATATTTTCCCATCTATCACAGAACCATCTGAAAGACATATTTTATCCCCCCACACACACACACACACAATATTTTTCACATTTTATAAGCCACAGCATATGATTTGTGTGTGCTCTTTTCAGATATCCAGCAAAACACCCCCAAGCAACCATGGAAATGGAGGGAGTCCAAGTGCCTCTACTCCTCGCTGGAGACCCTACATACCCACTTCTACCCTGGGTCATGAAGGGCTTCTCTGGTCCCAGTTTAACAGCAACACAAATGGCTTTCAATGAACACCTCAGTGCCATCTGTATAAAAGCTGAGCACACATTTGGACACCTCAAGACCAGATGTCCTTGCCAAACAGTCTGACATAGACCACACTTTCATGCCAATGGTGGTGGCTGCATGTTGTATTCACCACCTCCAGCATCTGATCCTGCAGTACCACAGGTACAACAGCCTCAGGGGCACAATCAGGATGAACCAGATGCAGCAGCCCTTGTGATCAGAGAAGCTCTTGTCCAGCATTTGTTCAGAGCTCCCTAAACCTAACAAGCCATATAAAGCACACATTATGACATGTAGGTGATATGTACGTAGATCAGATGCTGAGTAAGTTTTGCTCAGACTCTGGTGGCTACCATCCTTTAACAGTTTTTACCAGTGTTTCAATCTACAGTGTGGCTACATTCTCGTTACATTTACAGATAGGTAGAGGCTCACTTTGTCCCTGCTGCGGTTTGTACATAGGCTGGTTTCCTTGGTTTCTTTGTTTTGTTTTTAAATAAATTACTTTTAAAATACGTATGTGGAAATCTTCTTTATCAGTTTTGTGTTGATTTTTTTGTTGTGACCCGGCAGTTGCTCCCACAAGCTTGATGGTCACATAGATACATAGATACCTCCTTGGCCGCTGCTGTATGTCGCCGCTGTGTGTCTGCACATCCGCCATACTGGAGTGGTCAAGATCCACTAGTAAATAAATACAATGTGTATTGAGAGATGCAGACTTCTCTACAAAATCGACGGTAGCTTGCTTAATTCTGAACCGATTTTCATGAAATTTGGTTTGTTATAAACGTGTGAAATTGAACATGCTACTGGTTACTTATTGGAATTAAAGTCAGTTACTGGGGGCAGATCTAATCAGTTCTATGCCAAAACATTAACCTTCTGAATAGCCACACCTTCCTCTGGGACATGCAGGCTCGAGATCACGGGAGCGCGCCGCAACTCTAGCAAAACTCTCAGAATTTTATTCCGACTTTGGAAATTTGTCTGCGACAGTGAAATTGCTTGAAAGTCGTTTGGTGTAAGGCCGGCATTAGCTTCACTAAAAAAGATAACAACATAGTAAAATGCAACACCTGCAGTAAGGATATTTCATGCACCTCCAATCAGGGGTGTACTGGTAAAGAAATTCAGCCCTGGACTCAAGTTCTGTCTACAACTGAGACTACCTCTTAATTAGTTAATGTGCATGGACTTTACAAACGATTATATTCTTCTGAATATACGTCAAGTAGCAAGTTTTATATCATTGCGTTTAATGCAGCTAGCTAGCTAGCTCGTTTTACGTACTCGCTACCTCCCTGGCTCATTTTCTCAATATGGTGTTGTGAGAAGTACGAGTGTAACCTGGCATGTGTTCAAATGTAGAGCAAAAGAAAACAAACAAAAATAAAATGGCACCAGACGGACCTCGAAAAGGATGGGGCCTATCTGCTGCCTGGTCTTCTTGGTTCTTGTTGGGCCAGCTCGTCCTCGCCTGCCTCGGCGGCCAGCTCTGCGGTCTCTGGGAGCGTCCCGTATTTTGGTCGTTCAGTTGTTTTTTTTTTGTATTTTCCTTAAAATATCCCATGCGTGGCACCCGTGTAAATTCTTCTTCCCGCTAGCTTGTGGGTGGCGTCGGCGACCAACCTTTTTTGGTTAGCATGGTAAATGGTTCTGCTGAATTTATTCTAAACCTATATGTGCATAACTCAATTTCTTTTCACCATTAGCTTTTTCTGCTTGCTGCAGCCAGAACCCACAAGGTGATCACTCTCGCACCATCCTTTCTCTTCGCAGGCAACCAAACACTCAACTCCAGGTGGCTGTTGCCGTCGCCATTACCCGCCAGTTTGCCACCCCCCGCCATTGATCACCTGGAGCTCCTTATAGCAATCAAATGGCAGGTAGCCCCACCTTCCGAGGAACTGTCAGCTGCATGATGACGTCAGCAGCAGGTGCCAAAAGAAAATAAATAAACGGTCTACTTACTCGTAACACTAGGTACAACTTGGACATCAGCAGTCCTGAAGTTCCCTTTAATCCGCTAGGTAGCCAGCTAGCTAACTAGCTTTTCTTTAGCTAGCTAGCTAGCTTGCTTGCCTTGATAATGGCACACAGCTAACATTGAAAACTTGTCTCGTTTTATTTAGCATTCATTAAAAAAAAAGAGGTGACAATGCAATATTTTACTTAGGTTAGTGCGTTGTTGGTAAGCTTACGCAGCTAAGCTTTGTTTGAACGAGTCGTGACGTGACTTCTTCAGTGTCAAAGTAAAGGATTACATACAAACGCGTGTCATTGAAAACTGCTCTCCATTTCATCAGATAATAGGCACTTAGAGAGGGCCAGTAAAGAGACAGACAGGGCCGTTAAAAACTTTATGGATTTTTTGACTGTCCACCGGCCCACCGATGCAGCAGCCCACTGGGATTTGTCCCAGTATGCCCGATGGCTAGTACACCACTGCTTCCAATATGACGCAGCATTTACTTCAACACGGCATGAATCTGAAGGAATGCACCGTGTTCGATGTGTTGCGGTCTCCCAGCCACAATAACGCCCCAGATACAGCTAACCTTAACAGTAGCAATGTCTCACGCTCAGGTACAAAACACAGATGAGCTGACATTCGCCTTTTATATTGGAGGTAAACGAATGATGTCTACAAATTATTCTAATATATGTTTTTCTTAAATACAAGTTCAGAGAGCACCCCTCCACCTCTGGTTCATCTCCAGAGACTAGCCCCCTAGTACAGAAACTCGTTTCACTTTAGCTATGAAGGGGAAGACGAGCAAGGAGAAAGTGGATGAATGTCACCGAGTGGTGACAAGATTTATGGTGAAGGGGTTACATCCCTTTGCTACGGTTGAGTCTCCTCCATTTCGGTAGGTAAAAAGCATTATTGATAACTGATTATTCACAATTTAATTCGCATTTACCGACGCATAAGTGGATACGTTTCCGTGTGTGATAAAAAAAGAACCTAGCTAGCCTGTAGTTGGGTATGATAAACAATAGCTAGCTATCAAGCCTACCGTATATCTAACCCGTCCATGTATGCTAAAAAGTAGCTTGCTAGCCTGTAGTGGGCTATGATTAAAAGTGGCTTGCTTGCCTACTAGGGATGGTAAGATTCACCTATTCACATCGGTGCACTGGCATAAAATTTGTTGTTTTTTTCTCTCCCAAAAATATTGGGATTGGAACCGAGATTCGATAAGAACTGTATTCGATCAGTAGAATCGGAATCGGATTCGATAAAATTGAAACGATACCCAACCCTACTTACCTATACCATTGATAAGAGGTCTTTGATGTGACGATAGGTCGTTGTCCCAATATTTGGTCCATGACGTCGAAAAAACAGAATTTTATTTTTGCTTTGCCCCCCACACCGCTCTTACAGAGCTCTTTTTTCAGAAAGGTAGCGCTGCTTCAGCGTCTTCCATTTGCTCCGAAGAACATGCCAGGGTTTGTCTAATCCTCTTTCCCTCATATCCGCCTCAAGCTCCTTATAAATATTAGCATTTCTTTGTTGATTGCTTTCTAAAATGGCTGTGATCTCTTTATCTCAGACCAACTTTAAGTTGACTTTAAGAACTTTAATGTTCAGTCTCCTGATCCGACCACACGAAACGCGCCATGTTTTTGAATGTCATGTGACTCTTCATGTCATGACGTGACTTAAATGTGAAAACATGTTTCCATTTCAATTTGCGAAATATTGCTTTGTCGAATCGTCTGAAAAACCACCTCGTAAGCGTATAAACTTTTTTTTGCGATATTTGAGAGTTTTTTCAAAATTCATGTTTTCATTACTAATTTTTTTAGTTCTCAATTTCAAATTGCGCATTAAGTAGGTTAATGGAAACCTGCCTTCAAAAACTGTTCTTCACAGCGTTGAACCGAACACATTGTGAGAATCTGCACAAGGCTGTGTCTATTTTCCTGTATAATTTGTGCATGGTGAACCATAATTCATGGAGATACAGCTGTTTAAAAAAGCATTCTTTTCAAATGTGGAATTGAAATACTCCAACTTTTCTCACCTATAATTTTGAATGGGGGTAAAATTACAGTGATTTATTTTTTAATTGTCACCACAGCACTGAACCGAAGACTTTGTGAGAATCCACACAGGATCTCCTCTATTTTGATGTATAATTCATGCGTGTAGAGTCAGAATTCACAAAGATACGGCTGTTTTTAAAAAAATCATTTTTTCAAAAGCGGAAATGAAATTCCCCTGCTGTTTTTGCCTATACTTTTGAATGGGGTTACAATTAGAGTGATTTTTTAAAAACTATCATCACAGCACTGAAGCGAAGAACGTCTCAGAGTCTGCACAGGCTTTCCTCTGTTTTGATGTATAATTTATGTGTGTAGAGTAGTGATGTGCAGTTCGTGAACAAACAAATCCTTTTGAACGAATCTTTGAGGTGAACTGAGTGTACTGAATCCCTAGTCTAAAAGATTCGTTCCCTCCTCTTTGCAAACATGTGCGCTGATTAGCTGGCATAGCAGCTATAACTCTCCCTCCAGTGGATATTAGATATGCGGTCTGTCCACGAAGCAGCCTATCACAAAACTGTATCAGCAGTACGTTCATGACAACAACTAGCTGAAATGCTAAAACTCGAAGCACCTCCCACTGGCCATCTTGGCACAGCTGACGATGTGGGACAATGCAAAAGATCCGGTGACTACGAAGACTCTAAACTCCACCTACTGACCTGATGAACTGTTGACAAGCTCCTCACCAGTTTGTTCAACTGTGAGTCTTCAGTTCAACAGTTCGGACTCAAAGGAACTGTGAGTCCTCAGTTCACCAGTTCGTTCGGACTCCAAAGATTCACTGACTATGAAGACTTGGTGACTATGTGTTGCCAGAATCGCTAGTTCTCAGTATAACAGGCTTGGGCTACATCCACCATTGACTGTGACAATGCAAAAGGAATCAGAGCGCTTCCGTGACATTATTAAAGAAATAAAAAATATTATTAAATATTATTTTGCTCATCTCCCTGGAATATTATTTTATATTTCTATTTTTAGCAGTAGCATATTTTAGGTGCGCACAATGTATCGCAGTTCTTGTTTATCCCAACTGCAATTTTACTTAGGACATGTATTTAATGTTGACATCACATTTCCTTTTAATGTGAATAAAGTCCTTATTAATAAATACTGACAAATCAACATAGTAGGCTACAAAACAAAACAGAAAGCCTATGAATCACATTTTTGGTGTACTATATGTACATTAACAACGAATAAAAATACGACGTCACTGACTAGGCCTACAAGTATATTAAAATGTTTGGGCTGGGTTAGTTCAAAACTTGTAAAATGAAGTTATTCGCTTCAGATGTAAGCGTGGCTCTTTTTTCCTCAGTGTTTTTTTAGTTTTAGCAAATGACATGTACTTAGGCTATCATATGCATTAAAATGTGGGGTTCTATTACCTTTTGCGGCTGCATGATTGTTTGAATAGCATGGTGCAGTTTCATGTAATGAATATTACGATTTAATTATTATTAATTTCATTTGGTTTCATACGTGCTATTGTGCCGCAGAGCAGGCTAATAATGGACATGATGTTTGGAACAATGTACAGTAACTTTTAAAATGCAATAAAACTATTTACAGATTTGTGTATGCCGCCCGACCGGATATGGAAATGAACGAATCAGTGAGTCAAAGATTCAAATCATTTTATTGAACTAAACAAAAGGAACCATATTGCTAAAAAGAATCGTTTTAAACACCACTATTCTGTTTGACCAAAGGTACTGTGTAGTGTCCCCCTGATGGGAGTGGCTGAAAGGAGTTATGGAGGGGGTGGGAAAGATCTCTTGCAATGAGGGGGGCTTTCCTTTTGACTGCCAGTGTGTAGAGTTCTGAAAGAGGTGCTTGCTGTGTCCCTGTTATCTTGCTAGCTTGGTTTGTGAGCCTTGAAATCCTGTTTTTGCATTTAGCTGAAAGGGATTTGAACCAGGATGAGATACTGAAGGTGAGCACAGTTTTGATGTGTTTTGATGAGTGATTTGTACACAACTGTTAAAATGTCCTTGCTGATATCAAAACTCTGCAGCTTCTGTAGAAGGCCTAGGCATTGTTGAGCCTTTTTAAAAGCGCTGTCTGTGTGCTTGGCGAAGGTGAGATGGGGATCGATCTCTGTGCCTAGGTATTTAAGTGTCCACCTGCTCAACCACCTCTCCCTTAAGCTGCATTGGTTTAAAAAGTGGGTGAGCATTATCAGCACCACAGCACAGTTCTTTAATTTTGCTGATATTGAGCCCCAGGGAGCTCTCCTCAATCCAGGCAGTGAGGAAGAGTACAAAGTTAAAATAATTGTCCAGTGTCTGACTGTCCTTCACACACCCCACCAGTGCCATGTCATCTGCGTATTTTATGAGTGCCAGATTGTTGCTGTTTCAGGTTTTTTCGTTGGTGTAAATGGAAAAGAGAATTGGTGATAAAACACAGCCCTCAGGTGCCCTTTGGTGCACTCGTAGGTCCTTCAGACGCTTTAAAAGGATGTTTGTATTCACCATATTAAAAGCAGAGGAGAAGTACATGAATAAAATCCTGATGTAGGAGTGTGGTAAGGCCAGGTGCTTTGCAGCTTTGCCTAGTAGGGTGAGCAGGGCTCTCAAGTTTCATCAAAAGTTTGGAGTGAGATTACATCTGTTATGAGTGGAGCGACTCAAAATTTTTTGTGTTTTGGCCACATCGGCCCCTCGGTCCCACCCAGTTCTCCCAATTGTTTTTACTTAAAAATCAGTTTAATTTTACATGCTGTTCGTAACTGACCAACACAATGAGAAATTAAAACAATGGATTAATCTGATAAAGGCTAATTCAGACAAATAAAATAAGTTGTTTTATTTATAATTTAAAAAATACAAACGGATCAAACAGCAAAAGAACCTGGGCCCGAAATGAGCCTCTTGAACAGCAGCACTTGTGTGTGTGTGTGTGTGTGTGTGTGTGTGTGTGTGTGTGTGTGTGTGTGAATGTAAGTGTTTGTGGCAGATTTTGATGCCTTGATGATGGTGGTAAGGGGCTCCCATTTGAAGCACTGTGGCTCAAGGCCAGCCATTTTCACTGTCATGATAGATGACAGTGTTCCATCCAGAGCCAAACTGTTTCTAGTTCTGGTCTTGTTTAACCCCACCATGGAGAACGCTCTTTCTGCGTCAGCATTCGAGTGTGGCAGAACTAAAACCAGTTTGGCAATTTTGGACAGCCTTCCAAATCTGTCACCTTTGAAAAAAATGAACCAAGGAGGCCTAATTACTCTCTTAATTTTTTTCATTTATTAAGTTGATTAACTTAATATGATTAAGTCAAAGTCAATCAAACATTTCTTACCCTATTCTTCAATGATGACATTGAAAAATGAAGCCTCAAAAAAAGCCTCAATGTCAAACATGGCTGGGTCTGGCATGGGGATGTCCATCAACTGGTCTTCCAAGGACTCCTCGCTGAGCTGGTCATGTTCTTGGGATCCATGGTATGGAAGCAGTTCAGGAAATCTAGTAAGAACACAATGTGCACCAAATTGATTAAGATGCAGTAGGACAAACAACAGGGTTTGTTTTTCAGATGTGGTCATCAACCTTCACAATCTATTCAAAATGTTTGTAAATGTGAAACCCTTACCTGTTGACAAAATACAAAGCATCTTCCACTCCACACTCAGTCCTTTGCATAACATCAACAAACTTGGCATGTCTGAGCAGGGTCTCTCTCAGGGGTAGCTTCACCATGGCATACTCCACAGCCCTAACCAGAAAGGGCAGTGCTGCCTGCTGAAACCTCTCGACTTACTGTGCTGTAATGTCTCCTGCATTGAGGAGCCTATTGAGTGTAGCTCTCGTAGTAAAACCAATATTTAGCTTTGCTCCTTCGAGAGAAATAAAATAAACAAAATAATCTTTAGGCACAGTTAAGTTCACAATAATAGTTTTCTTTCATAGGTTTCTTTACAGAGTTCATTAACAACCAAGAATGGCCACAATTGTTAAGTTACATACCCTTCTTTAAGTATATCCCATCACATCAGTGACTACATCATCAAACTCAATTACTGAATGAGCAGTCCTCTCACAGTCTGTTTGTGGTCAGTGAGTGGATAATGTATGTGTAACTGCTTATATCAAGCTTGGGAGCATTACCTGGCAGTTGGTTTGATGGGTCCTTGTAGTTGATTTCATGCACTTCTTGGCTCTGCAGTGCTACAGGCTTCAGAAACTTAGAGCACAACGTGCAGATGAACTTTGCCATCTACAAAGTTATATTTCAGAAAAGATTTCAAAATTTGAACAAAGAACAATCAGCTAATGGAATAATGATCTAACATTGCACATTATTGGCAAAAAGCATAGCCCAACTCCTATTTTACCTCTTCATGTAGAAGGAAGATGGAGGAGCTCTCTCTCTGGAGGACAAGGTTTAAGGTGGAGAAGACTGGCAGCGTTGCTTGATAGAAGAGGAGGTACACCTCCGTTAGTGGGTTAGAGAATGCATCCACCAGCCTTCTGAACCTTGGTTGTTTCTCATCTGTGAATAAAAAAAGCACAGGTTGTGCATACTACATGTGTTTCCATTTTAGTCTGTTGTAGGAATATTGCATTTGTATCAATGAAACATGCAGCCTACTTAATGACTTGAAGTAGCTGGTGAGTGGCTCATACTGCTGCAGAATGCGAGTCAAACACCTACCCAGGCTCAGCCATCGTATGGAAATGTGCTGAAGTATTTCCATATACTCACTTCCATGACACTCACAAAATTCTGTGACAAGAATGTAACATCTAAAATTTCAGTCCATTGAAATTCTTCCGCATTTTATTTGTACTACACTGGCGCTGGTTAAGGCACAAACCTGACAGGTAACCTTTACGGTTGCTGCTCCCTCTAAACCAGTATCCAACATCCAAGGTCAGATCCTCTGGATCAAATCCAGTCACCTGCAATACATGATGATTTATCACCTTATTACATTTTGGTCATTCATTCAGATTCATTACACCACTACATAAGAAACTACTTCACTTGGGATTAGGCCTAACAGACACATCACTGAAAGAATATATGATCAAACTTACTTCTGAAAACCTCTGCCCAGCCTGTTGTGGATGACGTGGCAGAGGCACCCATGGATGTAGATGTTGCTATTTTCATTCAGAATTCTGGATGCGATGGAATTTTTTGCTCCTGTAATGACAGGTGCATTATCAATGGACAGGCTTACACAGTTTCCCCATGGTATGGCATGTTTCTGCAAGACCTCATTCATCTTTTGGTAGATCACTTCAGCTGTGCCACAGTTACGCCCACTGGTGGTGCACATATCCAAAAACATATGGACAACTTTGTTGATGTCACTGTCATATATCCGCACAGTGAGTGGATTCATCTTCTCTTGTCCTGCAATGATAAGATACATGTTTTACATAATTAAAGTTACACACTACACTGAAATTGTGTGTATGTGTGTTGAAGAAATGGGTGCTGGAAAGTGTGAGAAACAAATATATACAAAAGTAGTCAAATTGATACCTGTAGCCCCCTAACATTCCAATAACCTGTGGGATTGCACAATCAGGCAAACAAAAAGCCACAAAAACTCAAGAAAAAGCAAGGAAATTGAAGCTAGTAGTGCTGTGACTTCGAGGCTGGACACAGTAACAGATAATGGGCTGAACGGCTAAGCAAATTAAAAGAAAAGGGGAAGTCTGGGCCTCCCTGCAATAGAATGCCAGACCCAGGGTGTCCCCCACCTGCCTAGCCATCCACTAAAATACAAAAAACTAAAATAAACCTTGAAAAAGGGTCACCGCCAGCCTGTTCTCCAGTCATTCAGAACTATTACAATACAGAAGAAACCTAACAGAAGAACAAGCCACTGCCGCTGCAAGCGCCCACGCAGCAATGCAGGGAGCAGGGCAGGCCCAAGCCTTTATGGGTCCCTGAGCAGAATTTGATTTGGGTGCCCCCCACCACCTCAGCACTGCCAATACTATTGACTATTTTCAATACAGTACGCATGCGCAAGAACATGACACCAGCTCTGACAGAGACAGCAGGAATTGATTAAACCAGTAGTATTAGCTAGCCAGCCCGTTAACATAATACTGCATTCTTGTATGATTACCATTGACAGAATATGATATATCACAAAAAAACATTTCAAGCTCTCTTGTGGGACATTTCAAGTGCTCTTGGGGGCCCTCTGGTGGTCCCAGGGGCCCTATGCAGGCGCTTAGTTCGCTTATGCGTCGAGCCAGCCCTGGCAGGGAGAGCTGAAAGGACAAGGGAGAAGGCTGTGCGGGATGTCCTTTATAAGCTGCAATCCACCACACAACTGAACTGAATCCATCTTTATTAGGGAGACAGAGGCATGCTCCCACAGTGCATGCAAACAATCAGTGTCCATCAAGCATGGGGAGTGTAAGAAGAGCTTACAGTTATCTGAACTGAGTTGCAGCATCCTGTTGTCTTGGGACAAGATGTACTACTGTCATTGGGCTGGTCTTGGAGACATTCCTGCAGTGTGGTCTTGACTTGACTGTCTGGACACAGCACCGTAACGCAAACACATGAGAGCCCCCAGGTAACCCTGAGTGGGCCCCTTTCCTGCAGCACAGCAGGCGAATTTTAACATCTTTCATAGTGAGGATACTTACCATTTCAAACGCACAACGAAATTTAACAGACCACTTTATAACACTGGACACATTATGGAGTTAATTGTATTGAGTAAATTTTAAACTGTCGGAGCTTTTTAACATTACAAACTATAAAGTGTCACAGCCGCGGTCAAGATGCTGATCCTGGGAGCTGTCCAGGGTACTCCATATTTGACACCTCATTACTCATTGTCGCAGAGTGCAGGCTTTCATTATCAAAGTTATTGTAAAAATCCCACCTGCCCACTCAAACTCAGATTGTTACACAACTGTACTGTGAAGATAGATAGAACAAGCTTTTCCTTTGAGGCCAAATTATTTTTAATTGGTTTCTCAAACAGAGCAACAAAGATTACATCAATTGTGAACACACGATCATCTTAGCAATAGGACTACAGTAACCTATCTGTTGTCTTACAGGCTTGCAGGCGAGTAAACATGCGCACATCTTTTGCTGTATCGATGAGCAAAATCCCATACCACCCTCTTTAAGTCCAGACTGTGAGCGCGTTTATTTTCAACTCAGAAAGATGACTCTTTCAGCGCTTGCGACAGTCACAGGTAGAGTAAGAAATAGTTTAATAGCCGTGGCTACATCAGGCACACTTAGTAATATCGAGTGGTGCTTTATGAATAGAGTGTGCGCGAAATCTTGAACTGAGCCATGTTCGATTTCCTTTATGACAGACACTAATGCGCGTCTAAATGAGAGCACTTGTTCTGGAAATATATCTAGTAGGCTAATTAAAATATACCTCTGTGTGTATATTTTAACTAGCCTATTTTGTACCATATTACAAAGACAAATTCCCTGCAGGTATGTGAAAACCTAGTAAAAAATATGTATTGTTCTGATTCAGCATATACAGGCTAACTAACTTCATATGACTAACATGTGGCTATAAAATGGTGTTGTAATGTCCAGGTTCAGGAAGAATGAAACTGCTAGTTACTGTAAATTTGGCTAACCGGCCGTTTATTAGCAACGCACACAAGACAGAACGCTAGGCGAAAAGGGAAGAGACTAACTAAACGTAATAGCAAACACAGTCATGGTGGGTAACTTTGTACATGCAAATGAGTGGCCCGCAGAGCATGCTGGTCGCGCTCCACTTGCTTTCCCCAACACGTTACACTGACCCCGCCTAAGAGGGTTGCTGTCCCCAGCTGCTGACCACAAAGTCTCAAGTGTTGGGGTAGCCGTCGCTGTCGCGAAGCCCACTGCTCAAGTCCTTCGCTGCCCCCTGGCGGCAGGGCGGGAGTCGTCAGTTGGTTCCCGGCCCCTGTCTCCCTCCCGGATGGAGCTAGGGGCTGGTAGGGCGCGAGCCGGTCGTGATGGAAGACCACCACCCTGTTCCGCCGCACCAGCTGCACCCGGTAGATGATGTCGGAGAGCCACTCCAGCATGGTGCATGGCCCGACCCAATGGCTGGTGAGCTTGGGGGAGAGGCCCTTCTTGCGCTCGGGGCTGTACACCCACACCAGGGCCCCAGAGAGAAGTCCTCTCCCGTGCACCGCGCATCATATGCTCTCTTCTTTAGGAGTCCGGCACTGAAGACTGGCCAGGTTGTGTACTTCTCAGAGCTGCTCCCGGAGGTGGTACAAGTAGTCCAGTCCAGGCGCGCCCTCCACCTCAGGCTTGGGGGTGGGCCAAACACCAGGTCCACCGGCATCCGCAGCTCGCGCCTGAACATGAGGGCCACAGGGGTGCAGCAAGTGGACTCCTGCACTGCCGTCCGGTACGCCCACAGGACCAGGGGCAGGTGGAGGTCCCAGTCCCGCTGCCGACAACTGGTGAGAATGGCGAGCTGGGTGGCCAGGGTGCAATTAAACCGCTCCACCAGCCCGTTGCTCTGGGGATGGAGTGGCGTCGTCCGGGTCTTCTTGATGCCCAGCCGCTGGCAGACCTCACCGAAGACCTCGGCCTCAAAATTCCACCCCTGGTCGCTGTGCAGCTCCTCCGGCGCACCAAAGCGGCAGAACATCTCGCTGACCAGATGTTCAGCAGTGGTGGCGGTGCTCTGGTCGGGAACTGCGTACGCCTCAGGTCACTTTGTGAAATAGTCCATGGCACGTAGCAGTTCCCCTGGTCAGTGGTAGGGAAAGGGCCCAGGACGTCCACGCCCACACGCTCCATCGGGGCCCCCACCTGGTACTGCTGCAAGGGAGCATGGGAGCGCCGGGTCGGCCCCTTCCGGGCTGTGCAGGAGTCACACCAGTGGACATGCAGCTTGACGTCCTGCCAACACCCTGGCCAGTAGAAACAGGACCACAGCCGGCGCAGGGTCTTGGCAACCCCAAAGTGGCCCGCCCCCGCCAAGCCATGGACGAGCTGGAGGACCTTGGGACGCAGCTGGCGCGGCACCAGGAGCTGGAGGACATCAGGGTGGCCCTCGGGGGACTGCCAACGGCGGTGAAGAAGGCCGTCCCGGCTGGTGAGGCTGGGCCACTGCGAGTGGAGGGCCTTGGTCTCGGGGTCCAGTGCTGATACTGTGCTGATACGCTGCTGGCCGGAGCCGGGCAGTGGTGTGCGACGTGGCCCGGCTCTCCACATCGGTAACAGCCTTCCACCGGTCACCCAGCCGCTCTCCTCGTCCCTGGTCGCGATCGCTGTGGAGGTGCGGTGGAGGCCAGGCAAGCCGCTTCTTCTTCTCCGTCGCTCCCCTCACAGCCCGCCTGCCGCACGTGGTGCCTCGCGCTGTGGGGGCGGCCTCCCGGGCAAAATACATGCTCAACCCACTCTGCCTCTAACAGGGCTGCCGTTAGAGTCCTGGGCGCGAGCAAATGGATGTGTTCCCGCAGGCGCTCCGGCCGGAGCCCCCGCACAAAGGCCTGGAGGGCGAGCTCTTCTTGGGTCGCGGCGTCGAACGTGGGGTATCCCCGTTGGGCGTACAATCACAGGTCTGTGGCATAGGCACCCAGGCCCTCTCCTTCCTCTCTACGGCGGGCAGCCAGCTTGTCCCTGGTGTCGTCAGCATGCTCGTGGCGGCCGAACCGGCGCTGAATCGCCCCCTCAATGGCCGCCCAGCTAAGGCGCTCCTCGGGCTGGAGATCCGTAAGGACCTGTAGTGCTCTACTCTCCAACGCCAGGGCAACCTGCACCGCTGTTTCTTCCGCCGTCCAGTCGTTTAGCTGCGAAGCCAGCCGTACTTGAATGAGGTAGGTGTCTGGCGGCTCTTCCCCGTTGTACCGCGGCAGTTTCAGTATGCCACGGTGGAGGCCCCTCGATTCCAAGGCCGAGGCCTGGCTGGACTGCGAGCGGGGTGGCGGCTGATCCCTCGGGCCACGGCGCAGTCTGGTCCGCCGGCGGAGTCGGCCCGGGATCACGGTGAAGCAGCGGCGCTGGAGATCCGCCATTCCCTTGGTGGTCCTGCGCGGGCATCGGGCGGGGAACGCTGCCTTCCTCGGCAGTCTTGGCTCGGAGAGCTCCGGGGGCACGGCCAGAAGTGTCTGACATATATAACAAAGAAATCTATGGACCAGCAAAGAATTTCTTTAAATATTTGTTTTATTTTTGCACCAGTATTGGCTATGAAAATACACCCGGCCATGGTTGGACATTCAGCAACTGTCTCTTTCACCTTTTATGCATTTTTATTGTATTTTAACTGAAATGTCTGGGCTTTATTTTAATTTAATTTTGCACTTGCATTCACATACATACATAAATTATAACTGGGTAAATTGAAGGCCATGCCATGTTTTAATGTGACCACTATCCAATAACTCTTCCACAGCACGCCTGCGCCTCACTCATATAATGCAATGAATTTCTTGCCAGAGATGCTGTAATGCTCAGAAGATCTGGCTAGGTGTCGCTGCTGTCTTTCAGTAAGGAGAGAGGCAAAATCAATTCCTCGTTTTATTTCTCATGAAATCCACCCCACATTCATTCACGAGTGTTTGTAGCAGAGAATTCTCTGGAGTACCACAGTACACTCCCCACACACACACACACACACACACACACACACACACACAC
Organism: Megalops atlanticus; assembly: GCA_019176425.1. Lineage (NCBI taxonomy): Eukaryota > Metazoa > Chordata > Actinopteri > Elopiformes > Megalopidae > Megalops > Megalops atlanticus. The sequence goes on along the minus strand of CM032879.1, from coordinate 7,197,281 downwards.
ACACACACATCCTCCCAACCATTGCCTGTATATGGCTGACCCAAATGCAGCAGTGGTGGAAATCTGTGTGTGTGTGTGTGTCTCTGCCTGTGTTCACACATGTGTGTATTGTATTGCATGGCTGTTTGTTCCTCTTGGTTGATTCCTTAATTGTAGACTATGCATTGGGAGAGGTAATGAAGAGAGTGCAGGAAGCAAAAAAAGAACATGAGTGATAAGAAAAGACTAATTAGCATTGAGAGTGGCGGCTGACGATCACGCAGTGGTAATGGGTGGTAATGGAAAAGGAGAGTGGAGTGAAAGAAAAAAATGAATAATGGTGGACATAATAGGAAATAAAATGAGAGTGACCTTAATCTATAGATGTTCTATCTTCTGTACCAACCAAATTATAACCCATATATACATATAAAATTTTAAAAATGTAAGACATTATTATAAGTGTTGTAATTACAATACTAGATGTACAGGTGAAAAATGATATACCTCTGTGATCCCAAAATTTGCATAACCCCCAGTCATAGTGCTTTTTCCTCACACAACACAATCCAATACATTATGGTTACAGCACTGTATTCCCACACAGTATGTCTGAGCACAGTACTGTAGTCCCCTATATCAGCGTCTTTATTGGGAAAAGGATTATTCTTTGTTCTTCCAGTTCTTTACTATTCTTTGCTACTTGATATTGTTGGGGCTGGATATACACTTTATTTTGTGAACTCTGCTTATCCCTTGGGACATATAAAATAGCAAAGCTTCACAGTTGACACTGTGGTTTGTTACACTGTATTGTATGTATGCCCACACATCCAAGCGCATTTCTCTTGGATGCATGTGTTGGGGTGTGTTGTAAATAAACATGGATTTATTTATTTATTTATTTATTCGTTTGAAAGAACAGTGGAGGCAGTGGAAAGAACACTGAGCATTCATTTGCAATGTTCCTGAGATTATGTCACCACTGGGGTGATGGATGAAGACTATATCCATTCACAACCAATTGTACATTTGCCTGTGGATGGTCCAGTCTATACAGACCTCAAGAAAGACCTGTCTCTTTATACTGACAACACAGTCAACTACACTGGTCCATTAATCATCTAGATGAGTATAGTACAAAGATTACATAAACAGCGCACAGAAGTGATGATTGCATTTCATCATCATATCTAACTGGATGGAGGGGTTAAGCAGGCAACACTTTAAGGGGTTTAAAAATCCAGATTTCTGTGAAGCCACCTCTGCTAGCTGTATTCATGAGCAAGGGGACTTTCCTAGCCTGCCCCAGAGAAAATCATCTTGTAATAGGATGTATCAATTGATTTTGTTTGCCGCTCTGGACAGAAGAGTCAAATCAATACATTTTTATTTTAGCGGCATGAAAAAAAAATCAGTGATGGCACTGTCAAGTAGACTATTCTACAATCTGGGGCAAGATGTATTTACTCACAGCTTCAACACAACACAATTCATCAGTGTTCAGGTAAATATGTGAGACAAACAACAGCATAACACTGCAGACATGCAGAAATACAAAGGATTTAATTTAAATTATTACAGATGGAATGCATTATCATTTTTGCCATACTGGGTCTTTCACTAATACACAAAGGAAGGATAGCCTGATTCAGCTATTGTCAAAGAAAAGAGTGTGACGCAGACTTAGGGAACAAAGCGGTGATCAGCAGAAAATGCATTAATGCAGAAAATGAACATCTCTTTTCAGCAGTAAATGTCTGTTTATAAATCTGCACATGAATTAAAAAGGGTCTCAGAGGCAAGGCATGGCATATGTGATGTATAGTGGTGTAACCTAAACAAGTTTGGGTTTGGTAAAAATGTAAGTCCATGGGTATTCCTCCTGGCAGAACTGGGATGGCCTTCCAGTTGCCAGCTCAAAGGGGCAGGCTCAAACTGCTGCACCCTGGTTGGAGTAGTAAGTGATTGACAGCCACTAGATTTGCTTCCAGATGCTGCAGGCAGGCATCATCCAAATAAATCAGAAACAAGTTATCTACTTAACCTACCAGAGGGCACTGCAGCAGCATTGAGAGAGTCACAGGAGAACAGCAAAGGCTAACTGGCAGCCACTCAAATTCATACAGCCCCTACAGCACGGGGAACGCGTCTCTCAGAGTGCTCTCAGAATTCGGAATGAACTTTGAACAGTTAGCGCCCACTGGCTAAGTCTTACGCTGAGTGGCAGCCTTCTCTCATCAGAGTCTGCAGCAATTCCTCAACACAGCACAGGTGGTGCTGTTCATCTTTGGCTGTAATGGCATTCAGGCAGTGATAATCAGAGCAGCATCACTGAAAAGCATTTAAACAGTTCCTTTTGGGTGATTTAAGGAGTTTTTCTTTCTGACTTGAGTATCTTTTACAGTGGATTCTGTAATTCTTGCTAGAAAGTGTACCACAGGCACTGCCAAAAATCCTCCCAGTGCTTTGCAAACTCCATCAACCAGCACCACAGCAACCCTCCTCAGTAGCTTAACCAGTTCAGTGGGTGCCATGTTTTTCCCCATTGACTCTCTGTGGGGTTTAAGGAGAGAGGCTGAACAGACTACTTTTCCACTCCCCTTGTTTTCAGTACTTTGTCTGTCTTGTCTAAGGCCTCATTGAGATCAGCTGAGCAGAAATTAGCAAGAGCTCGACTGAGTTTAGGTTCAGAATCTAGCCTGGCACTGAGCGCGAGATGTACAGTCTCCACTAATCATATTGAAATGTAGGCGACACCTCTGTGACACCTGAAGGCTCAAGCTCTAGGCTCTTATTCAGATTTTAACCTGAAATTCAAAAATATATAAATATAGAAATGTCTTAATCTATAAGACACATGGGTATATTTTTTACTTAAAACATGTATGGTTCATTAAGGGTTAGGTAGACAGCCATTACTAAGAAACCAAATACCCAGATACTTGTTAACATCCCTGGGTGTGTATAAAATGTCTGAGCTTTATTTATTTATTCCAATAGCAGCTTGACTACTTTGGCAGAAATTCAAAATTTTTGCATTATTGTATCACTGCCACGTGCATATTTTCATATCAGATTTAGAGTACCATGCATTACAATTCACTGAAGCTTGCATAGTGGGGGCTTCAACTAAAATGTCTTTTACACTGCAATCATTAGATTTTATTTATTTATTTATTTACTTACTTACTTACTTACTTACTGTGGCATGTTTATGACACAGCCAATTAAATGACTAAGCGATCGATATTGGAACTGCACCATGCAGTCCATATTAGTTCCAGCTGGAATCTTCCAATTAACACACTGCCTTGCAGAAGCAGTCAGATTGTACAGGGTTAGTTTTCTATAAAGGCACAGCTGCATGATCTTTCTGCATGGTAGTGCTGTCATTTACAGACAACCAGGCAGAGGTCAACAGCCCCCGTGCCACCCTGGTGGAGAACAAAGAACATTGCAAACTGAAAGACATTGAAATAGCATTCACCTGAAATACACATCCAGAGAAGCGTGAAAACCCCAACCACGTTACTTAAGTAGCCATATATCCCAACAGCACCGGTGCTGCATCCCAGAGGAAGTGTGGGCAGGCAGCTTAAATCCTTCCTTAGTGATGGTCTCACTCTGGTCAGCTGCACTATAGAAACAGGAGCTGGCCGGTTAAACAACATCATGAGGAAAAACAGTGAGCACTTGTGCCTCACAGTAGTGGCTGCATGCAATTTATATATCACAAAAACAAAACACAAACAACTATCTAATGCAACTAAAGAAAATAATAAAAAAGTAAAAACTTGTTTGGATAGTGTTCCAGTACCTGAACCTGGCAGTCCTATTAAGGCTGTGGCTCAAATCACCTGCATATCCTTCTTTCAACATTATGTGGTAAGTTTTGGCTATAATGTGAATAACCACCCTACATACCTGTAAACAAGTATTGTAGACATGTACTTACTTTATTTTCCCCCTACGATCACTTTCAGTAGCAAAGAACTGGGCAGGTAGTTTTACTCAAGTTCTAAAAGAGAAGAATTATAAATGAATACTTAACTAACAATATACATCCAGTCAGCTACATAGCTAAAATTGATATTGTATCCTTTGGGTTTTGACATATTCAACTATGGTAATGATTCAGTCACCACAAAGTTGGCTGTCCAGAAATGTGAGTTTTTTACCACTCTTGTGACTGTGTAGAATTTATTGTTACACAGAGGTATGTAACGGTTGAGGTGCAAAAACAAAAAACACAACCTCACTGCTGAACTAATTATGCAAAACAAATTGAAGTAAATGGAAAGATTGGAATAACTTTAAGGTGAGTTATGTCTTAGTGCCTCCATCCACTGATTTCTGATTTGTTTGTGCATTAGGAGACAGCATGCATTTGAATGTAAAAATGTAACACTGGCTTTTTTTAAATAACTGATTGTAAGTAGCATGTATGCATCAAAAACATATGTTCAATTACTCTGAAGCATGTAAAAACATGGAAAAATCACTGGTGTAGCATAGGTGGTCATGTCTAGCTTTTCTACCTGCCTGTCTACAGGGCTTTATAGTGGTGCAAACCTGTATAGTTTTGTGCTTGTGCAATCGTGTTGTTGGAAGCCAGACATGGGAAGCATCTGTCCACAGTTCCCATAGTGTCCTGGGGCAGAAGTCTCGCTCAAGGTCGGGCTTTTGTGGGGGTGGACACCTATAATATGAGCATTACACTGCTGCTCAGCTGCATAAGTGATAGGGGCTGTAATACAGGGCTTTGTGGAGGTGAAGACCTAAGGCCACCTCTGTCCCAGATATTGATCGCTATTGTGATAAATGTTTTCAAGTCAGCCTTGTCTTTAATGACCCCCGGAGAGGGCTGGGACTAATGATTTGGCAAATAGGATATGGTCCTCATTTTCCAGGTCTCCATACCTGCAAGGCCTTCTCCTGTCTTTTCAGACAGCACAAAAGGTACATGGCCATGTCCTCCATGTGCTTCCTTCCTATCCTTTCTTCTCCCTTTGAGTAATGAGGCTTTGTAGTGGCTGTGCGGTAGCCATAGCAGCCGGCTATTCTGTAGCGGATGTGAGTGGTTGAATGGCAGGCATTTTGGCAGGCTGCACTCCGCTCTCTTAGAACATTTCAAAAACTGCTAGTGAATCTACTCATGATTCTAACATTACTAGCTATCAGGCAAGATGATACTCACAAATAAAGATGGGTGCAACTAATCAATTACTTGATTATCCATAAGAGCATCTAATATGTGTGAAGGAGAGCCTTCACCTTTCCTAGAAACCATGTTCATTGTTCATTGACCCTTTAATATTAAATGGTTAAGGGCCCTTTGTCATCAATCAGATTCAAACTGACCGATAACAGATCTGATTTTACCAGTTGAATCCAAAGCCTGTTAATTGTTTGCATGTTTGTAATTTGTCTGGGAATCAGCCAATTGGTTAACAAGCCACACCTGCCAGAGGCCTATTAAATACAGGTGTGTGGCTCATTTTATTTTTGGTGACTGTTTTCTCAGGCTGGTTCTTTTGTTTGTTGGTTTTTAAAGTAAATTATTGCTTTTTTGACCCTTTGCTCTTCTGTTCTGCTCGTTTTTGTGAGAAGCTATGTTGCATAGTTTCACACTATGCAACATACACTTAGTGACCACTTTATTAGGTACACCTGCTTGTTGATGCAAATATCTAATCAGCCAATCATCTGACAGCAACTCAATGCATAAAATCACGAAGACATCATCAAGAGGTTCAGCTGCTGTTCAGGCCAAACATCACAATGGGTAGAAAATCTGATTTAAGTGACTTTGACCGTGGGATGATTGTTGGTGCCAGATGGGGTGGTTTGACTATCTCAGAAACTGCTGATCTCCTGGGATTTTCACACACAACAGTCTCTAGCGTGTATAGAGAATGGTGCGAAAAACAGTTCTATGGGTGAAAACGCTTTGTTAATGACAGAGGTCAGAGGAGAATGGCCAGACTGGTCCAAGCTGACAGGAAGGCGACAGTAACCCAAATAACCACACGTTACAACAGTGCTATGCAGAAGAGCATTTCTGAACATACAACATGTCGAACATTGAGCTGGATGGGCTACAGCAGCAGAAGACCCCTCCGGGTACCACTCCTGTCAGCTAAGAACAGGAAACTGAGGCTACAGTGGGCACAGGCTCATCAAAACTGGACGGTAGGTGATTGGAAAAACATTGCCTGGTCTGATGAATCTCGATTTCTGCTGCAACATGCAGATGGCAGGGTCAGAATTTGGCGTAAGCAACAGAAACCATGGATCCATCCTGCCTTGTGTCAAGAGTCCAGGCTGGAGGTGGTGGTGTAATGGTGTGGGGAACATTTTCTTGGCACACAGTAGGCACCTTAATACCAATTGAGCATTGTTTAAATGCCACAGCCTACCTGAGTATTGCGGCTGACCATGTGCATCCCTTTACGACTACAGTCTACCCATCTTCTAACGGCTACTTCCAGCAGGATAACGCGCCATGCCACAAAGCACACGTCAGCTCAAAGTGGTTCCAGGAACATGACAGTGAGTTCAGTGTACTCCAATGGCCTCCACAGTCACCACCTCTAAATCCAGTAGAGCACCTTTGGGATGTGGTGGAGCGGGACATTCGCAGCATGAATGTGCAGCCGACAAATCTGCAGCAAATGCGTGATGCGTGATCATGTCAGCATGGAGCAGAATCTCTAAGGAATGTTTCCAGCACCTTCTTGAATCCATGCCATGAAGAATTCAGGCCATTCCAGGGGCAAAGAGGGAGTCGTACCCAGTATTAGAGATGTGTACTTAATAAGTGGTCACTGCTTGTGTATGAGAAACTGGCTTGTTCATTGAGTCACATAGACTGCTTTAGCTGTATACTTATCCTTATATCAGGAAATCACAGCATAAACAGCAGCATACTAAAATGCTACAAGGCACCACTTTGCTACAGTTGCTAACAGACTGGTTGACATATTTGCATACAAGCAGGTTAGGTACTTTTATTGTAAAAACAGCTGATTTCATTAGTGGGTAGTATTCACAAGCCACGTCTTACTTTGCTAAATACAAAATGCTGCATTTTGACTAGGAGCCATCTTATACTGACTACAGACTAGTTCACAGACAACATGTTGCTGACTGGAAATGCTTAGCAGAAGAAGCGATAAATGCTGGGGGAATGTAAGTGATAGACCTGCGCTGGAACCATTTCCTTCCACATCTCGAACACCTCCTCAGTTCCGCTTGGAGAGAGACACTGAAGATGAAGAGCCTGTACCCCTGGTTTCATCAGTGAGTGAAACAGCTTCAAGTCAACCAGAAATAAACAGAGCAGGCTCTACTGGTGCATGTGAAGTAACAAAGGATGAGGTAAATGGGCTGATAAAGACCGGCCCAATACATGGAACACACAGCCTAGTCACAGCTGTGTGTGTAATACTGCAGCAGCAGCCCAGCCCAGTTGCCTGATAATAATTAGAAGCTATGTGAATATTTCTGACTGAGCAAGCTTCCTAGAAACATCTGTGACCTAACCGCTTCAGAGTGCTCATCAGGAACAACAAAATGGTCCCCGGAAAAGACTACACCTCCTCCGAGAAACACCATGCATGCACCAGATTAAATGACCAAAGGGTGTTTCGCAGGTACACACAGGAACCCTTGTGTCCGTAATTTCCATAATTCCCATTGCTAATACCTCAGGAGAGAAACCATTCTTTGTTTTCAAACAGTGAAAGAATCATTGAAGATCCACAATTTGATAGACCAGGATCCACAATTTGATAGATCAGTCAGAGAAGGTGCGAGGTAATTATAACTCTGACAAAAAAGTTTTGGCAGACTACACAAAGTTTGTTTGCAGATAATTCTATTCCCTGTTCACCAATGGGTGGGTGGGTGATTTCTGCTCTGTGGACTGTTTGGCGGGAGTTGGGGGACAAAAACCCTTTAAAATATGAAATATTAATGAAAACTGAAATACACTGACAGAGGGACAAAGTGTTCATTGCCTCCCCAATAATGATGTCATCCAATTAAAACGGCAAAGAGTCCAAAAACACTTAAATATGCTTGGGAACGAGCATTCATTAGAACACATCAAAGGCGACGCGGCAAGGGAAACCGACGAAGAAAAAAAAACGCAAACATATGTTCAGTAAAACTAAGCCGGAGATTCTGCTTCAAGTGGTAGGGAAAAAAAACTACAAAAAAGCCATTGTTCACCAAATGAAAATGTACTGTTAGGAAAAAATAAAAGTCAAGAGATAGCGGAGATTCTCGGTATGCCTCCAGTTCTGGGCCATGAAGCAAAGTGTGGAGAAATGGCAGGATTTCACCATCCTTGCAAAGAGGAGGGTTAAAAAGATAAAAGAGAAAACAAGCAACACTAGAGGTGGACAATGCACATTACAACCCCTCATGCCAGAGGAAGAGAGGGGCTTTTTCTGGACCCACTGCCTTTTATGGTATCAGTGAGCTAATAGTTGTGTGAGGTGGCGAAATTCCTACAGAAATTCAAGGTGGTGGCTAACTTTGTCGCCTGGTCCTTCCCAGCCTGGCCCAAGGCTGAAGTTGACAACCCAAAGGAATTGTAGTTGCTCCCTGTCCACTTTGCTACAACATCTGCAATGACCCTCCAGTGTTTGGCAATCACTTGAATGCCGAGCGCTGCATGGCCCTCCGGGGAGATGTACAGCCACTCGCTCGTGATGGGGACTGACACCGGGATGAGGGTGCCGTCAATTACTCCCCCGACCTGAGGGATCATGGCGGCGGCATGAAACCAGCAGTGAGCCTCACGCATCTGCTCCTGTGTCCTGGGAATCTGTGCGCTCAGGGGCACGTTGCACAAGCCGTGTTCTTGCTACTCGCGCTGATCCAGGGTCAGCCTCCGAGCAACATGAGAGATTACACCTCATGCAGTCCACTGATCGTTCTGTTCCCTGAAGCCATCTTCGATGGCCTTGAGATAGCGCCACTTTAGGATTTCGTCTGAAAGATGGTGCTGCCAGACTACATTTTGTTGTGATACTTCATTCAGATTCTTGAGTGCATCTTTACCAACTTCCACAATAACAGACATGATACATTGTTCTGTTGCAGGTAAATTGAGACTCAGAATATGACACGTGACACAAAAGTAAAATAATTAAAATCTGTAAAGTCTGTTTATTTTACAGAAATAGAAACAACAGAAATGGTATTGTCACAGAAAATATTACACAAATGAACAAAATTCAGTGGCTTGTAGAAGGAGATAAGGTGTGCTACCATCTCCTTATGAAACCTTCTGATGAAGGTATTTTACCTTTGGTACTACATGTTGTCCATGATAAGGTGTCTATATGTGTATTTGTACTGTAATGTCTTGAAGTCAGTTTTCTGTGTTTTAGTTGTGTGGCATGTTTACTGTTTAGTTGTGTGGAGCAGCAACATTTTCCTGGAAATCTTGGGTGGAAAAGATTATTATATACTACTGTATGTTTACTATAGGTGATTGGTATGTAGCTGATGCATATTGTTGAGTCCAGAGTAGAAAACCACTGGAAGCTCATATAGGACAACACCTCTGTTATTTCCTAAAACAAATGAAACAATTTACTATTTTCATTACCAAGCTTAACCTTATTAAGATATTTGACTGCCTAATAGGGCTATAACCACATCAGACCACTTAATGAGCAGGTGACAGCCATAATTAAAGCCACACCACACCTCTGCCTTTCCTTGGATGGAGTCATGGGTGATGACCCCAAAGGTCAGTCTTAATCTTTTGTCAGCAAGGGAGCATTTTCAGATGGTATTATACATGCATACTAAACTGCTATACATTCATGCAGTTTGTGAGTTTTTCCTCTCTTCCAGGTTACATTCCAGCAACAGTTCCCACAAACTTGTTTTTTACCTGGTCCAGAGAAAAGCTCACCCCACAATGTCTCAACAACAAAACTTGCTTGAAACCTTCAGGGACATCTGATTTAAGTTGTCACAGTTGATTTCTTACTAGGATCATCTTTATAATCTGCACCAGAATCCCACCCCCACTCCCCAGCCCACGTCCCATCCATCTCCCTCTAAACAGCTGACCCACACAAGAGTGGAAGCTGATAGGTGTGTGTGTGTGTGTGTGTGTGTGTGTGTGTGTGTGTGTGCGCATGCATGTGCGTGTGCGTTTGTGTGTGTTTGTATGATGTCTGCACACTTTTGCATCAGTTGTCTCTCCTTAATTGCTTTGCCAATTTTAACCTATTTGTTTGGAGTGTGTTGCGGGGTGGTGTTGGGGGGGGAGATAGGGCCAACAGGGAAAATTAATTATCGGTGGAGAGAATAAGGATGGGTCAATGGCAGAGAGAGAGAGCTGATAATGAGGAATAAAGACAGGAAAAATACAAGACACAATGGGAAACAGAATGAGAGTCTAAAATGTACAAAAGAGGGTCGATGGACCTTCTCTGTCTCTTGCCCCCCCTAAACAAATCACACCGGATCTAGAATTAAGATGCCATTGTATTCCCATTCAGCACCTACATAACCCAGTTATTGGGACGGGGCCCAGTTCCTACACCGTGCGTAATCCAATACTGCATTGTTGCAGTGTTGCGTTCCCACGTGCCAGTTGCCCCCATGCAACATTGTTTCTGAGTATTATGCCCACAGCATAACCTAATTCTTCATTGTTGCAGGTCCCTATTCCCCCACGACGCTGAGCCCAGCAGAGAATTGTAATTGTGATGTATTCCCACAAAAGCACGGCTTTCCAGGGAAGGGGATTATTTCTCATTCTGTTTTCTGCTGCATTACATGGTCTGGGGCTGGTGAAATGCTGTGGGAAATCCTGCTAAAATCCCGGGATGTGAAAATCACACAGCAGCACGGCCCACACTGCAGCTCCTCGCTGCTTATCCGTGTGTGTGTGTGTGTGTGTGTGTGTGTGTGCGCGTACACTGGATGTCTTAGATTCTATTCAACTCACCTGCGGTTCAATGAATTAATGCATGAGCTACATTTGCTTCTGTGTGTGTATCAGTGAGAGAGAGTGTGCGTGTGTGTGAAAGTACAAAGAACTTTACATATTGCACTGCCTGTGTTTCTCGTTGCCCGAGTCGGTGTTTCTGCACAGTATGGCATTGTGATGGAGTGCACTAGAAACTGTACCAGGCTTGGTGCATGCTATTTTGGTCCATTACTCCCATCCCAAGGGTATTGCACATGGCTCTGTATGTATGTCTGTCTGCCTGTCAGTATCAGGGTTGCCAGGTTGGGCTTTCCAGCCAATTTGGCTGAACTGTCGCTGAATTTGCACTGAGTCCCAGGATCGAAAAGCCAACTGGCATTTTATTTTATTCCCCTCTCCCATAATTCATGCTAATCGGTTTAGCATAGAAGAACATTTTTTAGAGTTATTGTTTTGCTGTAAGAAGCCAGTTGGCAGTTTACTATTTGTTTTATTTTTTGCTGTTTCCGGATGAACCTCTTATCCTAAACCCTCAACCAATGACAAATCATAGTCCCTGTTGGCATATTGAAACAGAGCAGAAGAACAGCCGCTGTAATTGAGTAAAGATCGTTAAGATGTCATTGGGCTTTTTTTGTGGTTATCCACAAAATAATTGTGGACTGGAAATGTCACTGATCTTTTTTCTCAAGATATCAAACTTTCAAATAATATGAATACCCTATTTGAAAGGTAAAGAGAATTACAACATTTCACTTATAACAAATTATTTGATTTCAGGTATTTCAATGATTATTTCATGAAAACCAAGAACAAGGACGATACAAACTGGATCAAGTATACAGTGTAAGGTATACAGTAGTGTGTTCCTGTTTCTAGGGCTATTTGTTCTTCATTGTGTAGCTTGTTTACTGTGCTCAGAGAATGTTGGGTAAAATACAAAAGAATCCAAAAGTCGATAAAGGGAAACCTGGCAACAAGGATTGGGTTTTTTCCTTCCCCCATGCAGCTAATGACCCTGTGTTAGTGTAAGACTAGATGTTGTCTGCAATGATCTGTAGTCATTTGCAGAATTTAAGTAAGAAATGTGTCACCCAATTTCTTTAGATTGCCTGCCAGCAACAGGAAATTGCAATCTCATTACCTTTAAAAGTCTTCAGGCGCCCGTCTTTCTACATTAGCTATGCATTTCCCTGCAATTCTTTAATGTGCATTCTATTCACACTTCATTTACGGTCTTGTATTTACATTAATCATTTATGTGATGTGCCATTTGATGTGAATATTTTTTTAGAACTTGTCGAATTTGTTCATGGATTGATTTTCAGCCTTTCCTGTTTTGATTTACTGGCATATTAACTGGCTAAATCTATTTAAGGCATAACATTACATTTTTATACACTTAGCAAATTTGCGTTACCGAGGGAAAAGTTTACGTATCACACATCATAGCCAAACTGCAGTCTGTTCTATGATAATTTATTACACTCAACTATGTAAAAACTTCCACCTTAAAAAGGTTTCTTTCTACCCATATATTCATGAAATACATAAGAAAATATGATGATGACGATGATGATGATGATGATGATGATGATGATGATGATGATAAAATATCAGTATGATTGTAATGGAGTGTCTGAGGATGGGCTGTTTTCCAGTCCTATTTTACCTACATTATGCTACTGATATTCAAGTTCTTAGAAGAGTGCTGTTGGCACTGTCACCAGACCCTCCTGCCTCTACCCTCAAGGTGACACGCTTCCATCTGTCCCCTCTTTCTCCTTTCCAATCCTTCTCCCAATCTCTCTCCATTTGTCACAGCTCAGGAGGAAGGGCTCCCTTGTTTAAAATCCCCCCGTTTCCCCGCACTCCGGCCACGCCGGCTCATCTCTCCCCCGTCCCCCCCCGTCCCCTCCGACACCGGTCTTTAAGGCGTTTCATCAGCACGGCCGGCAATCACAGTGGGGTTAACGCAGTGCCGCCGCCGCCCCACGGGACATAATCTGGCACACAAAATGACAGATCTGGGGGAGGCAGACGGTCCTGAACGAAGGCATTGAATACTGTTGCGTTACTGGGAGGTGTAAAACCTGACACCCAGTGTTCTCTGTCCCCTGCATCCTCCTCACTCAGATTTCTTTCTTTATCTTCCCCCAAATCGCAGTCAAGGTGACTTCCTCCCTCTCTTTTTTCCTCCTCGCTCACAAAAGGATTTAGAAATGTACCTTTACCTCCCTCTCTCTCTCTCTCTCTCTCCAGCATGCTGCATCCCTTTTTTAATTACCCTAGTCCTTGCTCCTCCCCCCATCATCTCCCAGGGGATGAGAGGGAGAGAGGGAGAAGGGAGGAATGGAGGGAGGGAGATTATCCTTTTCATGCCTTTGTTTGTGCAACACTGCATACGGCGATTGCAAGAAGTCCACACACAGCTTGGACCTCTTACTGCATCATGCAGCTTACACTGTGAATTATGACTCTTTCTGTGTCTTAGTCTCTGCCTGTATGTGTGTAGTGAATGAATGTAATGTAAAACAGAAATTGAACAGGTGATCGTGCCTTTACCTTTCATTTGTTTGAATACAGCATGCCCCAGGATCATTTGTAATGTGGCGTGCTGTGGGTGCATTACAACGGCTATGCTATCATTGAAAACACATTGTGTCTGGGCGGCCGATCAGCACGCCACCGGGCTTGTCACCGGGTTGAATTACCGTGTGCGTGCAGACCGCTCTGTTTACATTGTTGATGCACGCGGCGATAATCAGGGCTGCACGCAGTGCGCAACCAGAAGGGCCAGACAGAGTCCGCCGGGAGAGAGGCTGTTTGCAGTGGCATCAGTCAGCCGGGCTGCGAGGACCTGAGCCACTACACCACAATTACACATTCATTTCACCACGTCTTCCCCTCCCCCTTCCCCGAGCCTCGTCCATCCCTCCCTCCCTCCCTCCTCCCTCCCTCTCTGTCTTCCTCCACTGCACACCCCCAGTCTCTCACTCTCTGCACCTCTCTGCCTGCGCCTCCCTCACTCCCCCTTTCTGCCTCCATAGCATGGCTCAGATCCTGCACCCTCTCACTCCCCATTCCTCTCTCTCTCTTCAAGATTAGCTGCGCCTGACAAATGTAATGAAACAAAAGAGGAAAAGAGAGAAAGAGAGAGAGAGAGAGAAAAGAGGTGTGGGGAAAGAGAGGTGAAAATGACCAAGCAAGATGAAGGGAATGAGGGACCCCTGCAATTTGCTTAAATAGAGATGCAAATAGAGAAGGGGATAAGGGGAGAGAGAGAGAGAGAGAAAGAGAGAGAGAGATGGGTTAATTCTGCTGAGCTAGGCAGGGAGTGTGTGAGAGAGGTGGAGGGAGAGGAGGAGGGTAATGATATATTGATCTGACACGGCCTGAGGGCTCACCACTCCGACTACGCAACCACACACCCCTTGCACTTCTCACCGCACGGGTGACTGTGTGTGCACATGTGCGTGTGTGTGTGTGTATGCCTGACATACACATGTGTATGTGTGCATGCTAAGTGCTTGTGTGTGTGAGTGTGAGTGTCTGAGCTTGTGTGTGTGCGTCCATGCATCTCTGCGCAGTTGCTGACGGGCTCGGGTAGCTTCATGCCACGGTTTGCGCTGGGAAGCATCAGTTTATTTTAGCTGATATCTTTGGTGATGCAGTAGGAAATACCTCCTTTATTCTCAACACTTCCTCTCTGCAAATGACAACACCCTCAGGTCGTAAACAGCTCGCTCGAATGGAGAAATTAATTAGGCAGGCACTGGCTCTTAACTCTCTCCTAGCCGAAGCCTCTGCTGCAGTAGGGATCCAGACCTTGGCTCGGCAAACTGGTGGTAAATCTGAAACAGTATTCATGGACCTCTGAGACCCAGTCAGGTTAACAGTCCACTCATTGAATATTCTGTAATTCTCAATGCCTGGTGAAGAGCTGGAAGTGAGTTGAAAACTCTCCTTCTCAACCATTTTATTCCCTCTGTTCAGGGGCTCCTCCTAATTCCAGATGAGATGTAGGTTATTTTTGTTTTTCAGGCAATCTTGATTGTAATTATAATGATTGTAATGCACTTCATTTCAGGGCCAAGATTTTTTTTTTTACTATTCAAAGAATCTTGAACCAGGTTGTCAATAGAAGTCACACTTTTTGATTTTGTTTCGCTTTTGGGCATACATATCGAGGGTGGATATTGATATTCACGTGATTTATTGGACATACATGGCCTTGCACTAAAACTAGAGATTTTGAAGTGATCTCTATTTTTTACTCCTTTGTGGCGCTCTGTGAGCTCAGAGTTTGAGTACTAATGCAATGTGTTTGCAACGATCATTGGCCTTTGACCTTTGAAATGGAAATAATTCTCTGGGGGACCTGTGGTTTCTTTGTTTCACTGTTACTGACCGCTGTAGATCTTTTCAAAGGGCTGGCAATACAATGTGGAGCCAAAGAAGCTGGTCCCTAAATGAGCCAGGTGGGATCAGACTGAGCTGAACACACTAATTCATATTTTGAGTCGCCCAACACAGTTACACCATTCACTAACCCAACACAAGAGAATAAAGATACACAAAGCGATTTATATTTCTGTTGATCATCCTCTTCTCCCTTGAAGCATCTGTGCACTTATTGCTAACTGTGAAAGTATCTTTATTCCTAGTGTTATTTTTCAATGGCAGATTGATAAGGCTATTACAAAATCTGATTCTGATTAAACACATAATGTAATGTTAGCATCAGGCAAGACAAAAATAAATGATATGCATAGCTACTTGTCCAAACGGTGAGTTTAAGTTTTTATTTATCTAAGGCTCTTTAAGCACCAGCTCCAAAGGGACAGTTTTAGAGTAGTAATTAGAGTGCGTTCAGCAGTCAACAGAGACCTGGGATGGAACACATATATTTTCTTGGCCCCAATGTGCTTGGCAGTTCAATGTGTACAGTACATTGAATGGATGCATAGGCTTGTCAACAAAAACAGCAACCAGGAATACCAGTGCCAGTGCCATTGGGATAAAAACACATCATGCATTACTGGTGTTATTATTATTTTCTATTTTTTTTTCCCCAACTATGCAACTCTAGTTTGCAGTTGCCAGTTGTATAGTAGGGTCATCTCACTGGTACAGTGAATGCAATCCTCTGATACACTCACACACAGCCAACAGGTATTTTACACGTTGAGAGTCACACAGCGCATTACAGTGAAGTGGATGCTCATAAGCACTACTCTGCACTACCCAGCAGGCTGGGCGCCGGGAGAAAAAAGGGGTGCAATTGCAATTTACAGGGGTGCACAAAAGTCATAAATACTATGTAGACATGGGGATATAAGGAGACACCTGGGGGTGCACTGAGGTCCATCTGGGGGTGCTGATGCAGTGTACCCCTAAGCACCCCCATAGCGCCGGGCCTGCATCCCAGCAACCTGCAGGCCCTGGATGAATTGCAGGGTGCCTGAGAGCGATGAGATGAGGGGACCCTGGCCGACCTTCCCACCCCCTTCCCTGGCGGAACAACGGCGGTTTGTTCAGCCTCTTTGGGATTCCAGCCATTGTCAGCTGATGACATGGCTGGGATTGACCCCGTGCCATACAGCCTGGTTTGCACTTAAGACGAGTGTCTTAACCACCAAGCTACTCTGGAGTATTACTGGAATTATTAAATAATTGAATACTGAGCACAATATTTTTGCTTATTTCACTTGAATTAAGCACACTAATTGAGACAGGGAAACATTCATAAATAGAAACTTCATGAGCAGACTGTAATATATAATATACATTATAATATACATAATGTTGCAGAACAAGTATCTCACTGGGTCATTAAGTACATTTAAAACTGTCAATTGATTTACAGAAGAAGGAGGGACAATAAAGACTGCCCAGAACATTAATTTACATAATCATCCTGGAAATGACCAGATGTATGAAACAGGAAAACTTTAATGCAATAAAATGTGATGTTAATCTTTATTATCAAAATAACAAATCATAACTGAAAATGCTTGTGTTTGGGATGTGTACAACTTCATAAGCAATGAATGATTGAGGCACAAAGAGGGACAGACAGTTCTGTCACTGATCCTTATATGGAGAAGTTAATCTAATTATGTGGATACACTATCATTCCATCCAGATGATGTAAGGATTGGAGGATCTCAGTAACTGCTGCTGTGAACTCATGCTTGAAAAGAATCAGTATATAGTATAGCATGTATTGAGCTTC
Source organism: Megalops atlanticus (assembly GCA_019176425.1). NCBI lineage: Eukaryota > Metazoa > Chordata > Actinopteri > Elopiformes > Megalopidae > Megalops > Megalops atlanticus. Next base: position 7,180,095 of record CM032879.1, on the reverse strand, counting down.
AGCTTCACTGCACTAAAGTACAATTACTTTATACAACACACTGAAACAGCAAGCACTTCATTATTTTCATTTTGATTAATATGTTCAAGTCCTACAAAGCTGATCCCACCATGGCAGAAAAATGAACCAATGTATAAACTAGAAACACACTTTCAGGTTCACCTTAATGAACACATTATCCCTGTACATTTGTGAAACTGGCCTATTGAAACTCTCACAAACCCCAGAGGGGAAAATGGATTAATCTTTGGCTTTCAGCATCACAGAATGCAGGTCTTTCCTCTGGGATTTGCACTGAATCATCCTGTTGCCCCACTGTCAGGAATTCTGCTGTCATTTCTGCTTTCATTGTATTTATGCAGCTGATGGCTGGATCTGAAAGGTTAATGAATACAGGGAGTCGGCATGCGGATATGCTCCTATGTTGCTCTCTGATAGTCTGGGCAAGGCAAATGTCACATCAAGCGAACGAGGAGAGACTACACACCCCGAAACTCAGCAAATGGGCAAAACACAAGACGATGAGACTCTGCACTAGATAGGGGTGGAAAACACGTACACGCCTGCTTTGGACAACTGCCGTCAAAACTGTTTTGTCAGACTGAGTCAGTTTGGTGTCCCGAGGCGCAAAGTTAATTGAGAAAGAAGACGTTCATTTAAGGGACTTCACTGTTTTGAAAGCAAGATAGTTGTAAGGAGGGGCTTGTAAGAAGCTGTTTAAATTGAACCTTTTTTAAAACTGAAAATGTATTTTCCTTTTTTAGGCAGAAAGGGGTGGGGGCTGGAGGTTTGAGAACTTTACCCCTTGGCCACAATTAACCTTAATTGTAAATTGTAATTGTACCTAAAGTAACCTTAAGGTAACCTTAAACCGGGCTAGCAGAATTCCTTTTGTTGGTATTATTAGATTGTTATTAGATTTGTCAGCCGATGCAAAATGATAACAATTCGCCAAACTTACAAAAAACGATCAATAGAGATGGCTGCAAGGAGCAGCTACGCTCAGTGGGTTGAGACGAGCCAGCAATGCAGAGGGCATTAAAATCCATCAAGGCCCTTAAAATCCGCGCAGAAGGGATTCCAAATTCAGGGCAGCTACTCAAGCATTTGCTCTTAAAAAGTCCTGCTCCGGGCACATGAGATGACTGTGTGCCAAATATTCCAGGGATTATTCTGGAATAAATGCCTGAAATATGAGTGCGCTATGGATCTGAAATGTCCTATTGATTTGGAAGTGGGTGCCCGTGAGTGCGAAGCAAATGGTCCCATTAGCAGGTACCTCTCCTTCCTCACACTCTGTGATCAGATTTTTAACCCTGAGAGAAATTAAGTCCAGTTAGGTCTCAGATTGAGGCACCAGAGATTTAACTTCTCTCCCTCTGAGAGTTCTCCAGTTGCGCGTCTGGCTTGAAGAGCAGTGATTTATAAGGGAGGCATTGATAATCAAATTAGGGTGAAATTGGTAGGGAGAGAAAACATGGCAAAGGGGGATTAATGAGATTCTCTCTGGGTTATTTGTTCATAATTTGTTTAGGTCCCCAAATGAGATGATGGCAGCAATGCCATTACTGAACTATTGATTGAAATCAACGTGTACTTACAGCCTAAATGAAAATAAATGTTTCATGAGGAGCAAACAATTTAAAAAAGGTAAACAAAAATATTACTTATTAAAGTGCACCCAACAAATATCAAATATCAAAAAATATATATGTATATATATGTGTGTGTATCACTAGTTCATAGTAGATAGCTGATGTGTCTTTTGACATGCTGTTCAGCTGGGTGTGTAAAGAAGCAAGATTATGTAGGTAATGTACTTTGCTCAAGGGTACAGCACCTAGGATTCAAATCTCTTTAAGCACCATATGCTTTCCATAGAAAAGGTTTCTTCTCAGGTTAGTACATCTTAAGCACCAGAGACCCAAATGACAGCAAGAAAACTGAGTACCAATTATTAATTATCTCATAAGAAGCAAGTACAATTTCTAAGACACACATTTCATTTAAGAGTGATAATTAGCCATTCAGTTGCAGCAGGATGATATAAGGGTACTATTTTTTGAGTTACATAATTGTATCCAGTTTCTTCATGTTGTTTTAATCTTCCAGAATGCCTGACATACATTTGCTGTATCTCTAACCATTTTTTGATGTCCACTGGTCTTGAGTAAAATCAGCCATCGTAGTAGCTGAAGTGATTTTTTACCACAAATATACAACCTCTTTACAATAACTGTGGAAAACAGAAATGTGTCATTATCTGTCACATGATCTTGATAGATTGAGAAGCACCCTGTTCACCCAACGTGAACCCACCGGAGCCCCTCTGAGATCTGCTGGATCAGCACGCGTGTCATCGGGATCCATTACCATAAACTCTCGCTGAGCTGCATGCCGCACTTCCCACAGAGTGAAATATGATTTCCCAGAGAGAGATAAACACTCCTGTAATGCCAATGTGCGGGCACGGCAAGCAATAAATGGAGGACACAAACGAAACTGAACCTGCTCATTGTAAAAACGGACCCAGCCGATATTGCATTTCACCTCCTTTGATTTGGGTGTACATTCAATTTTGTGAAAAAATCATAACCATAACTATTTGTTGCGATTTTAATAGCTCTCAATACCTCAAGTGTATAGTCGGTGAGATATAGATCCAACACAAAAGGAAGATCGTTTGGTTCCAAAGGAAACCATAACCATTTCATTAACTTGGTTTTTCACTCCATATGTATTAGTCTAAGTGGAAACATTTACACCTCCAGATTCTATTGGGGGGGGTGTGGGGGGTGGTATTCCATTGTGACATCATCAGGGGTATGCAGTACTACTAGGAAATGGCAAAAAATATGCTGAAATTCAATTAAGCCATTAAAAGAAACATTTATTATTGTATGTCGTACTATGAATGGTTTCAGGGGGAGTTTTTTTGCATGCACCCTAACCTCTTTTGGTGGACAAAATACTGTTGGAAAAAACAGAAGTATAACCAAGAAGATACAGTGGCAAAAGGAAATGGGAATAATTTGGTTTTTCTAATTGTCAGATAATTCCTTACTCCTATGCTCATTTAAATTTTTTAAGTTTTTCTCCTCCCTGACCAGGGGATTCCACTAAACAAACTGGTCTTCATTCCATCTCAGCACTCGGTTTATTTAATTCCATCATTCCACATTGTTAAGAAACTGCTAAAGTAACGGGGGCATGCAACATTTTGTTTAATCAACAAAAGTAAAAGCGGTGGAGGCAACCAAACTATGTGACAACCATGAGGTGTTTTCACAATCTCTGGGGCCACAGTTCAGTCTTCTCTCATTTTGTCATCTTTCCTCCTCTCTTTCTCTCTTTGACCTCCATCCCCTCCTTTCCCTCTCCCCCCCTGTCCCCGCGCTCTCCGACTGAAGGCTGCCGTGACACAGGATTGAGTCTGAAATGGGAATTGGGATCTCTCCCCTTCTGTTTTCCTCTCCGCTTCTAATTCGGCCGCCCTTATGGGCATGACAAGCAATTAAGTGGCGCCAAGGCACCAGCATGACCTAAACATCAGCCATTTACAGCGGCAGCGACACACACAAAAACAATCCAATCTCTCTGTCATTCTCTTCCTTGCCGCTCTGTCCTATCCTTCATCTCGATCTTCCAGGCTTTTTTTTATTCGGGTGAGCCTTGGAGCTAAGCCAGCATCGCCTTCTTTAGCTGCCTCATGACTGTAGACTCATGGGTTCGAAGGTCTGCGTAGGGCTTTGAGAAACACTAAGCAACAAATAAAAAGAGAAATAATGTTCCTCAGGTCTGATAGGGCTGACGTAATGGGATTCATTGAAAATGAAAACGCCTCTGTCAGTTTCAAGCAAGTTCTGTCTGGAATCCCTTGTGTTTTTCAACTGACAGCCTTACTAACTAAAATGGAATGATTTTGTGGGCAGTGAAGGACAGAATGACCACATTATGTGCAATAGACTAAAGAGGGCCTGGCCTCAAAAAGGGATCCTTTAAAGAGACACTTTTGAGCAAATAAAACAAATGCAGATTCAGGAACATAGTGGAGGTATATCCTCTATCTGTAGCTCACCAGCTGTCACTGATAGCTACATTACATTCTGTATGCTACCATGGGCTTGCAGCTTATTTGTGTGGTGCATGCAGGAGCGACCTCACTATTGTGTCCTGGCATGTTTTCCTGACACATATTATCCAATCAGCGGTCACTTAAATAATCCAATCAGAAGGCAAGTGGTTCAGGCTATCAGCAAAGGCGCTGGACATCTGGGCCCAGGGGAGTCGGCTGTCCGATGGCGGACGCCCCGGGGAAAGACGTCTCACTTTGCCCGGGCCTGCCGTGTCACGGAGGGAGCTTATCTGAATTCATGTGGCGTGACATGGCCAGGCTCCCTGGACAGACCGCATCTCAAGACCATTATCTCAGTCCATCAATGTAAGCATCAAGCAGAGAGGTACTGCTCCATCCTCAGTGTCTGTGTCCATATCTTGGTTCACCACCGTCCAGTGTCAAGGCAGAATTCCTCCTCACAAGGACACTGAACATGATGGCACCTCTGCACTGAAAGAGCCGACTTCGTTATCCCCGTGAAAGTGTGTGGATGAGATGACCTTATGTTGATCTTGTATTTCCATAAAATGGTTTCCTCTGTACCTGTTCTCTCAGCTGATTTCATCGATCACCCCTCACAAGCTGCTCCCTCGTTCCAGCTCCATTCCTTCCTTTAGATCTCTGCTGTTGTCTCTTTTGCGTCCTTTGATTCTTGCAGAGTATTTCTGGTTTCTAAACTTAAGGCTCTGACGGCTATCTCTAGACCAATCGGTCACTGTCTTCGACTTCAGTCCCCAGTTAGCCCCACTTACTGGTCCATCTCTTATCTTCATCTTCCTCTGACCCGAACCACTGTGATCAGGGGATGATCAAAACTGACGTTTTGTTCTCCCCAGCCCTCTATCGGTCATCACCTTTGAGCTTCTTCCAGTTTCCCTCTGAACAAGCAGCTCATCTTAACACAAGCCAGCACTTGACTTTGGATAAAGAAAAATCCCAAACCACAAATAACCGCTGTGGCTTCTCACTTAAAATGCTTATGTAGGCAGGCCCAGTGCTGGTAGCTTCGCTGATTTGTCAGATCATTCGTGCTGGCTGGACTCTTAAAGTGCTCCATTTGCAAAGCTATGTTTTTCCTTTTTGGGGATTCTGTTTTCTCGGCTTGGCTTCTCTCGACACCTCTGTATCTCTCTGCTTATTGCTGCGATGTGTAATTCCGCCTGTGAGACGTTCCAGGACTCCAGTGATCTCCAGGGACACCTTAGTTAATACTGACCCTATTGATCCAATCATGCCATGTGCTGCAGCACCACTTCCTTGGCCCCTCTGTCTCACAGTGTACAATGAAGCACTCCCACTCAGAATCCACTCAATTAACATGAAGTGTTCCTGTGTTCCTGTGTTCTAAAGTGTGACCGCAGTAGTGTGTGTACACACAGACAAGCTGGTCAAATACAGACAGAAACAGATACACATCAGGATTCCAAAGCATTCCACTCTCTCTCACACACACGTATACAGATACATATCAGCATGCCCATGTGTGAGTGTACACGCACATACACACACACACTTACATGCATCCAAATACATATCAGCATGTCCAAGTGTGAATGTACACATACACATATATACACATATATGCTTAAAAAATGTCAGCGTGTCCAAGCACACGCACACATACACATGGGCATTTGCACACACACGTGCACACACGTACATGTGCACATACACAGACACACATACATGCATACACACATACACGCGTGTACGTGCGCACACAGGCACACAAACACACATGCACATAGAAAATGGACAGAGGTTTTCAGTGATGCCTGTATTATTTACTGCTCACCTCACCCCTCGAGTGGTAAATTAATAATGAGCACATTGTTAAAATTCCACATGTATTCTCCACCACCTCCAGTATCCTCTCAAAGGCGAGATCAAATCCAAGCAGGCTTTATGTGAAAGGCAAAAGCGCTGGCTAGACTTTCCAAACGAATGATCACGCCCGAATCAAGCATGACATGGAACAAAAATGTTAAAAAAAGCCTAAATAGATCTTCCATCTCTTTATCTCTCATTTTGCCTCCCTGACTCTTTTCATTCTTTTTGTGTACTAGTCTTGCAAAAAACAGCACTTACTTCTTTGTGTTTTTTGTATACAGATTTTGGATATAGATTTTGATTTTGATTTCCATGTTGTTTTTGTGTCTGGCTGATTAATTGAACAGTAATGACTGACCTTCATAGACTCAAGTGACTGACAGGTGCATTGACTCTACACTGTCTCATTAGGGTGAGGGGTGATGGGGCCCAGTCGATGAGGTGTTTTACCTGTTGAAAGCCAAGCCCTTTGCATATTAAGAAGGGAAAAGCAAAAAAATAAACCACTGTGCCCACCCCTTCATGCCATCAGAGAGTTAAGTCTGTGCATTGTCTCTCGCTGTCTCACAGGCATCAGTGGTCAGCAATTTACTAGCTTGGCATTTAAGCAAATCCCTTTCAGTCCATCAATGATAGGCCGTGACCTGGGAGCTTGTCAAAACCGAGATATCAGCATGCCACGTTTTTTCGTGTTGTTCGTACTGTCATTCCCATTGCATCAGAAACAGCAGGTCGGAACAACAGAGCTGTCAAGTTTAGCGTCCTTTGACGCTTGGCCTGCTTCGGCCCCTCCCCTTCCCATATTTCACTGCCTTTCCTGTAATTGTCCTCCACTCCCATTGCTCCCTTTTACCCTCCATCCGGCGTCCTGGTCTCTCCCCTCTCTCCTAATCGCTCTGTCAATCACTTCGCTCTCTCCCCAATTCATTTCCTTTTACTGCACATACAATATTTCAAATTAGCATTTTTATGGGAAAAAAACAAAACAACAGAAAGATCTTGTTCTCATCTCACGGACTCCCGCCCTTTTCTCCACCTCTTTCAGGAAGTCTGTCTGTTTCCATTTTCGTTTCCTCTGTCGTTCATTTTCCTGATTTTTAAATGTTTTTTTTTTTTATTTATCTCTCCCGCTGTGCTGCAGGCGGAGGGAAGGAGAGATGAAGAGAGCTACGGGCCCCAACGCGGAGGCACGCATCAGCATGCACCCTGCACCAGACAATAAATAAAACCTGCTGCTGGAAGTCTTTGGGGGGCAGGGGGAGGAGCCGCTCAGTCTGCCGCCCTCCTGCTGGAGTCGTGCTGCGCTATCTGTTTGTTTGCGCACATGTGTGTATGTGTGTGTATGTGTGCGAGCGTGTCAGTGACAGTGTGTCACTATGTGTCAATGTGTGTCACACTCTCTCTTTGTGGTAGATTCAGCCTGTAGTAAAGAAAAGTCTCAGTATGCATTGGGGTGCTGCACTTCAGTTATTATTTTTTTGGGGGAGGGGGTTGATCATCAGTAAATCTTCAGTATCTTCAGTATTCCTTGGCTTCTATGGAGCCAGGCTACAGACTCAAAAGGAAGTAGCTGAAAGGACCGTGACATTCTAAAAGACAGCGGGAGTCAGTTCAGAGCTAATGGTGCTATTCTTTTGTTATTTCTGCAGTAATTCCTGATTGGTCTGGGTCAACAGGCTCTTTCAGCTGTCAAAAGAGGTAAATACAGGCAGGCCAGACTTGTAAGACAAAACAAGTTCCTGAAAACCCTGTCATAGACCAGATCTTCAGACATCCTATTTTCCCAGTGGATGCAATGTTCTGGGTTACACTGTTCCCCCCTTTTCACAAAATTTGTGGTTTGTAATTTGCTCATTTCACTGTGACAACCTCTGCACCCTTGCAGACATACAGGGTGTAGCTAATGCAATCTTCCAATGCACGTGCATGCCAGCCATGACTATTTTATACACGACATGTACAACAATAGACCAGGATAGGAAGCTACCGCTGGGGGCTCCCAGTCATTGCTGGCAGATGACATGATTGGGAATCGAACCCTGATTATGCTCCATAGGGCTATGGTCAGAACAAGCTCCTTAACTGACTGAGCCACTACCTATATGAGCTTGTTGGACATCCCATTCCAATACCATGGGCATTAATATGGAGTTGCCCCCCCTTTGCAGCTATAACAGCCTCCACAAGATTTTGGAGTGTGTCTGTGGGAATTTGTGCCCATTCAGCCAAAAGAGCATTTGTGAGGTCAGACATTGATGTTGGATGAGAAGGCCTGGCTCGCAATCGGCGTTCTAATTCATCCCAAAGGTGTTCAATGGGGTTGAGGTCAGGACTCTGTGCAGGCCACTGGAATTCCTCCACACCAAGCTTGTCAAACCATGTCTTTATGGACGTTGCTTTGTGCACAGGAGCACAGTCATGCTGGAACAGGAAAGGGCCTTCCCCAAACTGTTGCCACAAAGTTGGAAGCATACAATTGTCTAAAATGTCTTTGTATACTGTAGCATTAATGTTACCCTTCACTGGAACTGAGGGACCTAGCCCAAACCCTGAAAAACAGCCCCAGACCATTATCCCTCCTCCACCAAACTTTACAGTAGGCACTCTGCATTCTGGTAGGTAGCGCTCTCCTGGCATCTGCCAAACCAAGATTCGTCCATCAGACTGCCAGATAGTGAAGCGTGATTCATCACTCCAGCGAACGCGTTTCCACTGCTCCAGCGTCCATTGGTGGTGTGCTTTGCACCTCTCCACCACTTGTGCATAGTGATGTTGGGCTTGTGTGCAGCTGCTCGGCCATGGAAACCCATTTCATGAAGCTCCCAATGCACAGTTCTTGTGCTGATGTTGCAGCCAGAGACAGTTTGGAACTCTGTAGTGAGTGATTCAACAGAGGATAGGCGGTTTTTACGTGCTACGCGCTTCAGCACACGGCGGCCCTGCTCTGTAAGTTTGCGTGGTCTACCGCTTCGTTGCTGAGCTGTTGTTGCTCCTAGACGCTTCCACTTGGGCAGATCTAGCAGGGCAGAAATTTCGCGAACTGACTTGTGGCAAACATGGCATCCTATGACAGTGCCATGTTTAAAGTCACTGAGCTCTCCAGTATGGCCCATTCTACTTCCGAGGTTTGTCTATGGAGATTGCATGGCTATGTGCTTGATTTTATGCACCTGTTAACAACCGGTGTGACTGAAACACCTGAACTCAATAATTAGGAGGGGTGTCCACATACTTTTGGCCATATAGTGTGTGTGTGTGTGTATACATATATATATATATATATATATATATATATATATATATATATAATATGTAATAATTACCTTCCTGAACATATATATATATGTATGTACATACATACATATATATTGTATGATATTAATACAGTATGTACAATTGTACATTTAAATGTACCCTCCTCACATACTCCAATAATTAATAATGATTATAACCTGACCATTAGTAATGTAGACCACTGATTCTCAATCCTGCTCCTGCGGGCCCACTGTCCTGCATATCTTCTATCTATCCTTGCTCTACCTACCTGACTGAACTCATCAGTGGCACTTTTGATAAGCTGAGCACACCTGATTTAATCAAGAGCATGTTAATCACACTAATCAGGTGTGTTTGGAGCAAGGATAGATAGAAGATATGCAGGACAGTGGGCCTCCAGGGGTAGGACTGAGAAACACTGATGTAGACAGTTTCACAATACAGTTTTGTATTATCTTTTCCAAATACACATCAAAAAAAAAATTAAATAGTTGGTCTGTTCCAGCTGAAATTTGGCTGATCTTTAGATTTAAAAAGTTAGTCTGGACTTAAAAAGGACAACATGCAGTAGCCCTTGGGAGCCATTTTGACACAATTAAAATATCCCACTAAGGATAGTAAGGCAGTAATACACTGAGATATTGTGTTTATGGCCTTTGTGCACCACTAAATCTGAAAATAAGCATGTGCACACTGAAACAGGACTTCAAACAACAGTGCTTCTTTTGGTTTTTGACAAGGTCAAACATCTACCTGAAAATGTCTCTCAAGAGGCTGAAAAGAGATGTAAACGTTATCTGAACATCAAGAAGGCAAGTGAGCCCATCTCCTTGTTCATACCCGCTATTTCATCATTACCTTGAAATAGCAAAGCAGACAGCACCGTCCAGTGCTCCAACACAGGGGATATGAAGGATTTACATGAAATGAATCGTAATAGATAGCATAAATATAACACACTTCATGAATTAACCTGGATGAAAAAATCAAATTTATCCTTCAAAAGCAATCTTGTTCATATGGTTGAGTGCCTGTTTGGCGCTGAGACAAACTGGACCTCTGGAGTCTTAATCTGAGGTTTCCTGTGACTTTGTTACCTAGGCACACGTTACACACAGTATGTGTGATGTGTCTTGTGTAGTTGGGGGGGGGGAATAGGTGCATCTGATGGGCCTGGAGGGTTCAAAATGCTAAATGTTGCAGTTGTGTTAACATTAACAATTTGTATGATTCTATGGGGATTACAAATAAACAAAAAAACTTATTCAGTAGATATGAATTTGAATACAGTAATAAGTATTGCTGGTGATGAGGGTATAGTGGCACTGGTCTTTGGCTTGGCATCTGAGGAAGGGCTCACCAAGGTCGGTTGTTGACCCCAATGTTTGGAATCACATACAGGAAGAGAAGAAAGGAAGGAGATGGGGTGGAGGAGGGATGCTGTGAACAGTCACACAGCAAGAAGGAGGTGAGTGGATTTTTATACTTGAAGATTGGATGGGTTTGTTAATTGTGTAGGGATTCTCTAAAAATTCTACACCCATATCTTTTTGTTTGGAATGTCAAAAAGTGGACTTAAAAAGTCTTGATCAGCTAGGAGCCTTAGAGCCAGTTCAGGTTCTGGAGTAAATTAGTTTCAAGATAAAATAATAGTCCTATACCTTTTTCGCTTACCTTTTCACAACATAAAAGTCACCAAGGTGTGCTTCAGACCAGAGCTGCTCCAAAACATTCATTTTATAGGTACTTTTAAAAAGGAATCAGATGAATAGAACCTTACGAAGAACACTGGTAACTGCAACATGAATTTTCCAAGTTGGATGCAAACATTTTTTACGATTCACTCACAATCTTCTGTCAGCCAGAAGTTAGCAGGTGAATATTAAGCCCTCAGATGATATGTGCTGTTTGACATACAGGATTAATTGAAATAGAAAAGGATAAAGACCATTCACCCTCAAATTAAAAACAAGAACACAATGTAAAAAGAAAACATTAAATATAAATTACCATATCATATCAATTATGTAATATAAATTACATAAAATTGTTAAAAATACTAAATAAACTAAATAAAATGTTAAAAATACTAAATAAACCTTGAAACGGAGGTTGACTGCAACCTATCCTGTTTTCCAAATGTAACACTATTCCATCCCATGGTAATCTATGTTAATGCATGTTAACAGCAATAATGACGATCTAATGAGCACCAGTTCCCAGCAATCCAACTTGTGACTGATGTCAATGCATAACCAATAGGCAGGCTGCCACATCTGAATCCCATTAACCCACCGTTATGGGTTGCATTATTCCTTGTTTCTCAACAAAGTTGTTTGTTTTTCACAGTGTCCTCGGTGTAATTATGCATGTGAAACACTTAATGAAGTGAAAAATATGTTATGCTATTCATTGCGTGTATCTTAAACTTGGCATAGACCAGAGAGCATAAACTGTCATACGGCTGTCAACAGGAGTATAAGGTGTGTGGCGCGGCTAAATGAATTAGCTCATCAAAGAGAATTCTCCTCTGGTCTAGCCTTCCCTGAATTACAATTGTGTTGGCTTTGACAATAACCATAAGTATAACAAATGCAAAAAAAATCAATCTGGCAAAACTTTACAATACTGGATACATCACTTACTTCACCATCAAGAGCAATTTAAGTTCAAGGTCAATAAACCAAACACAATAAATAAAATCTCTTTTAACGTCAAGTCCGTGTTCCAGGGTACACACGCACTGAGTTTTGAAGGCACTGCTGAGGTGCATTAATTCAGGGGCTGTTCCCTTACCAGACATGTGCTGTACATTGACACCTTACCAGTGGTCAACCTTTTGCTGTTCTTCATCCTTCTCTCTCACCTCTTTGACCGTTGCTGTAGAAACCATCTCCACTGGGACCTCAGCTGAGTCTTCCAGCAGTTAAGAGCAGTGGCCCGGCATCGCCCTGCTCTGCAAATAACTCAGCATCACTACAAGCGGGTCATTGCAGTGGACACCTTGTTCCCCGCCAACATGGTAAGAGATACATACCTTTGACACCTGTGAAAGAATGGGTCTTTGTCATTTTACAGAGGTAAAGGTATAGGCTTGTTTTGTCTAAGCAGGCTGGTAATGGTGAAGCTCTTCCTTCGAATGGGCGGAGTCACCATGGCGTTCCCCCATTTGAACAGCATCTCTGGCTCTCACAACCTCATAAACTCCTCCTCTGAGGAGAGCGGAATCCATGCCTTTCTTCGAGCATGCTGTCCCCACTGCCTTCACACTCCTGGTTCTCTTGCACTTCCAGGAATTACATTTGTTTTTCGGCAGTCAGCAGGTTTTTTTTCTCCAGGAGACCCACTTCTGTCTGATGTGCCTCTGGGAGCCTTCTTCAACATGTGAGGTGATGTCTGGCTCATTGCTGGTGGCCTCAGGTAATGCAGAAGCTGTTGCTTCGGTGTTTGAGTCAAATGGGACTTCTGTGACTGCATTTCCTTAGGCCAAACAAAATATTACACATATTAATTCAGGGTAGAAATTAGGCTGGTAGTTTATTTCATAGTGCTCAACACAATATCACAGCTATTTAATGTTAATTCAATCAAGGGCTGTGTACTATCAGTTGAAATCAGTATTGAAGTAAGCATTGGAATTAAAAAAATGTATGATCAATGCTTTTATCTCATATCTATAGAATGAGTTTGAAGAACGTTAAATGCATGTCATAATATTCTCCAGTCATGTGGTACACTGGGTTTTGGAAAGAGAAAATGTTCTCTGCATGTGGATTGTAGTTTAGAAAGAGGTAGATCATAAACCAAAAATAAAGACTCAAGGCACATTTGCTTCAGGAGACCAGCATAGACCAGTGTGAAACAAACAGAATGAAAAATCAACTCAATTTCTTTGAACTTCCATATCTACTGAAGAAAACAAACACGAAATGCACAAAGGTCAAACATTCAAGTTCAGATCGCCATGCATATCAGACTGAGAGTCCATTAGCAAACATTCAGTAATAGCCACATGTTCAATTTGGCCATCCGTCCAAGGCAGTGCAGCCAAACACAGTCTGCCTCAGTGGAAAATGTGGAGCTCCCATGTGGTTCCTCCTGCATTATTGCATCACGTGACCAATCACAGGCTAATTGGTCAAGTGCCTGAACCATTCCCAGCTGATTCAGTGAAGTGGTCACCAGGAGGGGTAGCCATTTTCTCCCAGCACCTCCTTCACTACGCCACAGCTGTTATTGGAAATTAGATTAGGCAACAGCTTTAGTGCTGTCTGAATTTTGTCTGTCTCACAGCAGCCTAGCATTTTCACTGGTGGCTGTTTTGGGATGACCTCCTTTCAGAAAGAGGAGAGAGAACAGTCTTTGTTTCATGTGGTAAAACACTTTCTTTTGCACAGTAAACTCTCTTGACTTTACATTGTTTCTTTTTCAGACTGTTTCAGATTGTTTGGTTGTATGGGCATGAACAGAATACAAAATCTGCTGCTTGATTTCTTTCTTCCTCCTTTCTTTCTTTCATTCTACAGTTTACTCCAAAACTGGAAACTCCTACCTAGTATTATGGCTTCAAAGAAAGCCATGTTAAAGACATGCTGTACAATCATACCATGTGCAACATATGCTTGCCAATGGATTTTTAATTTAATTTTTATTTTTTATGATTGTTTTAAAAATACAAGTAAAAATAAATGTAAGCCATAATTACTGCACTTAGACGGTATTCAAAAAAAAATTACTGTGATCAGCCATCAACCACTTAGAGGTGATTTCCTAATCTGCGCCAATTCTTTTGTGATGTTAATTATTTATTAGGATACTAATTTGCTAGTACACGACAGCCTTTTTGCCAATGTTCTGTAAAATTCTGTTATCTTTCTATTTCTCAGGCTTTTGCAAATTTGTGCCATCTCTGCTTTTAAAGAACATTTTTAAGGTTGGTCTCATTGTTTTATTAGCTGCCACACATAGTCAATGGTAATGGCAGTGTTCTAGGAGTTCCACTGAAAACAGGTGAACTGAAAAGTCACACAATTTAACTCTCTCACAGGTATAGTCTGTGTATTTGGTTTCCTTTACAATTGAAAGTTGGTTTGTTAAGAGAGATGAGAACCAAGAGAGATCACAAACCTGATATTCACAATTTCTAATCAGACTCTTTCACATTTTCAATAACGTAATTGTGCTATTTAACCTGCTATGATTGTTAAACCTGAGAAACTGGTCATGGTTATGATACATCGCTAAATGGATTGTGTCACAGCACACAGCAGACATAGTTTTCATGCATACTCTGCATATTCTGTAAGGTCTGCATTCACAAAGTACTCAAAGCATTGTATAACATTAGTTAAGCTTAAACCATATTGAAAACAGTACCATTTTGTGCCTCCAGTAAGATAACACATAAATCATAATCATGAAAGGCACATGAAGATGACTTCTATATGGTATGTATTCATTGTTAAATATCTGCATCTACAGATGTGCTCAAAGCATCTCTGAAAAAAATGACATCAGTTCAAAGCGCCGTATCATACAATGTGCAAGACATGCAGCACTTGTTTAACATATCACCTAAATTCAAGTTGTGTAAACTGATAAGACATTATGACATCTGTGTCTGTGGTGGAAGTAGCTTGTGAACTTGTAAAAATGTAGGATATTAACAACCACACCTGATGCTCAGCCATGTCAGGTTGCTTACAAACCTATTAAATCCACACTTCTGTCAGAGAGCAGCTGCTGACCTTCACCTGCCCATAACATCACAGTGAAGGTTGTAGATATCGACTAGGTCGCTGACACTTGAGGTGTAAACTACAGTGATAAACTGAGCAATGTGTGTACACACGTGAGAGAAATATTGCAGAAGCTAAGTTAACTCAGATAACATCAAGTTGATAAAACAAGTGATCTTCAGACATTGAATTTCTACAGATTAACTTCTACAGAGTATTTTACAAATTATTACTATCATTACAGAGAATTTGTTTTCTAATTAGTCATTACTCATTTTAAACATTTAACTTTTATGTTTTAATGTTATAGCTGGGCGCCCTGTCAAGTGCATTGCACCAGACTTTCTTACTTTTATATTTCTTACTTTATATGAATTAACATTTTTAGATGTTCTTTAAAATATTAGACAAACTAAGCTACAAAAGGTTCCTTTCCCAAGAAGAGTTTTCACATGTGTATCTCTGCCTTCACACACTGTAACTCTGATATTACTTCTTGTGCCATTAAACCAATGGCTACTGACAGCCTTTAGAGCTAGGCTCTACATCTCAAAAGACTGAAGATCTGATGTATGAAAGGCTAATAAACATTGGACTGAATACTAGTGAAATATTACTGAAAAAATCCTAACTGAAAACAACCAGAATACTGGTGTATTGCTATACTCCTGTGATATGCTTATTTAACTGGAAAGCAAGCACACTGAGTTGTTGGGTGTCAGGGTTATTGTGAAAACATGCACTAGCCTGACACTGTGAGGTTATGTGTAGCCTGATGTCCAGGGTTGGGAGCCGGTCATTCAGCAGTGGGTGGGCGGGAGTCTTTCCTGCCTGTCGGGCAAAGATTAGCGCCATCCACCAAAGGTCATTGGTGATGCAGGAGGTCTCAGACCTGCAACCTTAGGGATAGAAATGATGCTAATGGGGAATATTTGGGAATTTTTTTTTTACAGGGGAGTGGGTGGGATGGATTTAAAGAGGTCATTCCACTCTCCACTAAGTATAATATACGTGTAAGTCATGTTATGATATGGGCACATGTCACAATGCGCTCACAGCATTGCTCTGTGTTACTTTTTTAAAAATCAGTGCAACACATGTGAGTGTGTCTCCTTTCACCAGGGATACAATGTGCAATCAGGGTTCATGTCATGACCTGCCACACTAAAGAATAACTTCCTCCTATGTCAGATCAAACCGGGGACAGAGAAAGCAATGGAGCTCAGGCTGAATGGGTGAAGCTTGGAAGCTCCCCTTGGAAACTTGTGGTGTGTTAGCTATCAGTAGCCACAACAACTTATGTTCCAAAAGCAATAACATGATTTTTATGTGATGGAAAGCATTTAGGAGCATTGAATCTGCGTGCTGAGAGTAAACCTACCAAAAGCTGCACTGCAACACAGTGCCAGACGTGACCTCTCTGTGGGTGGGACAGAGGATGAACAAGACTAGACCAATGCAAGACTGGAAACAACTGTGGGGCTAGCCTTTTTTTAATTCCTTTTGATAGCCCTAGCTGGGCAGTTAGAGAGTAGCCTGGAATGCACAGTTCAGTAATAAATACAAAATTAGAAATAGGACCATCATGAATAAAATAACAGTGAATAATAACAGGTCAGACAAAATATAGGCTAGGGCGTACATCTCTCTGCAGAACTCGGATGGAAACCGCAAAGAGAGCCAGTCAAATAGCACGCATGCCAACACACTCTCCTGAATGGCACCGTTTGCCTGTCTTCATACCGCTGCTAATCACCAGCTCGGTGGCAGCTGCTGTAATTATCAATGAGATGCAGATGCCGCGCCGCGCCGTTCAGGGTCCCACGGTCCGCTCGGCGCTGGCGGTGGACACAGATGCAGCTCTCCGCACCTGCACAGCCCCCGGCACTGCCAGCGCGTTTGGCTTGCCTTCAGGAAATTCCGCGGGGGCGTGTTCATTACCGAACAAAGGTAACCGGGTTGAATTCCTTATCTGCAGGATTCCTTAATACAAAAGGTTTTGTATTAATCTTTAAATGCCGCATGTATTGAGGATGGTGCACTGTTTAAAAACAAATTATCTACGTGAGGTGGAACTGGTCTGGTGCTACAAAACAATTTTCATAGTGTGTTCACTCTTTGAATTCATTTAATCAGCCAATGGTGAGACTGTAAACAAAACGAAAAATGTAAAATTAAGTGTAACATAAATTGGAATTCATGTAAAATGAACTGTCTCTATCAGTCAGTCAACACGAGATGGTTTCTAGCCAAGCCATCTTACAACTCCACGTTATCCATAATTTTTAAAATATGTTATATAATATCGGGTGCTTGTAAAAAGGACCAAAACCCTGTTTATCACCATTAATTAAAACTTATAGTTTCTCAATTTATAGTTTGTATCGGTATGTTTAATCCCACATACAAAAAATGACTATTTACTTATAACATTGATACCAAGGACATCAAATTTAAATGTGTAGTTGGTAAATACATATAAACATAAGCAAATGCCTCACCCTTTTCTCATGCTCAGCATGTATGTGCACACAACTCCAGGCAGGGCTTACATAACATGCATAAAAAAGTTAGACATGGGGATAAAAGAGGTGTTTTTTTCTGAATTTAGCAAAGTGGTGTGGAAAAGATGCTGTTTTGCAAGTCTGCTTTGGCATATCCAATCTGAAGGGACAAAGTGTAGTTTAACAGTTTATTCAGTCTAAACACTGGGGACCCAGTGTGTTTTCCCAAAGAATTTCAAATTTGCAGTTGTGTTTTACTGAATACTCATTACTTACACATTATTGGAAACTTTCACGGTCTGCTAAGGGGACTGCAGCATTTTCTGCACTAGAGACACGGCTCATTTAATAAAACCTTTTCTAGAGAACTTTTGCTTTTGTCATTGCCCCATGAGATTTGGTTAACCCAAATTTTGTGTTTTGCATGTATCCTGAATCCAGATGGCGGTGTGTTGTTCATCAGACATATATGTAATACTAGCACTGCCATTGACATAGTAGGATTCAGAGTAATAGCCATTACTGAACACAGTATGTATTCAGAAGTAAATGTGGCTGTTGTACTGGATTAAGGAAGATTCATTGTAGTAAAAATATTACATCTTATGTCTAGTTGCATTGACGAATTTAAGTTATTAGGTGAAAACATAAAAATTGGCATAGCCATCTTAATTTGCATAAGCAGTCAATTATCCAGGGAAATGGAGGGGAACCGTGGCATGGAAAATTGAATCCACAGATAATCTGCAAATTTTCATTTTAATAGTAAATTTTAAACTAACATTTTTACTAAAATACACTTTCAGCATCAAATAACATTTTTAAAACGGCTACTAGCTAGAGAGCTAACAACCAGTTTAAATGCAGCAAACAGTTTAACTAACATGGCCTGGCCTGCAACACACAAAATACATACTCAGTGCCCATTGGCTAAAATCTAATGACAGACTTTGTTGGCTCTGTACCAAAATTATTAATCTCATTGCAAGAAATGGACAAATTGTCATGTTTAGAGGAGCTTAAGCAAAAATTTCACGATGCGTCTACCAACCCCGACTAATGTGAGCATACCTAACCCAGTTATAGATGTGAGCGCTATACCAATTACAGACCTGCATTAAGAACTGAGTAATCCCAGCCTGTACCTGCGCTCCTTGCTTAGTGACACGCCTCCTCACGCCTGTGTAAATGCACTCTGAGGAGCGCCGTGGGGGGATTGACATAAAGCAATTATTGGATTCGCAAAACGCTTCAGCACACTTAAACATTCTACCATGCTTTCCCTCACTTGCGACATGCAAATTTGTGCCGGGGCATATGGGTAATTAAAGGAGTATTCGCAGCATAAAAGGGAAGCGTGACAGTGCCTGCAGCGTAAATATATACCTCCACAACTACAGGAATTTAGAATTATTTCTTTAGCAAACACCCCTCGTCCAGGCTGAGTTATATTGCTTAAGTTTGAAATATATTCCATTTCTATGTCTGAATATTTAATGGAGTATTTCAGGAAGGGCCAAGCTCAAGGGCAGCACAGCAATGCCTCACCTGGGAGTCAAAAACTGCCAAGATTGGGTTACTGGGCCTGTTGCACATTTTTCTAATTAGCTACAATAATTTACACACATGCCAAGCTATTTACATACAGTGGTGTTATATCCACAACCCCCCTGTATGGAAAGTGAAGTGAAGCATGTCCTTTAATTGACTGTTAGCTAAAGAATTTTTCCCTTAGTGCTCCATCTATCAGAGAGCTTGTTTGATTCTCTCTAGCCAAAGAGCTAACGTAGTGCAACAGAAGGATACACCTATGTAGCAACAGTAGGGTAACTAATGGGGGGAGGGAGATCTGTTATGACAAGACAAGTATCAGTTATGACAAGACACATTCTTAACTTCCTCAAAACACAGTAGACTTGCCATAATATCCAAATAAACAGAAAACAGTAACAAAAACAAACATCACAAGACCCATGATAGCTGAATGTAGAATAAATGACAGGAAAGGGGACTGATACAAATGTGTTTCTGACACTGTATCACAGGCCTGCTGGAAGAGGTTACTTATATTATCTTCTCTATCTGACACAGTAAATATAGAGTAACAAATTTTTGGATTATATCAATTTGGTTATTCTGCACAACAATTAATATATTTTATTAACCTATGTTGTTAACATAAAAAGTCATTCTGTGATTGCCAGATCAAAGACCAGACCCAGATGGTTTCAAGTCAGTCTGACGAACCAGTGGGTTTTCCAGGGAGGCAGTACCAAAAAATACTGCTCCAGACCCAGTGAATGGGCAGTGTGTATGTATGTATTGCATATCCACAAATCATACTGTCTTCACTGGATGCCTGGTGACCAGACACTGTCTGTGTTTTTGGTGTTTCTGACTGCAAAGTGTGACTGTGTGTATTTCTTACTTGGTCAGTTCAATTCAATTCAATTCAATTTTATTTATATAGCGCTTTTTACAACATGACCTGTCACAAAGCAGCTTTACATCGGTATTCCAGGCCTGATACCTCCTCAGAGCAAGCCAAAGGTGACAGTGGCAAGGAAAAACCCCCTGACTAATAGGAAGAAACCTTGAGCAAAACCCGGGTCAGAGGGGGAGCCCATCTGCTTCTGGCTGGAACTGGCCCGAAAAAATCCCCACATCCATTACGAATTGGATTAATGAGATGATCAAAAACATGACTGTTGGGTCCTGTGAAGTAAGCAAAAAAGCTGCCACCGTACAGACGAACACAAGGACCCGCTAGAGCGAGGAGCACTCAGGTTATCCCTGTGTTCTGAGCCAGAGGCATAAAACCAACAGAATAACAATGTGTACCTGGCAAAACAGCCATTCCATCATACTCACCCAACAAATTTCACATGGATGGACCAGAACACATTAGGTTGGAAAACAAACACAGCTGACAGACAGCCCTTAGTCAAATAAATGAGTCAAGTCCTACATTTTAAAAATGTTAAAATATTAATGTTACTGTGGCTGCTCGACAATGGTACTGTTAAGTACTGACATCCATTCTGGGTCAGGTGTACCACCCCGGCTTTTACCTGTGGTTGTGTTGTGGTTAACAGTAGGCTTTGAAGGCAGGAGACAAAAAATATGTTCTGGAGAAAACTCCTGGGTTCATTCAGTCAAATGCAATTTGTTTTAGAAACACTTTATTTCAGGTTAAAGCAGTAAAACTCTGCAAAGGGAGGTACGGTAGCTGGAAGAGAGCAAAGCTGGTCAGACGTGCCAAATTTTGGTGCAGGAGAGTCTTATGAAAGCTTTTGAAATTTTCTTGAAAGATACTGATCTCAACGTTTGGTTGTCACCGCTCTCTGATCTGTTTAGTCTCCTTTGAGCCCACTGTAAGATGAATCGTATTTTTTTTTGCATTCTCTGCACTTTCTTCCTTTGTATTTCACTCAGTACACAGAACGAAGGACGGCATGGAGAGCGTTCTGCTGCAGCTGCACCGATTTCAACAGGCATGCTTTTTGAACACATTCTACTCTGCACAAGTTACCATCAAAGTGCTTTCTGAACATGTTCTACTATACACCATTCATCATGAAAACACCATTTTTAAAATGCTTCCTACTTATATTGTTAAAGCAACATTTTTTTAAATGTTTCTTACTATGCACTGGCCATCCTTAACATAATGCTTTTTGAATATGTTCTACCCTGCCAGTCTTTGTTAAAACACATTTTTCTAGAAGCTTTCGCCTTTGCAACAGTCATCATTAAAACACTGCAAACATTTGTTCCTTCCACGCGTGCTATTGTCTGCAGGCCACACGTTGCCATCAGTCACGTTTTGGCTGTTTGTAGACTGGCTGGCCATAATGATCAAGCTCACGCCGGTGAAACCCTGAAAGGAAAAACAACCGCTAGAGCGTTGCCATGGATGCTCCAGTTGAGGCAGCGCTGCCAATTTGAGGTGCGCGTTCTCTCATTATGGAAGGGAAGGAAAGCACAATTAGGTTCGATTTTCATGAGCTTGTGATGAGTTATCCCTATGAATTGAGCGCGAGCCGTTCTATTAATTTATTTTGCTAAATCGTCCTTTTCAAATCTCCTGGATTGCCCCCGCCGCCACCAGCCCGTGCCGAATCCGGGAGACACCCAGACAGGCTGGGAGAGTTGGCAACACCTGCCTGTAAGCCAATTGAGTCGGCCAGCCAGCCACATCTGTCATGTAATCCTGTTATTCATTGGCTGAGCAGGAGACACAGAGGGAATGAGTGATGCATGTTGTGTGGTTTGTGCATGTCTCTAGACAGTCACATATGTGTGTGTGTGTGTGTGTGTGTGTGTGTGTGTGTGTGTTTATCAGTGCATGCGGTAAGTGCTTGCTTGACACCACACTTGGATACCGTGTGCATTCTGTACGTGTCATTGTGCACGCATCAGTGTGTGTGAGTGTGAGTGTGTGTGTGTGCGCGCGCGTGTGTAATATAGAGCGCAAGCAGAGTGTGACAGTAGGGTGACAGTGCGGTGATGCTCCCCTCTGCTTGCCAGGCGCCTCTGTAGATGCTGAGGTGATTAACTGCTGACACTGGACACAGGAGTGAAAGAGAGAGAATGAGGGGGAGCACACCAGGGAGCTTGGGGGGGGGGAGGGGAGAGAGGGGCTGACGGAGAGAGGCGCGGAGAAGCGCGCCCGTACGTGTAAACCCGACCTGCAAAATGTCTTCAAATTTCACCACAGGAAAGACGAGAAGGAGCCGGAGAGATGTGCAATGGTGGCGTGCAGTTAAGTGTAAGTGAGGGACATGCCCCACACGATCTTGGCATTCAAATTTTTGTATGGATTACTGTGATAATCCTACTTGTCCTCTGGACTGCTCTGGTGTGCTTTGCAATAAAATCCCTGGCAGAGTCTCTGTAACTGTCATACCAACAAAGCTATTTTTATCATTAGGATTTTGAATGTCGGAAGAGGAGTGAAATTGGCGGTAGTTTAAGCAGATAAAATGAGATAGACTGGGATGGGTATCAGTGATACTCAGATGTGGGGGTGGGTGTGGGATAATTGAGGATCAGCAAATGTCAGCCTGAGTGGACCTCAGTGACTCTGAAATACTACTCAGATAAGATAACCCCCTCTTCAGCTACTGACACTTCAACCCCATTTTCCTATCAAGGAGCTCTGTCTCTGTCTACACAGATGACTGTGTAATCATTTAGTTACCGGCTAATACCATCAATTACAAACATTGCATTATACTTTTTTATATTCATCCATACAGACATGTTTTGACTGTGTGACACTGCTTTCAATATACTGTGAACACATCTTGTACCAAGGTAAGTCACTTGACAGTGGTGTAGAAATTTATGTATATATAGAGAGAGATGTATTCGATGTCATATTCATATTATAGATGTATTTCTTGTGTTTTCATTCTCTTCCATTACTCCTGTTACTACTGTGATTATTGTAATGTCTCATAATTACTGTTATGCTATGCCTGAACTCAGAGGAAATGAATAAGACGTGCAAGTGTAGCTCCTGGTGGTCCTTTATGGATTCAAGAACGCGCCCCTTAATTCACTTTAATACGACTGTTTGGAGACGCTCCCAGGAGGAATCCTTTCCCTACATTCCAAATTTCCGTATGAATTCCACAGCATTCCAAATTCCAGAATTCTTTCTCCAGCATTGCATATTTCTGTATTACTTTTTCAGCATTTCATTTTTTTTGTTCTGCATTTCAGAGTTGCTTTTTTTCTCCAGCATTTCAAATTTCACAGTTCCTTCTCCAGCAGGATTTTTTCTGGATTTTAGACTGTTTTCTTCTGCATTTCAAATTTCAGGCTTCTTTTTCCAGTGTTCTTCTTACTGCCTCCCATGTATCTCACTCTCAAAGTGTTAATTACATGCATGTAGTGTCCCTTTATCCTTTCTTAACACCATGCTATTGCACCTGTTCAGTCTACCTCACTGCGAAATTCATACTCTGGCACAATCCCATAGCAACAGTTTCTGCTGGCTTTTTCCCCCAGCTAACTCTTGGTTTCCATCTCTCCATTCTCTCTATCTGTTATTGTCTGATCTCTCAAAATCCCACAGAATGCTCTGCAGAATTCATATATGCATATACATATACTGTAACATCAGCCTTCATCAGTTGCACTGAGCCAAGATCCTATTTAGGGATTGTGCAGAGAGAAGAACATCTGTTCAAGAGTGTTCTTTGTGGAGCTTGATTGGAATATACTGGCACTGTCCTGTTGCCTGCAATTTTTATAGCACACCCCATGTGGTTCAGCTAGGTATAGAATCATTACATCTGTCCTGTGTAATACAAACAGAAAAAATGTACATGCTATTTAAGCTTTTCCCTGCTTGCTAGCCTCAAACTGAGCCCAATTTCAGACACCTATCTCTTTTTCAATTTCCTGCCTACTCTGCAGCCTTGGTCACTCTTGTGTCTCCAGAATTTAGTAGCAAACATTCACAGAGAGCAAGAGAGAGAGAGAGCAGCAAGCAGAGAAAGAAAGAGAGCGAGAGAGAGAGAGAGAGAGAAAGAGGGAGGGAGGGAAGAGGAGGAAGAGAAGGGGTGAGCAGCAAATGAGGTGGTGGCAGAAAAAAAAATACGAGGAGGGGAGGGGAGAGAACGGTAGCCCACCCTACCAGAAAGAGAGGGAGGAGGAGGAGGAGGAGGAGAAGGAGGGGGGAAAAAAAGCAGAAACGAGGCTGTTGGATATCGGTCTCTGTTGCATCTTGAAGAATTCAGCCACAGGACAGACATGATTTCTCCCGCACGGCGAGGATTGCTGGAGCTCTCGCGGCTGGGCAGCAGCCCCTTTGTACTTCACACTGCAGCGAGGGAGCGCGTTTTCGGCTCTGCCTGAGGCGGTTGGCGGCGGGAGGAGGGAGGGGGGAAAGACCGGGAATATCGGGAATTAATCCCGTGCTATGCTCTCCATCATTATCAGCGTTATCATTGTTAATCTCTGTTCCTCTCCATCGCCACTTGTCACAGCTTCAAAAAAGGTGCTCTGACTAACAGATGAACTGGCTTCTTTTTTTCCCCTAAAGGGAAACCGGACTGTGCGCTTTCTTTTTCCCCTCACCAGCTATGCAATGATTTATTCATCTGAGGTGGCAGTGCAGGACTGACCGAGCAGCCGTGCGAAGACGTTTATGGTCGTTAAGGGCGGGCAGGGGAAGGAGGAGAAGGTGGTGCGTCTCTTTTTTTTTTTCCCTCCACACCTTTCCCGTGGTCTTCTCCTCCCTTTATCCTCAGTGACTGCAGACAGAGATGGAGGCAGGATGCTTCCCCACTTTCCCTACCTGGCCGGAAGTTCCTTCAGCCCTCTGAACCTGGGACACGCTTGAAGAGAGCGGGAAAAATCCCAAAGGCGATTGATTATTGATTGGCGGAGGGATTGTTTCTTCCTTTCTCTGTTTTTTGTATCTACGTGCACACCTGCCTTTCGTGCGTCCCTCCCACCTCACTCATCTCCATCTGTTTCTCCTCCCTCACTCTTCCATTCATCCCATTCTTATGGCTGTCTGTGTGTCTCAGATAAAGGGTTTGTGGTAGTGCCAAGGTAAGGCTTTTGCACATATTGATCCATGCAAAAAAGGGGGGAGGGAGGCGTGGTAACAGACATGCACCTGTCTGCACTCTAGTGCTTGCTGTGGCTGTCTGTCACACGCGCGCTGCTGTCTCCAGACACATTTATGTGCACGGTCTAGCACTGATCTGAGAACAAGCAGAGTTGTGTTGTGCAGAGTTGTGTCTGTGTGTCGCCTGGGAGTCTGTGGCTGAGCGGGAGACTGCGGTGTGCGGTGTGCTGTTAAGCGCACGGCTGAGTCAGAGATTGCGCCCGGGCGCCCACTGAGTTTGAAGATTCGAGGGAGGCTTTGAATGATAATTAGCCAAACACCTGTTTGCAGGAGAGGTGAAAGCAACCACCTCTGGCCACCTCTGGGCTGCAGATGCGCGCTCACTGATGTCCAGGGACCAAGAGCATTACTGAAGGATTAGAGATGCACTCCCTAGGGCAGGTATAAAAGACCCAGTCAGAGTGAGGGGAGAGTGTTTATGAGAGAGGGAGAGAGAGGGAGAGAGGGAGGGACAGAGATTATTGAAAGCATGTAACACACCTATGAGCACTTACATGCTGTAATGGAAAGATAAAAGAACGAGGAAAAACCGAGAGCCAGAGGAGATTATTCTTAAGCTATTATTAGTAAGTCATTTGGCAGTTGCCCAGATGGTGCAGGATTGACAGAGATAGGCTGAGACTGGACCACTGAGGAGGGACATACCACAGAATAAGGAATGAAAAAGAGAGAGAAAAGGACGTAGCGGGAGGAGTCAAAATAAAACCCCCGTCTTTGCTTTTTAAAAACAAATACATGCTGCTGTACTGCTGAGACCGACTGTGCAGAGTGAATGGAATAAAAAAGCACAGAACAACGACTAATTAATACATTAGTTCTTCAATACAGAAGAGTCAATACATGTAGCTGAAGTTTTTTATTACTTGCTTATTAATTACTGGTAATGGCTTCATTTTTCTGTGCGTCACCCTATTGATCTGATATTGACGTACATTTTGTTGTATTGACAACAAAAAATTACTCTGGTTCATGTTAAAGCAGGTCATAATTGTACCACGACATTACAAATACAAGCAGTCAGTTGGTTCTGTCAGAGCAAAAAAAAAAAAAAATCACAACAATCAATTCAAAGCTGAAGTGAACAAAATTTTCAATTTTCATGAATGAAAGTTAGCAGAGTGTTGATACATGCATATTTGGGGAAACTTGACAACAAATGGCAATTAGCATTTAATAAACCAATCAACAGACAGAGGGGCCTGGTCAGAGAGAAGACACCAGACAGGAAGGCACTGCCCATTGTGGGCAAGCTACCACTTCACACTCACCACCTCCGCATCCACTCTTCTGCCTGTCTCACTACTGCAACGCTACTGTGCATCCGTTCATTCATGAAAACAAACGCAGTTTGCAGAAGGACGGTGCTGCTTGTAGCGGTGATAAATACAGCTGTGTTGTCAAAAAGGTATTGTTGAGCAGAGCGTGGCCGGCTAGACTGCATTCAGCACTTCAGCTGTGCATTGCGCACGCCCATTGTTGGGCATAGGAGCTCCCGCTAATTGCTTTGGCTGACAACGAGAGAATGCGATTGTGGGCATACATCTAGCAGGAGGGAATGCGGGAAACAGCATCTCAGTGAAACAGTGGGTCTGAACCGGTGAAAGAGCTCGAGCATTTCATGTTAACGTTGTCTTTGTCTCTCAACTGTGGGCAGCTTTGGGCGGTTTTTGAAGGCACCGATCTGCTGTTAAATTGTGCTGAAGAATACATTGTGAGATAAAAGTGATCCAGAGCTTTTGGCTTTATGCTTTGAAACAGGAGAGGGGATAAAGCCTGGTACCCAAGAGAGTCGCAGATAAACCGTACAAGCCAGAGAAAACTCAAGGATCCTTGCGTTAGAAAAACGCTTACTGCGAATTCTCAGTGATCCACAAGGGTTTCGGGCCCGAAACTTCGGATGAAGTTTTTTGTGGAAAATGCGGTTTTGAGGACTAAGGGATGATTGACAGGAGACGGAGACGGCAAAATCGATTCTGTTGACTTGGCCGTAAACAGCAATCTACAGGGAACGCCACTCTCCTCTCTCAGCAAACTAACTCACATGGCAAATCACACAGGTTTATGGGTCCATAAACCGCCAAGAATAACAAGACGTTTCCTGCTGAGAGCAATATTGAAACCTGACCAAGAGCACTGAGTTTGGCGACACAGAACTGAAACATACCTGCAGTGGGTACACACACTTCACAACTAGCTAAATTACAGCTGTGACAATCAACAATAAAACTGAAAACAGATGTAAATGCTAGTCAACAAATGAGCCTGACAAACGCTGGCGCGAGACAGTAAGCGTTCTGGAGAGTGGGTAGATGATGAAAGAGGAGTAAATACAATCACTGAAATTAATCAGACAAGAAAAACAAATCGAGGAAGGCAAAGCACTGAGAAAGCAACAAAATACATGAGCGCAGACATTCACCAAAATACTCAGTAGTTCTCTGACATTTTGAAGGACAATCCCTCAGATCCATTTGTTTTTCAGCTCAGCTGTTGAGGCAGTCAAAACAGCCAGAAGGCAAAGTGGAAGAGAGGGCACGTCAGGCCCGGGATCGGTCTGAAACTGCTGGCGTTGCTCCCTACAAACCTCAGTTACAGGAAGTTGAAGAGAGAGAGAGAGGGTTGATCTACACAAAATTGTCTCTTTATACATTTTGACCAAATAAACGTGATCACAGATCCCTGCCAATCTCTTCCTCCTTCAGTCCATTTCCTTGTTCTCTCTCTTCCTCAACCAACAAAAGCCAAGATGGAATTGCCTACTACTTGACAGCCCAACATACAAAAGCAGCACACACGCTCGTGTGCATGCATGCACCAGCACACACAGCGATTCTTCTATGAAGAGCGTCAGGAGTGAAGATGCATTCTACTTCAAAAGTTCCCGCCGTTGGCTACGACGTACGATCGAGTTCCCCCACAGGCAGTGCAACACTGCTGATGAGCTGATCCTTAATCTATCCCTCGTATCAGCGTACTGAGTTTCCGAAGAGAACCTCTCTCGAGCCTGACTCTCCTTTGGAAATCGAAAGAGGTGGACAGACACAGAGACGTTATCATGTTTTATTTTATTCCCCCGTTGTTTCTTTTGGCTGCGAAGACTCTTCAGCTGGATAGCCTCAGGTCCCGTTTTGAAATTTGGGATTACTGCTGGATTCCAAACTGAAGGAACGCAAGAGGGACCAAAACAAAAACGAAAAAAGAGAAGGAGCTGTGGAGAAGTTCTTGGCAGTCCTAACGTAACAACCTCATCGGGATTGCAACCTCCCGTTCTGTGAGAGGGATTTTACACCCGGGGGGCCCTGCCTGACCGGCGAGTCAGGATCGGAGCTCTCCCTCATCTCTGACCAATAGGGAAGGAGAGACAGGAGTCATAGCTCCGGAGTGGGCGGGATCGCCGTCGCCATGGGGTGCAACATGTGTGTGGTGCAGAAGCCCGAGGAGCAGTACAGGGTCATGTTCCAGGTCAGTCCCCTTGTTCGCCCGCCCGTCCGCCTGTACGGTTTTCCCCTATCTCTTTTCTCAGTGGTTGTTTTCCCTGTGTCTTTCCTCTCTTTTTTTCTCCTCCTCTGGTCCTTTGTTCATCTGTCCCAATGCGTCCTTGATCCTTTCCTTTCCGCCCACTGTTCACCTGCCTGTTTCAGCTTCTGTGAGCCTGTCAGTTTGGGTACACATCTCTGCCCCCCCCCACCACCACCATCTCCCGCGCTGCCCCCTCATGAACTCTGCTTGCAGACTGTACAGCTGTTGTTTTGTCTGTCGTGAGCTCGCCCGGGGTCAGCTCGGTGACAGCGGCCGCACAGGGTCAGCCTGCCCTCCTGTGTGCGTGTCTCACCACGGTGACCCATGGGTCCCGCCGACGGCTGGCAGGGGAGTCGCCCACCTCGTTGGCAGCAGCATCAGACACCCATCGATCCTCGGAGAATCAATATTATTACACTCACTCTATTATGCTAATGCAGCGGTGACAACCTGAGGGGTAATGGACTGCGATGGGTTGCCTCACATGCAAACCGCTTACCTGCAATCTCTAGGCCTGATCCCAGGGAGGAAAACGCTTGCATTGCATAGCTTTTGCATAGCATTTAATTTTATGTATTGCAATCAACTGAATTCCTAAACATACAGAAAAGGAACGTGGTGCCAATTACCCAGAATAGTTGCAAGCGTAATTAAATTGTACTGATAAGTGAGCACATGTTAATCATAATTACCAAGCCTATTTATTATCCCAGGTGCATGCAAAAACAATGGCCATATAAGGATAAACAGCAAAATCTCAAAGCTTTGCAAACCGTTAGAAATGCCTGGAGAGCAGCTGGATGCAGACGCGGTAATTCCCCCTTGAAGCATAATGAGATTACGCAGGGTGATTCGGTCAAGGCCAAAGAATGAAGTCCTCAGAAGTCAACAGCCACACACGTTGCTCATGAAGTCAGTAGCAACACACATCGCTCATACAGTAGTAACACTGATTTATGTGTACGGACCAAATTTTGCAATATATTACAGCTGGATTCCTTAATAAATCTCAGTAACATTCAGTTGAATGTAATGATGAAATGTTTAGCGCTGTGGATTACAGTGGAGGGGGGGACGACAAGTACAGATTCTTTGTGGGATTCAGCCAGGGCTGTGATAAGAAATAGCCCCTCATTTATCGCCTTCGATGGAACCCCTTACATTTCCTCACAACTGGTGCTTCCAAATCCGCTTTCTGATAGGATATGTGCCCATAGAGAGATCAGAGCGAGGAGGGAGAGGAGAAGGCAGAGATTCATCACACACGCCTCACCAGAATCCCAGTGCGGAGGGGGCGAGAGAGAGCCGGGGTGCGAGTGAGCGATGGGGGACGGGATGGGGGGCTTGCAGGGTTGCCACGGTTACAGGTTTAGCCAAAGCCGCCGAGAAATGGAACGTGCGTGTTTGAGGCCTCGCCTGTGTGTGTAATGACTGCACTGGAACGGTGAGGCGCTTGCTTGATCACGTCCATTGTACGAGCCCCTGTGCGAGCACGTGCATGAATTATCGCAGGTTCACAGGGACTGCTCTGCCGCTCAGATTTGCATATCCCCAGCCGTGGCAGGCCCTGGTGTGTGCCGACGCCTGAAAATAAATGATGGGCTGTCTGCCAGTCTCCGTGGATGCGAATGTGTGTTTTTATGCCACTGTGTGCGTGTGTCTGTCTGTCTGTGCGTGTGGATAATATTGTGTGCCTGTCACCGTGGAGATGAGCGGAGATCCATTGTCTGTCAGCTCATTTGTGTGTATGTTTCCTTGCTTGTGTTTCAGTATGGATGTGAGTAGAGTGGGTTTCCCTTCCTGTCTCCCAATATGGATGTGAGTAGGTTGGGTTTCCTTGTTGCTTCTTTAGTATCAGTGTGAGTAGGTTGGGTTTCCTTACCTGTCTATCAGGATGGATATGGGCAGGTTGGGTAGGAGCCTGTCTCACAGTATGAATGTGAGTGGTTTACATCCCCACATTTATCTTCTCTATCTTGACTGTGTACCCACAGTTACAGTTTCAGCTTGTCGACCAGGATCAGGGCATTTGAAGCACAGCCAAACTTGTGATAGAGAAATGAAGCAAAGGATAGAGGGAGAAGCAGAGCGAGGGAGGGAGGGAGATGGGTGTTTTTTTCTGCTGTTTGCCCTTAGATGACAAGAGTAATTGATTTCAGCGCTTCAGGGAGCAGAGATGAATAGGCAGGCTTGAGCGGCTACAGAAGACCCAGGGGATGGGAACGGGGGAGGGGTACAAATTAAGCAGTCCCTCCTATGGAGGTCATGCCCAGTTTGAATTTTGTTTGCAGTCGGAATATTATCAGTATGTTTTCAAACTCTTCATCCATTAATATATACACAGACTTTTAAATAAAGATTAGAGTACATTACATGCAGGGTTGGGGCGCAACATGAAACATGTAATGGTGTTAAGCACTTACAAATACAATCAGCATATTCTATTACATCATTGTATTATATCCTGTAATGGTATTTTATTATTCCGGTTACTGAGGCCTTCATAAACTTCACTAGGGTACCATGTAATGCAAGTACCACTGGGGCTGGTTTTAAATGTGTTTAAAGGTAATTCTTTATGTATTCTAAAGAACCCTGCTGACCCTGTTTGCATCTTACATGCCCCTGTGAAATCTCTCATGTAGGACTTTATATCAGTGAAGGCATGTTTTTGTGGAGCCTGCCCCCGTCTGTGTGGAGGAATGCCCTCCCCCTCCCGATTCCAAAACTTACTGCTCTGCTGAGCACCATCTTAAGGCTTAAATGGGATCAATCAAGGGATTTAGGCACAATTTGCTCCTCACTGTTTGTCCTGATAGCAATGGCTGTCTTAAGATTAAAGCAAAGAATTATTTTGGAAGTGCAACAAGGATGAATATGCTTGAATCATTCATACTAGACAAAGGGAAAGAACTGTTGGTTGGCGTAACCTTGACTTTGCCCTAATAATGACAGATTGGGCACAGAATTGAGCAAAAAGTCTTTTTTCATTAAAGTTGACATCACTCATCATATGTATGGGTTATGGGAGAGAACTGTCTGGTTTGGGCAGAAGAACGTCTCTGTGGTTACAGATTTTGTATTTCAATGTCGATAGGCTTACTAGCCCCATGAAAGATAAGCTGTACAATGCTGGCATCGCAGCCAAATACACTGTTCTGTTCAAGCTATTCTCTGCATGTGGTTTGAATGCACTATTTTGTATCTCTGTTTTGGCAGTCTTCCTGTGTCTGTCTGTCATTCTGTCATCTGTGTCTCCATCTACCAATCAGTGTACTGGTTTACTTACATTTATATTTACATTTACATTTACATTTATTCATTTGGCAGACGCTTTTATCCAAAGCAACTTAAAAGTGAGGTATAATACAACACAAGCGAAAAACCACACAGATTCAGCAATATTAGAAGCACTGCATGACCAGGTTGGCCTTGCAAGGTCCAGACGAGCAGGTAAAGCTACTTCCCTCCTCTCTGCTTAAAGGACAAGTTCCTCATTGACAGAGAGAGAGAGGGAAGAGTCCACTTGAACATCTTATGCCTGTATGTTGAGAAGTATGTTGTGTTCCATGGTACTTAGAGTATATGCTGTGCGCAGTGCACAGTACACTGCATATATGTATATGCATAATTATTAACATGAGGAAATGATAAATACTGTAAAATATAAAGAAATACACTCTGTTAAACTCTGTTAAGCACCCTGTTTCTTTCCATCCTGAGTAGAATTAGCAGTAGTACATGGATGCAGATGAAGAGTAAACTGTGGTATTATGTGAGCTTTAAACAATTGCGTGCATCTCGCTAATGCAACACGCACCCAATACAAATGCACATCAGGAGTTAACAATTCAGACATAAATTTACTGTTTTTTCATTGGTTAAAAGTTTATTCTGAATACCAGAGACTTATGTGAAAGCTGATATATATCATTCTGAATACAAACAAATCCATCATGAATAGAGCCGTTGCACCCATAATGATGTGGCAATATATCACTGTTAGGTGCATCTCAGCAAAACAGTGTTGACTACATTCTCTGTTTATGCGGCAGTCTAGTTCTCTGAGCGAAAACAAAGTTGCCGTTTCCTCGTCAGCACATCAACGGTCCGCACACTAGACAGCAGCCTAGCAATCAACCCACCCACACAGGTACAAAAAAAGAGGTACAGTACAGTACGTGCGCATTTGATTTGTTCTCTCTCCCCCTCTCTCTGCATCACTCCCCCCCCACCCCCACCACCCCCAGTCTGTCTTTCTCCCATCTCTCCCCTCCATGCACGCTGTGTAGAATGTGTCTCAATGGGATGCCGTTGCCACGGCAACTGAAGTCATTAAGCAAGACTGATGTGTTTTTTTTTCCCCCTCGCTGAAATACTGCCAGCCACAAACTGACATGGAGCACCCGCACACACAGTCACACACACACACACATGCACACATGCACACACACACACAACATGCAAATATCTGCATACAGCTATGTATGCCTTTTACATATAGATGTATCTGTATATCCTTAGAATAAAGGGTTATCCGTACCATTGAAAAGTGACATTTTCTAAATGATCCATTCACTCTTAACCTCTCTCCTCTTCTAGGCTGGGATCTCCTCGTCCACAGCTATCTCTCTTTGTCCTTGTTCTCGTATGATTTGTTTCTGTTTGCTTCTCCTCTCCCTCCTTCCACCCCTGCTCTCTTCTCCCTGTCCTGCCATTTCTAATTGCAGTTATCTTTCTCAATAAAATCTTCCCCCTCCGCAAACCTTCCACGCTTGCTCCCCCCTCCCTCAGATGAGACGACACTGTGACGTTCAGGTGGCCATTAAAACATAGACGGAAAACAACTCCAGCACCCTTTCATAGACTGTTAGACTGTCTCTCCCACCTGCTGTGCAGCTCTTACCTGTTGGACATGACTAAGCCGCTGGCTCTTTCCTGTTCTCAGGGTGTCTGAGGACTGGGTAGATTATCTATCTATTGTACAAACAGCAGACCAGGGATGTCTTCAAGGCCACAAGCACATGCTTCCTCTCGCCTTTATTTGCTGTGTAAACATCTGTCTGTGCGCGACTGTCTGTGCCATCCAGCGTCTATGTCTCCGTAGTGATGTGTGTGTGTGTGCATGTGTGTGTGTGTGTGTGCGCCTCTGCATCGCACACTGGGGTTACCGCCTCAGTGCGCTCATGTGGGGACCGCGCCTCCGCCCGTCCACGGGACCAGACCGGCTTCCAGAGCCAATCCCTCCAAGCTTGTCGTGCGATTGATTGGGGTTAGGAGGTCAGGCCAGGGCAGGGAGAGGGGAGGGTGGTGAGAGAGGGAGGTGTTTATGAGCTTCGGATTGAGTTACTGTCACTTCTGCATTAATCAGAGGCAGACAGAGAACAGACAGGCCTCCGTGATGAGGGGGAGCTAAATAGTTAATGAGGGAGGTGGGAGGAGTGAAGAGGGGGAGGAGAGGGAATGACTGACAGGCAGAATTAATGAGTTCAAAGGAATGCCACAGCTGAACAGGTGTCACAGTCCTGGCATGAGGGCACTGTGTAATGGAATGCTGGTTTTGCTCTTTTGATCTTATATTAATTAAGCTTTTACATTCATTAAAATTAAATGACTGATGAGAGAAAGGCAAACATATAGTTATCATTAGCATATAAGAATGATACACAACTGCAGCATGTAATGTGAATTGCATTTTAACAGTTTAACAAGACTTGATGATCTCCACAAGACTTTTTAGTGACCTGATATAAACCTGAATAGTGAGTATGTACTGGTGCAACACTCATCTACTTCCTCTTTCCTCTACAGAAGAGCTCAGGATGTAAACATATTAAATGTCTTTTTGGTATATAGTGTAAAGGAACACTTTGTTGACCATGACCAACTGACCCCTCCAAGATATAGTGGAAAGTGGAAAATCCAACCATACTGTTTGACCTTATAGAGAGGGAAGGTGTTTATGCTCATGAAGCAATTCAAAACAGGTGATCCAGTAATTTCCTACACCAGTGGAGACTATCAACAAATTGGATAAGTTTACAAGACAGCTGGGGAAAAAATCTTACTTCAATATATTTTAAATTTGGAATCTGAGATAGTAAATTGTGAAAACAGTATTGGGGGCTTAATTCTTTTTCAAGGCACTGTATGTCATGCAATAAAGAAGAGTATTTCTATATTCAAAACCTTTCATAGCATATCTCAGTTGCAAATAATAAAAAATACACTTTTATTGTTGAAGATTCTATATATTTAGTTATAAAATTATCTGAAAATTCGCCTTTTCCAGTTAGTGAATCTCTGAATTTGTGCTCCAGTGTATTCAGACTGAATTGCTTCGGGGCCGAGACCAGTTTGGTTCCTTGTAACAGGCAGACTCAAAGATTTAAATCAGTGTACATTTCGTAATTTTCTTTTATGAACTGGCTATAAAAACGGAAAAAAACAGCACGTAAGTTTGCACCCTACAGAGTAGAGATTGCAGGGTGGGCTTGTTTTGTCCTGATTTATTTTCGGCTGTTGATGTTAACCAGATGCAATGCACACCATTGCAAATCCTAGATCGCAAGCTTTCAGACAATATGGGACGTATTAGTATGCTAAGAGGCGCTCGAGCTAGAGAGCCATAATTGAATTACAGCTGCAGGGGGTCCAGGGAGTCGGGGTGGGGGTGGCACTCTCAGATACAGAAAGGAAATGTAACTCGCACAAAGACGCCGGACCTTGCCGTCAGAAAACAGCAGTGGTCCTTGGACAACTCTCAGTCTTGAAAGCGTCGCGCAGCTGTTGACAAGAGGACGGTAATGGATACGCAACCTTCGTTTGTTATGAAGGATGTTGGATTCAGGCGGCTGACATGAGTGCATTGAACCAAGAAACAAAATCCCACCGTGCCATTTGTTTCCTTGATAGAGCAATACCTGACGCGTACAAGGAAGTGATGAATAAAAATAGAGACAGCGTCTGACATGTCGGCTGCATCAGCATTAACACGCGAAGTGTTGGCTTCTAACTATAACCCTGTCGTTGATCAGGGTTTGAAATCCAAAAATACCATTCCCCGCTCCAAATAAATACACCTGGCGAATATATTTTAAATGAACAATGTTATGTCTTTAATTTGAGCAAAATCGCTGTTTTGCGTTAAATGCATTATTATTTGCAGTCAGAACGCTATCGATATACTATACTATACCTAATATACTCCAGAGTGAATTACGACACCTGCTTCTGCGCACCTGTCCCCTTAACTGTCTTAATTTTGTACAAAGGAGCACACGATTACGTGTTTTTTTGTCTGAATTTTGAACTATTTACATTACAAAATCCAGCTCATTCCATGTAGCTGTCAGATTTGTTTTTGTCACATTACACAACATTTTCATAACGATGATTCTGAGACATACAAGCTTCAAACAGAATATAATTGCTTTTGCTCAAAGTAAAATGGAATGCATTGAAATACTTGAAAGTATGGGCTGGCAAGAAAATCTCATGCTTCAATTTCACTGATGTAGTGCCAAGGCTGGCAAAATACTGGCTGGCGATTGTCTCAATCGCATCATAGACTGAGAGTGATTATAGTCACCAAAGTACAGGTTTACAGCGTGAGGATTTTGACAACAAAACACACCGTGAGATTTATTTTTTTAAGGTTTAGCAGTGGTTCGGTATTTGGTTCAGTATTATAACGAATTCCTTGCAACAGATTTCATATTCAGCTGAAGCCTCTAAATATGTATTTGGTGTACCTCCAGCAATCAGCTAGTTTAAATACAGCTGTGTCTACAGTGGTAGGGGCAGACACTGGCACACAAAGCCAATGGAGAGTTGCAGGGAGCCCATCTTCAAAGGGCTTGTGCCTTTTAAAGATGTTTTTTGTGTCTGCACCATTCAGAATTTGTTTAATTTTTGTTTATTTTTGTGTCTGACTTTTCAACACCCTTTTTAATACCCCAAGCAATGGCCAGCTCTGTCATACTAGGGGCACTTCCAGCTGTCGGAGATTTTCATTGGTCAAAATTTGCATTAATATGTAAATTTAGCTTTTGTGTCATGCATTACCAGCAAGACAGCTACTGACTAGTTGTGTCTTTATGGCAGTCTCAGAATCAGGGCACTAACAATTTTGCAAAAAGGCTCCACAGGAAAGGGGTTCTCCAGCAGGGATTGGCTGCTTGAAAATTCAATGGACTATGACTTTCTAATCTGAGCGTCATAGCAACAGCTTGTCTCTGCATGGCTGACCCACGCGCGGAGAGAGAGCGAACAAGGCTGGCATGCGGGGGAAGATTTAAGGAGAAGAAAAGGTACGAAATGACAGGTAGCGAGAGATTTTAGGGGAGGGGTTGGGGGAGTGTGGAGTGAAGGGGAGGGGGAACAGCCAAGGGACAATTGCAGCAGCCTGAGCCTCGAGGCACAAATACTGTGCCACCATTTCGTGAGCCCGGTGCGGGAGACAGGCCTCACACTGCCCTCTGCTGTATGTGCCGCCCCTGCTGTGTGAAGCACTGCACTGTTCAGCTCCTCAGTTCCCCCGTCACCTCCATCCTGTGGGTCCGCCGCCCTGCCCACCACTGCGGGCTCCCTTCACAACCCCCAATTACTTTACTCAATATCGTCCCAGAGCCCTGGGGTTAAGAGAGTCAGGGATTACCTGGATACTCTGTGTGTAGATCTTGA
Organism: Megalops atlanticus; assembly: GCA_019176425.1. Lineage (NCBI taxonomy): Eukaryota > Metazoa > Chordata > Actinopteri > Elopiformes > Megalopidae > Megalops > Megalops atlanticus. Next base: position 7,142,775 of record CM032879.1, on the reverse strand, counting down.
TCTTGGTCTATATCGACAGAGTGCTATGCTGACAGTGTTCTGTAGTGCAAATTGCAATCTTATTTTTCTTCTTCTTTTTTCTTCTTCTTCTTCTTCTTCTTCTTCTTCTTCTTATTATTATTATTATTATTATTATTATTATTATTATTGTCATTGTCATTATTATAAACATGTTTTAAAGTGCATCACAGAAAAACAAAAATGGGAACATGGAGCATTTGAAAAAAAAAAAACATAAAATTATCTGTGTTAGTCCATTCTATGTCACATATCGTACTCTCCATAGAATGAGATCTGAGGTAAATCAGACAGTAAGAGCCATTAAAACCCACACTGGCATGGCGGCTCCTCCAACATGCCCACCTCTCTGCTGTTCATCCTCACTTCACCACCCCTCTCTCCTCTCCCCTCAGCCCTGCACTCCCGCTCCCCACCCTCTGCCTCCCCATCCCCCCAGTATTTTCTTTCAATTTATATCTCGCTATTTTTTCATTCTCACCCCCTTTGAACCTCATCCCTCTCTTTCATCTCTCCCTATGCACCCCTCCCCCGCCCACCCCCCTGCTGAGAAACTCTGAATATTAAAGGTATAACGGGAATACTCAAGTAAGCCTGTATCAAATCACTTGAACTTTCATATTGGTCTGTCATGTGTTTGATATTGGTCCCATACCTGCTGTTGGCTCCCCCCCTGCAGAGATATGTAATTGTGTGGTGAGGTTTTAAGTCTAAGTCTCACCAAACAGAGTGTGGAACATACAGCAGGTATAAATATTAGTTTAAAAAGAATTTTAAATTAGTTTTGTTAAAAGAAGAAAAAAACTATCTAGTTGGGTAATCTAGTAATGTTGCTTAAAAATCAAAGTATTCCTAGAACATTGTGGAAAGATTTGATTGGAGAAAACCTTTTTAGCCCCAGGTGAATAGCTAGCTTGTTTATCACTGCATTCTGACTCCATTCTAACACACTTAAGATAGTGTTTTTAAATGCAAATTTAGCAAACTAAAGATGGAAATGACATGTTTGCTACCTCTGTTTTCCACATCTGTTAGACAGCAAGACAGGTACAGATTATTTTCTCCAAAACACAATGTCTCTATTCATGCTATAAATTACAATATTTTCCGCTGGTGAGTGTAGATTTCCAGATATTCTGGCAGAAGGAAGCCTGCTCACCTCATACTCACACCATCTGGTGATCATAAAGTGCTTGACAATGTTGAGGATCTCCTGTCTGTTATGTTATTGTGATAATAAGGTATCTGCATAATTAATAATTATTAATAAATCTATAATAATTTAATATTTTGTTACACTTGTGTGTAAGTTCAACCTAAAAGTAATTCCTTTACCATGACTATATGATAGCATACTTTGCTGGATGAGTTTTACATTCTTACCCAGGACTTCTTTCGCACCTTGTCATGATGGTCTTGATATGTCTAGGTAGTTCACCTTGTTGCCTGGCATTTAAGATAATCTCTCACCAATTGATTCACCTGCAGCCTAGCTTTTCAGCATTTGTAAAGAATTGAATGGCGCTCACAAGGACAGCTCCTTAACACCCTGCAATTACACATTGTGAAGGAATTTCTCAATACACATTGTAAAACCATTAACAATACCATGGTTATCAATGTAATTTTTTTAAACAATATGTTTATTGATTTTTCTTCTTTAACATGACATATATAAGCAGAAGTATTACATGAAAAACGACAGTAACAGAGCAAACATGAGTCAGACAAACAGCAATAACCACAACAAAAGATAACAGCAACAACAAAAAAAAGAAAGAAACAAAGCAAGACAATTAAAAAAAAAATTAAGAAGCATCTAAGGATGAAACAGAAGTGTTACAAAAGCATAAAATAAACAAAGTTACATTTTACAGTGGTCTGATCCAGTATCATAGAACGCATTTGGCACATAATTCAGATAAAACACAGTGCCCTAAGCTAATCAAATATCACCCTCCACCACTCCACATCTCACAAAGCGTAGTACACTACCCAGAGTTTGCTTCATTAGCCAATATTTCACCCACATCATTCTGCTCAACAAAGTCCAAAAATGGACCCCAAACCTTTTCAAAAGTGTCTTGTTTGCCCTTAACCATATATGTTATTTTTTCCACTGTTACGCAAAATGACATTTCCCTAAGCCATTGGGCAATACTAGGCCTGTTCACACTTTTCCAGGCAAGAGCAATCAGGCGTTTTGCTTGCAACAAGCACATATCTATAAGTGGTTGTACTTTGTTCTTTAGATGAAGACTGATTGGGTACAACTCCAGGATAAACACTTTGGGTTGGAGAGGTAATTTTAATGATACAATTTTGAATATCATATGTGATACCTCCTTCCAAAAACCTTTAATTTTTTTACAGTCCCACAGACAATGAAACAAAGTCCCTTTAGCGTGATTGCACTTGTAGTATAAATCTGAATTTGTACTATTAAAAGTATTTAACTTAGCAGGGGTTACATATGTTCGCATCAACCAATTGTATTGCAAAAGTTTGAGCCAAGTATTCACAGTCTGTGTCTGAGCCTTAGTACAGATACTACTCCATTTGTCCAAAGATATGTCCTCCCAAATATCTTCCATCCAAGAATTCAGTTTATACACAGAGGATTCAGTTGAGCCAGACTCTAGCATATTGTATAGAGCTGAAATTCTACCCTTGCCATTAGTATGGGTTGAGATCATATTTTCTGGACAGAGGGGGTTCTGTTAGGTTTTGTTTCTGGGCAGCCATGAGGAAGCTCCTTAGCTGTAAATATAAAAAAAAATGATTTCTGGGAATATCATATTTTGCTATGAGTTCTTCAAATGACATAAAATACCTTCTTTATATAAATCTCAAACTTTCCTTAGACCCTTGCTGGCCCATAGTTGGAAACCCGGATCAGCTCTCCCAGAAGTGAAACTTTGGTTTCTCCAAACAGGACTAAAACATGACAAAGAATGTGTTTCACCAAGAAATTCCTGTACCTTATACGAAACGTTGATTGTGTTTAAAACAAAGGGATTATTTGTTTGTTTTTTTAGTTTCTTGATATCAGCTGAGTAAATGTAGAGGTTGAGGGGTAAGTTGGGTACAACTGAAGACATTTCAATCTCCATCCATGAAGGGAGAGAATCGGAGGTAAAATAGTACATAGCAGTGTGAAGCTGAGCTGCCCAGTAGTACCACTGGATATTGGTCAAATGGAGCACCCCTCTGTCATACGGTAGGTACAGTAAGGACAAGCGAACTCTGGGACGTCTGTTATTCCAGATAAAAGTAGTGAACATCTTTTTAAGCTTTGTAAAGAAGGATGGTGGCAGCGGCAGGGGAATGTTTTGAAATAGATACAATATTTTTGGAAGGACATTCATTTTCAGAATGTTAATCTGGCCACTTAAAGATATGGGTAAAGATGACCATCTATCTAGTGAATGGGTTATTGAATCTACGACCGGGTCATAGTTAGTTGAGACTATGCGGTCAATCTCTGGCACATTACGAATACCGAGATATGTAAAGCATTCCGTTGCATTGAAAAGAGAAGTCAAAGGTGTAGGTATACGTCTTTCCTCTTCCCTTAGCATCATAATTGATGATTTTGCATTATTTATTTTGTATCCCGAAAACACCCCAAAATCTTTAATTAGGACCAGAAGTGCAGGTATGGAATTGCACAAGTCTGTAAGAAACAAAATTACATCGTCTGCATAAAGGGCAATTCGATGGTCCAATTGTCCTATTCTGATACCTGAAATATTGGGGTGTGACCTAATCGCTATAGCTAGAGGCTCAATGGCAAGAATAAACAGGAGAGGAGAAAGAGGGCAGCCCTGCCGAGAACCTCTGCAGATGTCAAAAGGTTTAGATACCGTATTAGTAGTAAGAATCTCTGCAGTGGGATTTGAATACAGTATCTTTATCCATTTACAAAATCTCTCACCACAACCAAAACAAGTTAACACTTCACCTTTCGCCACTCAACCCTGTTGCAGCCCTTTGCTGCGTCAAACAACAGGATTGCGGTGCCTGACGACCCATTTCTGGCATGTAGAACATATAGCACTCTCCTAACATTATGAAATCCTTGATGACCTCGGATTAGGCCTTTTTGGTCTCCTTCCACGACATCCAGGAGAAAACTTTCCAACCTCCTCGCAACTGCTTTACAAAGTACCTTAGTGGAGAGTTTAAAAGTGAAATAGCAATGTAATTATTACTATATTGTAAATGGATGATGCAATTGAATGCTTATGCAGTTGAATGCATGTTTTTAGTTAATACTGTTAACATTTGCTTGAATAAATTTGAAAGCAACCTTATGCATAAGCAGCTACTAAGTTAATACAAGAGAAAAAATGACAAATTACTTTTAGTTCTCTTGTTATATCTAGTTAAATATTCCAGAAATCCATTCACGGATGGAAACAAAAAATATTAGCAAACATTTTACAATCTGGTGATAAATAACTAAAAGCATTAGCTTTCCACAAATGGAACACACTCAGCTAGCTAGCCACAGGGGTTCAGTTTTGCTTCTGGTAACAATGCATTTTTACCTCTCATATAATTATGCTAAGCAGGTACACACACACTTTCAGCTTGAGCTGGTAATTCATCTGAACTTCAGCTACATAATTAGCTAAACAAAAAAAAAGCCACACTTGTAGACTGGGAATCACTGTGTGGGCCTTTTTATCTGCTGAATCAGACTTGCTACAGTGATGTTAAGGTTTTAGAAATAAAGCAGTACCCTGAGTCTGGCTTCGTGGATTTTAACTAGGGCTGTGAGGAGACCGCTGAGAGACTGAGCCCTGTAGGAATATTCCACATGAGTGTAAACAGAGGAGCAAGCCAGGCCGTAACCCTCAGAGGGTGGTGTGGATGATTAATACTGGTGACTCTGTATTTAATTGGAATATTGGAGTCTATAGCTGGATTTGCTTCATTTTAATGAATGGCTCTGGAAATACATCTCTCTCTCCATTTTCTGTCCACTTGGTTCATTGAGGAAGTAAAATTTCAAGTAAGGGAGGACCAGACAATGTTGTCGCCCTCATGTTTCCAGTTCCGTAGGAATCCACAAAGCATTTCCATGTCAGTTGAGGGATGTAATCTTGGAATGACCTTGGGAGGATATTCATGATGGTGACCGTGGAGGTCTTTGCAGCCTCCAGCCAAGAGCCCTTGTGCACAGTCATTTGTGAATCATACAGTGCTTATGCAATCTGGCTGTTATGTGTCTCCCATGTGTGGGAAGAGCCAGTGCAAATGATATTATCATCAAACCAGGCAAGGGAAGGGGCGGGCATCATTCTAAGTGGTCCAAAACCCAGATGTGATCTTTGAGATGAAATATTAGAATGATCATGGTTAGCTGCCTGCAGTTTTTGCAGTTTAATGGGAAACCTACAGAATAAATTTAGAATGTCTTCTCACAAACTTCTTGTTTTTCAATTTTGATTTCACATAAAACTAAGCTTGATTTTAGCCATTTCATGAAGTCAGTGCAAGAAGGAGCTGGAGAAGGGCAAACCCGTCAGCCTACCAGTCCTTCACAGACCCTCATAATACTTCAAAGTACCGTCCCCTGAGTGATTTAAGGGTAAATGCCTTCAAATCATTAGAAAAGTTTCAGATGTCAATGTCATGCAGTTAATGAATACTTTGGCAGAGTGTATTATCATCAGTGCACTCATTCACAAGCTGTCTGAAGACCGATCGTTAATGTTTGGATGCGGCACATAGATTACTTCATCGTTAGCTTTTTTTTGTCTTCTGTGATTGGAAATTATGAGGGGTGGTGAGAGGTTCTCCCATCTGTAAAACGTGTGTCAGTGCAATCAACCCCAATCACCAGCTCCTGACACAGAGCCTGCTGGAGCTCCTCAGACTGTCCTCCCTCCTGACACTTCATTAAGAGAAATTTTTATCTTTTGAATGCCTCTGTATGCCCTCATGCCCTTTTTAATGTTCCTTCTTCCTGTCCTTCCAACCGAACTGCCTCTCTCTTCTGCCTCATTCTGTGTATTGCATTTTTCCCATCTGAAAGGCAGGTTACAGTGTTAAGTTCAACTGAAATCTCCTCATTTAGAGACTGGCCCTACCTTTTTCCCTTCTGTATTACACAAGTGCTCTCTGCTTGTGCTTGGCTGTGGTTTACCGAACCATGCTCATTCACCTTGTCTGAACACATACACATCATTCATTCTATTGGTGAAAGTCTCGAAACCGCATTGCAGTGAGGAACATTTAAACTGGCTGTCTGCAGCTGACACCATTAAGATAATTACTATTGACAATTAAACCACAGTTGTGAGAATGACCACGTGCAGAGAACACTGCAGTTCTATCTCATTAGCAGCTACAAATTTCCTCTTTGATAAATCTCGCCCCCTAAGGTACTTCAGCTCATTGACTATGGGCAGCTGCTCTCCTCTTACCCGTAAGGGAATGATTCCACCTTCCTCTGGGAGGCAACTGTGAATTCACATTTGGAGGTACCCATTCTCATTTTAGCTCCTTCATTGGCTGCTAAGCATTCAAACATACTTTTTAAACATGAAGAAAGAAGAAAAATGCAATATGCAAACAGCAGCCAACCCAGTCATGGACATTAAAACTTCAAATCCTCCCGTATTTTACCTATGCCATGACAAGACTTGGAATGAGTATGCCTCAGTGCCAAACTTCAGTGAAGACTGGGAGACCAGGGTTTGGTTGCCAGCTTCAGTCAAGCGAGCTGCTCACTTCTCAGTCAAAAGGAAGGGCAATGCAGTTCCCAACTCTGGAAAGTAAGAACCACGGTCCACCATCAGATGCTGATAGACAGTCACTATCCACAGCTTCTTCAAACCTTTCCCAAGACCAAACTTTTCCTTCAATGACTGCTGTAATTGCAGCTTCACCCCCCAGCCAGTATTCTTTCACTGAAGAAGGAAAAGGTATCACTAACAATGCTTCTAAAAGCTTTCCTCACCACTGGCATCTACCAAAGGCCATTTGTGTTGTCATAGTGACAAACGTAGGCTGCCTTCTAGCTACATCTTGTTTCCATGATTGAACATCCATTTATAGACTATATCACAGATGTCATCTAGAATGCCCAATGAGTTCTTCTGTAAATTGAATTCATTTTACACTGAGTCCGCAATCAGGTGATCCCAGGCCAAACTGCATGGATCATTTCTCATATTTCACACTGCAGGAGGACAGGACACCCCCTGGTGCTGGAATCCTGCTGCTAAGTACTCGTGTCAGTTATCGTGACGCTAAAATGTAGTGTCTCCTATAATGGTCATATCCACGGGGGGATTGTGCTCAGGGCTGAAGATTAAAATGAAGGTCATGTGACAGCAACACACGAGAAACAGCCAAAAACGAAGAAAAGAGCATCAGTGGATAATCATTTGCTGCAGTTCATCACCTGTGTGAGTTTATGAGTGCCTACAGGCCTCCTCAACCTACAGTACCTAGCTAGAATTTCATAGATCATATCCAAATCAAGCTATGATCAAGTAATTCTTGCCTTTGTCTTTACCCAAGTGCCCACCATGAAATCGATCATTGACTTTTTTAGCCCATACTTTCATGGTTGTATGATATTTCCAAACAGTCATAATAGAGGCGTACGATCATGAATGTTGCTTTACATGAAAGGTTACTCCTGGGCCAAGCCCATTTACTTATGCCCTTAATCTGATCCAGTACACTGCCACAGATGTAATGCTACAAGGACTGAATGAACTGTGCCAATGGCCAAACATTTGGACGGAATGCCAAGTACCCTAAACCTGAGAACAGAGTACATCTCTTTGACTTCAGGCGTAGTTCCCCCCAGGGGTGGAGCGCTACAGCTATACTGAATTCCAATAGAGTCCAAACACCCAGCAAACATTAGCCTCAAAAAATGTATCTACAAAGCAGTGGCTTATCGGTCGCGCGTCTCCTCTGTCCTTTCCCCTGCAGGCAGTATTCCCAGTCCTGCTTCTTTAGCGTGCAGCACCATTATCTTTCCCCCTCATCACGTCCCAATGAATTTGCCAAGGGAGAGGAGAGAGAATTCACTTTCTAATTTCACTCTGCGGCTGCCAGAGGATGAGACTGTGCATGTATGGCCAGGTTCAGCCACTGATGGGATGGAGATAAGGAGAGAGGGAGAAATAGGCAATTGTAGGGGAGGACTGAAGCCATTTTGTTTCATTTCATTGCATCTGTAGCACTGTGTATTATATACTGTACACTTCCAATGTCTTATTATTCCAGATGGTTTTGAATTTGTATTCCAAATGTTACAAAGGGACAGATGGAGTAAGCAGATGCCTATAGCAATATCCATATAAACCTATTGTTCACCTGAAAAGTATCATCATGTTGCAAATCTGCTGGACCGAAGTAAGCACCAGTTCTCACTATGCACAGATAGGCAGGCTGTCGCTGCACACACAGATGAGCACATGTAATGAAGATCAATCAACCTGGATCCCTGACTTTCCCACCGCACTCCCCCAGTGCTTCATACACAGAGGATGTTACAAAGAGGCGATGTGTCAGTCCTCAGGTGAATTCACAGACTGAAGTGACAGGCAAGGGTACAAGAGGACAGGCCAAGAGGAAAAGCTTAAACTTAAGAGCGCCGCTCGCTGCATTTGACGAGAGACAGCAGAGAAAGGGAAGTGCTGAAACAGCACGTCGCACCCACCAGACAGAGAACGGGACGTGACTCTGAAGAAGAGAAGACAGAGAGCTAGAGAGAGAGGAAGGGAGATGGTGGAGGGGGCAGGGTGGGAGGAGAGGGGGCCGGTATAAGAAAAAGGTTGGCGGGGGAGAGACTTTTTTGTGGTTGACTGCCCACAAGAACATCAATTTGAAATGCAATTATTTGAAGGGGACAGTCGCGAAAGAGCGGGGAGGGTGGGAGAGAGGGAGAGAGGGAGGGAGACATCATTAGAAAGGAAAAGAGAATGTAGAGGGGATAAAACGCGGACCGCGCCAAGGTCAGCAGCGGCGCTGCGAGACGGATCATGTAACTCCTGTCTGCCGCTGCACGCCTGACAAATAGCTACCTGCGCTGAGGCAACGCTGAGAGTTATCTCACGCGCACGGGGCGCAAATGCAAACACGGATACGCATCATGCGTGCGGCCGTTAACACGCAGGACTCCGTGAGCGTGCGTGCATGCGGTATGTTTGCGTACTGTTACACACTGCAGGACAACAGGACGCCCTCCGGCTCTGGGATCCAGCCATTACGTGCGCTCCTCTGCAGTCGTGCTGAAATGCAGGGTCTCGGTATGGGACGCATCCACAGGGGCATTTAGCTCAGGCCTGAAGATTACAATGAGGGTTGGCAGCACAAAATAAAATAAGTCATGTCAAAATTTGCTAATTACGCTTTTTGGCAAAGTCTCAAAGCGTACGTACTTTTAGTGTGCTTTGTGTGCTTTGGGGAGCTTAAACCCTGCGCTCTCTGTTTCCCTCTATCCTGCTGGTTCAGATAGATTCATTTGTGTCTCCGTGCATAAGCTGCAGCTCGAACGATGAGCAGAATCCTGCGACAGTTGGGTTCCTGCACGGATCTCCGTGGGTGGGCATAGCGGATGACACCCGCCGGTGGCCACGCGCCACTTTAACGAGCGTCAGCGGGTGATCATTTGCCGCAGCTCATCACCTGTGTGAGCATCTGCGTGCGTGGGTGTCGACCGATGATGTGTGTGTTTGTGAGTGAGGGAGGAAACGAGGGATGAAAATTCAGGGGGACAGACAGGGGTGCGACAAACCATGGATTCGTATTGATGCATCGATACTAAAGCAGAGAAGTATCGATGTTGTTTGTGAGAATCGATCCATGCCATTGCGGTTTATTTATTTTTATTCATATTCATGTAGGAATTGGGATGAAACCAGAGCATTTGCGACAATCCCATTTATCTTTTTATGTATAGTGTCATTTGAATGACATAGAATGAACTCAGACACTCTCCACTTCTTTAAAAGCAGAGAATAATTTTATGGTTATTTTGAATCATATTGTATCGAATTGTATCATATCAAGTCGTATCGCATAGTGCTGAAGTGAATTCCTCAATACATTCCAACACATTGTATTGCATCATTGTTAAGACAGTGGTTTAAACCCCAGGTGTCTTTGTGTGCGTGTGTGGTGAGGGCGGCGGCACAGAAAATCCCGCTCTTCGATAAAGTGTCTTTTTTGGCACCCCCTGCTTGCTCCCCGTGTCCCGGCCGTGGGTTCAGCCCATCTGACTGAAGCCACCCTCGTAGCGCCCTTCAATGACTCTCCCGCTGTTTTAATCAGTTTGCTGGGCCAGATTAACATTCTCTAATCCCCAATTATACGCCTCCCCCCCACCCCCTTTCTGCTCCTCTCTTTCTGCGCGGGCTGGCAGCGGGAAGCGTCAGAGGCGGGATTTAGAAAGAGGCTGACATGAAGGGAGGGGAGGGTGGGGATGAAAGGAGGGATTAGACAGTCTGGGGTTAAACGACAACAGAGACACACCAGAGTGGCTACAAAGCGTGCGGTGGGTTCAGAGAACGCCGGCACTCCAAGCCATACGGAAAACGCCGCTGTGATGTTCAAGCCTATAGAGAGACGTGACTGTGTTGCAGCATCGCACACAACACTGGCACTCTGCACCAGCCCTACAGAGAGCAACTGCAGCGTGCATCAACACTATAGAGAGCACTAACACTCTGTAACAGCACTATAGAGAAGCTTCACGCTGTGTATCAACATTATATAGAACGCTAACACTCCGTATCAACACTATAGAGTTGGCTAACACGATATATCAACAATATGTAGAACAGTAGCAGTCCATATCAACATTACAGAGAATAATAACACTGTGTATCAACACTACAGAGAACACTAACACTCTGTGACAGTGCTAAAGAGAACACTAACACTTTAACATCACATGTTACAGACCACTGACTCACTACAGACACACACACACACTGCTCCGTAGAGAACAGCGAGGCTACAGTATATAGCACCAGTAAACAGAACACTGACACTATAACGTTGCTGTATATAACAATGACATTCTGTAGAACCTTTCTGATGACGAGGATAGAGAGAATCAATTGAGAGAGAATACAAGAAAATCAATCAATATGAAATATCAAACCATCTTCCTTTCTGAGGAATGTGTGTGCCATTTCTTTTGACAATTGACTATTTTCCTTACTATAAAGAAAATGTTCAATTTAGCAAAAAACCTGACTCTCCCCTGCTGCCCCACCCTTGTCAAACAAAATGTGCATGCTCCTTTCCTGCTTTCCTCAACATTAACTCACTCCCCCCTCTCCCCCTCTCTCTCTCTCTTGCCTTGCAGAAGGGTCACATAAGTAAAATGCTGTACTCTGTTGATGGGGAAGGTCGAATGAAGGTTGCAGTATGACATTCTGTTTTGTATGCTGTTAGTTGTGCCGGCTAACTGTGCCATCTAACCTCCACTCAGGGCACTGTTAGCCTGTGTGAGTGTGTGCATGCGTTGGGTATACACACTCTGTGGATCTGTTCTTGCCGTGATGTGAAAGTGCTTTTGTATTTTGGTGCAGTCCCCCCTCCCCCTCTCTTGCCTGTGTCTGTTCATGTACTAACCCTTTCTTGGACAGTGCTTTCTGTAAAACAGTTACTCTTTTTCCTCCCAAAAAACCTTACAAACCACATCAATTAACCCCTGGAGTCATCCCTCTGCCTCTCTCTTTGTCTCAGTGCGGTGACGTTCATGCAGCAGACTGTTCCAGTGTGTCCACATGTTCTCTGTTTGAAGCAGTGTTTGTGTTTTGAGAGTAGTGAATACAACTCAGATTCTGTATGTTTTCTTTCTCCTTTCTTATACACCGCTGCTGTCCCTTTGTGCCTCCATCTTAACACATCTCACGTTGCTACCTGCTAACTCTTTACCCACCTGTCTCTGCCCCCTCCCTCCTTCCCTCATTCCTTTGCCCACCCACCCCCTTCCTTGTAATCATTGGCCTGTCCCTTTTGCTTGTGGTCCACTCCGTGTGTACCGATCCGATCGTGCTTTGTGCTGTCCTCATTGACGTACTTCTCTCTTCCTCCCCCCCAATCCTGCCTCCGTTCCCCTCCAACCCTAATCCCACCTCCATTCCCCTCCAACCTTAATCCCACCTCCATTCCCCTCCAACCCTAAACTCACCTCCGTTCCCCTCTAACCCTAATCCCATCTCCATTCCCCTCCACCCCTAAACTCACCTCCATTCCCCTCCAACCCTAATCCCACCTCCATTCCCCTCCAACCCTAAACTCACCTCCATTCCCCTCCAACCCTAATCCCGCCTCTGTTCCCCTCCACCCCTAATCCTGCCTCCGCCGCCCTCCCCATGTCGTTCAACCGCACCTCCCCCTCCTCTGGCTCTCTCTGCAGGTGAACGGGAAGGAGCTGTCCCGTCTGTCCCAGGAGCAGGCCCTGGAGGCCCTGCGCTCCACCCGGGACCCGCTCCTCGCCCAGGTGCTCCGCCGGGGGCCGAGGAGGAAGGCGGGAGCGGGGGCAGCGGCGGGGGGCGCCACTCTGGCGGTGACCTCGGGCCAGACAGGGTGCGTGGACAGCGGGACCCAGACGGACATCAGCTTCCAGCACATGCTCACACTGGGGAGGCTGAGCCACCCGCCCGGAGGCCCCCCCGCACCCAACTCCTCCCCACCGCTGCCTCCCATCCTGGAGCCCTACATGCTGAACGAGCTGTGAGTGCCTGTGCCGGCCGTTTGTGTGTGTGCACATGCCTGTGGGCATATACTAAAGTGTGTACATACATGTATGTGTGTGTGTGCTGGCAGATGCTTAATGCTTGTGCATGTGTGGTCATATATGTGTGTGTGTGTGTGTGTGTGTGTGTGTATACCCTGTGAGAGTGCTCCTGACTGCTGTCCTTGTTCTCTCAGCCCCCCCATAGAACATGAGTACTACGACCCAAACGACTACTTCGACATCTCGCAGCACGAAGTCGACAGGCAAGACGAGATGGAGTACGAGGTGCGACTCCCTCTCAAATTCCCGGTCCTCACAGCGGGTGCCTGTCCTGTCCGTCTCCCTCACCCCCCCACGCATGCATCCCCACCGGTTGTGGCGTTCTCAGGCCGGACCGCGCGGCCGCTCAGCGTCAGGCATCTCGCGTGGGATCAAACGCCGCGCTCCCGGCGCCGTGCCGAGCTCAAACAGACGCCGCGCGCTCCCCACCTCTCCTCCCCTTGAAGCGCGTCGGCAGCGCGGCGGTGCGACGCTGCCGGCTCGTTAAACGCGGCTGTGTCACTCCCATCCGCTCCCCGGGCGGTTTGAGTTCCGCGCCGCGCCGGCTCCGCCTTTGAACCGCACTTAGCATTTGCAGGATCTGTCACTGCAGCGAGCGCGACGCCGCTGCTTTGTGTTGACTCCATTTTCTCTCTCTCGCACTCTCTCTCTCTCAGCTCAATTCAGTTCAGTTCAAGTCAATGGTGCTTTATTAAGAGGGTAAACATGACAAAGCAACAATGTAAGCAGTGTTAAATCTGAATACAACTATACAGAGTCAAAGACAGCATATATAGATGCAGGGATATATTAAGTCCAAGAGACATATGTACACAGACACAAACATTTGTGTAACAGAGGAACAGTACAGAAGTAACAAACAACGATTACATGTAGTGGTACATTTCATTATATATTTTATATACATACATATATAATACATATTAATATGTCACTGTTTTACATTTATTTACATTTATTCATTTGGCAGATGCTTTTATCCAAAGTGACTTAGAAGTGAGGCAGAGTACATCACAAGCAAAAAACCATAAGGAGTAGTCCCCTCATACTGTGCCACGCTCTCTTCTTCAGGAGGTGGAGCTGTACAAGCCCCACCAGCAGGACAAGCTGGGACTGACGGTGTGCTACCGCACAGACGACGAGGAGGACCTGGGCATCTACGTGGGAGAGGTGAGGGAGGGGCCGAGAGCCGCGCTGTGGGATCGAATTTGCCCCCCACGTGTTCGTTCAGGGTGTGTGTGAGCACGTACTAACTGCAGATTCTCTCTCTCTCTCTCTCTCTCTCTCCCTCTCTCTCTCCCTCTCTCTCTCCCTCTCTCTCCAGGTGAACCCCAACAGCATAGCGGCTAAAGATGGGCGGATCCGAGAGGGGGACAGAATTTTGCAGGTACTGACCTGGGCCTTCGTCTGCTGTAGTGCAAATTGGGGAAGAAAATTAAGCTCCCTTTTCAAAACCCAATAAACAAAAATGAAAACCAAGATTACAAATGTTCAAGATTCTAAAATCTCAACATGCATTTTGTATCACATACAATTTGGCGAAGCCCTGATGCACTTCCCTAAACACAGAGTGTTTCAATTAGGATTAAAGAAAACCTTTCTTCCGCTAGGGAATTGACCAGACTCCAAAATGGAATATGTATTTAAATCCATGTGGGTGATTTAAATTCACGAGACCTGAAATCAGCAACACCCTGTGCATTCAGTGAGATTCAGCAATTGCATCAGGAGTTTAGGTATTTAGGTATTACGAGTTTAGATATTAGGCAACTATTAATTACAGCTATTTGAAAGCACATGAAAAACTGTGTATACTCCTCTGCCTGACTGCTGAAAACAAGCATGATTAATGAACTTGTGTTTTGGAAAACGTTTTTGGGTTGCAAAATGCATTAATGAGCCTCACACAAAAGGGTCTGCAATCAGTGTATGTGCTGTCAGAGCGTACAGTTTTGTGTTCTCAGAAATGAGCATGAGCTTCATTAATGAATAATTACAAGTAGTTGTAATAATTAAATCATACACACACAGAGGAAAGCACTGAATGTATTACATATATATTACACTGATGGCAGATGAACACGTTGCCTGAGGACCATGCCTTTGTACAGATCATAGTGCTGTATAGCTGATAGTACTATCAGGAGAATTACTCCAAGATTCCCCCAGCAATGCCTGGAAAATCCTTTAAGACTTACAGAGCAGATCAATTACACTGCCTGCTGTCAGTTTGGCCCATATCTTTATAATCCTTTTATCTCAGTCTGAAGTTATCTCAGTCTCATTCTTGTCATCTTAATTTCCATTATTTCAGAATTAAATTTATAATAAAATGACCAACTGCTGCATGAATGTATCCAATGTATGTGCGCGAATTCTGCCGTGTGATATTCTAATTATTTGATCTTTAGAGCGGAAACAGTTGAGCAAATGAAATTAAAAGTGACCAGATATGACAGCGGTGAAATTAGAACATCCATCAAAAAAAGACAGTGATGCCACATCTGTGACTAATTGACAATCTTGCGGGTTTGCTGCAACGTGCTGGATCTAAATGAACCTCCACAGTGAACGGTGGGTCTCCTACCCCTCCCCCACTCCCCCTTTCCTTCCCTCAGATCAACGGAGTGGACATTCAGAACCGGGAGGAGGCGGTGGCCATCCTGACCAGAGAGGACAG
Organism: Megalops atlanticus; assembly: GCA_019176425.1. NCBI lineage: Eukaryota > Metazoa > Chordata > Actinopteri > Elopiformes > Megalopidae > Megalops > Megalops atlanticus. The sequence goes on along the minus strand of CM032879.1, from coordinate 7,127,287 downwards.
CACCAACATCTCGCTGCTCCTGGCCCGGCCTGATATTGAGGTGAGGCCCGCGCTACGACATAGCCAGCTGCACTAGGAGAAGCTGCAGTGTGATTAGTCATAGAGCCACACAGACACACACCCATGTACACACACATACACTCTGATACAGATAGACCCACACACACTGCCACAGAGACAGACAGGCAAACACACACACACACACACACACACACACACACTGTGCCACAGACACACACTCTGTAACAGATAGACCCACACACTCTGATACACAGACACACGCTGTTAGAGACACACACACTGAGTTACAGACAGATCCACACACTTTGCCATAGAGACAGTCACAAACACACACTCTGCTGCAGAGACACATAAAAACACACACGCGCACACACACACACACACACACACACCGTGCCACAGACACACACTCTGTTACAGATAGACCCACATACTCTGATACATACACACACACACATACATACACACACGCACACACACACACACACACACACCGCTTTAGGCTGGGAGCATTGTGCTGTTATGAAGGCTGGCAGCGCTGATTATGTGGATGCGTCTCCCCCATCCCCTCCGCTCACTTACGCTGCCACTCAACGCCCGGCGCTCCCACCAGCACATTCTCAACAAACCAATTCCTATCATACACCGGCCTAATGGGGAGAAAGGCTGCAGCCACCTTACAGAATGGAAAAACAGCCCCGGGGAGCAAAGCGCTCTGATATCCCGACACACCGAGAGCACGGAGAGCGGGACAGCTGAGCTGATGGGCTGAGACCTCCGCCTCTGCATGTGGGATGGACCTTACAGCCCAAGGTTATTCAAATAACTATTACATACAGAGCAATTTTATACCATTTTCTGCAAAAAAACTGATTATATTCAATTCTTGCATTTTGTGTCAGCGGTTTCATGGAACACATTCCGTCACCAAGACAACAAATCCTGGTAGAAATGAACGGTTCAGCTGACAGAGGGGAGAATGGCAGGGTAGAGTTGTGTGCGTGGCGGAACACAAGGGATCGCTCACCAGAAGGCCGATACTTCACACTGGCGGTAATCGGGGATTGGAGGCGGATCCGCCACCCGCTCCACGTGGAAACGAGCGAAATAGGTCAGCGCACGGCGGTTCCCGAATCGGCGCTCTCCACAAATGATAAGAGACAGGGCGGGGGTGGCGGTGGGGGGTGGTGGAGAGGAGGAGACCAATAAGGGGAGAGAGAGAAAAGAGGGGGTGATAGGGAGGAAAGGCAGAGGGGGAGAGGGAGGGGGGATCTTTCCAGCCTGCCAATGTTCCGTTCCTTTGTTCCCTCAAGGTCACCGCTCCCACAGAGGCGACGGGACGCTGCCCGTCTGAGATACGGGGCTTACGAGCCGGCAGCGTGACACACGCATTAACTGGCCCGTGCTGTCAGCCGGATACAGCGCCACCCACGGGGAACGCTGTCAGGGACACCCTCACCCTCACCCTAACCCTCTCACTCTCACCCTAACACCCTCACCCTAACCCTAACCCTCTCCCTCTCACCCTCACCCTAACCCTCTCACTCTCACCCTAACACCCTCACCCTAACCCTAACCCTAACCCTCTCACCCTAACACCCTCACCCTAACCCTAACCCTCTCACCCTCACCCTAACCCCCTCACTCTCACCCTCACCCTCACCCTAACCCTAACCCTCTCACTCTCACCCTCACCCTCACCCTAGCCCTAACCCTCTCACTCTCACCCTAACCCCCTCACTCTCACTCTCACCCTCACCCTGAGCCTCTCACTCTCACCCTAGCCCTAACCCTCTCACTCTCACCCTAACCCCCTCACTCTCACTCTCACCCTCACCCTAAGCCTCTCACTCTCACCCTCACCCTCACCCTCACTCTCTCACTCTCACCCTAACCCTCTCACTCTCACCCTCATACTAACCCTCACTCTCACCCTCACTATCACTCTCACACTTTTCCCCTATTAAAAACATACAGTGGTTACATACACTTACAAAAACATCCCAGCAATAAAATGCAGCCGCAGACCTGAGGATGGGCACAAACTGGGAACATTTTACCAGACATGGCCAGCAGCCCCTCTGTGGGGGGACAGGCAACACGCAAGCACCAGCAGGGCTGGCATTATAACAACGCCACTGCAAAATGCTGAACACATACATACGGTTGGGACTAGAAGGCAATGATGGAGGTAAAGCTCACCCTCCCCCAACCCCCAACTCTCACACACACACACACACACACACACACAGACACACACACACACACACATGCAAGCACGCACATTTCCCAGTGGACAAAAGCAGTTATGAAAGCAGGGAGAAAAGGCAGGAGGAGAAAGCAGACCTCAAAAAAGTGAAGAGCTGAGAGGAGACAGAAATACAAAGAGGGAAAGGAGAACAGGCTGAGCAGGTATAAAAGAACAGAGATCAGGGGCTTACTTTAACTGGCAAGGGACACAGAGCGAGAGAGAAAGAGAGGGAGAGGGAGAGAGAGAGAGAGACGAGGTATGAATCAGAACGAGCCGGGCAAGACAATCAATGCCCTCAAGCGCGCAAGAACTCGAGAAAAATTACGATCGAAATCCAGTCGATCTCAGCCTCAATAAACAGAGACGGCGCTGTCCCGATTTTTCATTAAAGAGCGCCGCGGTACTTGGGAGCTCTCTGTCAGGTTGCAGAGGACTCCCCGTTTCAGATCCCCCAGCCACTACACTCCGCTCTCGTATCCTCAGGGGTGAGGCTCCGCCGAGCAGAATGCCAAAAAGAAACAAGCGTGGAGACGCATACGGGAGCGGCGGCCGCGTGTCCAATATGACCTCGCGACACGTGCGCAAAAACCTCTGCCGCCCTTATGAAAACTTGACGGATCTGAACAGGCACCTTTTTCTGGGATTAGTTTTTATTATGGGGGGAACTGAAAAGCGTGCGGTCTGCAGGTGTGAGGGTATTCCCACGAATCCATGCATTTTTCATGGAGGGCATTGAATATTCAGTTTCGGGGGGGGGTTTCTGTGAGGGGTTGTGGGAACTGTGGGACGGTAAGATGCAAATGAGGTTTCTTCGTTATCAAACAACCTCATCAGTTTGGTGTGAGCCCTTGAAAGCGTTGTTTTTGTGCGTGACTACATTCTTGAAATTTAAAAATACATCAAAATGTCAGCTTGAGCTTACCAAATTGCAATTTTGGCTTTACTTGGATTGTGGAGGAGGTGAGTGAACAGCAGAAAGAATTAATCAAACGGGTCTGGTCATGAATCAAACGGGGAATGAGACCAAAACGTAGCTAAATCCTTGATTGCAGCAGTATGGCAGGGCATGTGTTATCTTTAGCAGTGGCCTTTAACCAGAGAGCTGAAACTGAAATCTGCTATAAAATGTCCTCCAGGATTATATGCTGGTGAATGTGTCTGTAACTGATCAGTAAAAGGTACCACATGGTCAACCCTTATGTTTGGCTTTATATCACCATCTAGTGTTGCTGGTGAGTTTTATTTACAAAGGACTAAAGAGTGAATATAAAAGGGCAATAATGTGCCCAGTGGCACATACAAAGAAGAGTAACAAAATCAGTTGCTTGTGAGTATGATACTAAAATTATAACAGCAATACTTCATTACACAAAAATCTGTTTAAATTTTTGGTGGGGGCTGAGGTTCAAAAGAGATCAAAAGAGACAAACGTTCATTCATCTCAAGGGAAGAAAAAAGCATACAAATCAAAAATCTGCATTCAAACAAACAAGACACAAGTGATCATATGACCTTGTGAGCCCATTCACATTTACTCCCTTAAAACTAACGGAATACCTTGGGGGCACATCTTGAATTGGCTGTGGTGCTCTATCCAAAGAAGTAACTTCACAAGCGCAGACAGCGATCAGAGCTGGTTGATGGACAAGGTCAAATAACCTTCAGTCAAGCCATCACAAAGCGTTACACCCGCGCATTTCTGATTTGTGGAAAAGGGCTGCAGAATACAAATAAGGCCAGAACTGTTATCATAGCATGACTGAGCTGAGGCAAGGCAGAGTCAGACGACTCCGCTTTGACATTGCTTTCAAGACAGATGAATAACAATTTCAGACATTGATCTCCCCTAACAAGCCAAACTAACAAAACATGGCAATTTATGCTTATGCCGATATGACAAATAGTTCGACTTACTATAGTAAGAGAGCTGTTTGCTGCAGTGCTCCTCAGTAATAGGCTAAGACACCTGGCCCGTGGTAATCTTTTGTTTGATGACATTTGGGGGGTGTGGCCCTACATAATGAGCCGATAATGAGCTAAGCCAGACAGATTGAGCCAGGGGAGTTCATTTGCATGTTTGCTTTTTGAATATTAAACACCGTTTAGGCATGTACGTGATTATTTGCGCATGAAGATGAGGAGTCGCACCTGACTGAAATGACAAGGTTTTTAACCACATTTGATGGTTAATTAGTCCTGCTGTCACACAACGTCTAAATCACAGACACAAGCGTTGCTGATTGTCAAATTCCTCACAGATGAAATAATTACATTGGCTCTCTGGCTGCTTTCTGGCATATCCAAACTACCTTTATGGACACACTATCCAGGCTGTTCCACCATGTTAAGCAGCCGGTTCCAAACAGTACCTGGGGTCTTCTTTTTCAGCAGGGATGGGCAGGTTCAACCACAGTTTCCAGTTCTGGCTTCCATTCGACCTCAAGTTTAAATCACGGCGAGTCAGTCACTGGATGGGAACTAGAAGCATCTGTTATTTCAGGTGTTAATCAGCCTCTGATTTTAGAGGGAACTCTAAATCTGGGAAAATTCTCCTCAGGAAATCACATAAGGACGCACCTGCAAACATATCTTAATTTTAGGAAGCAAATTGAGTTCTTAAGTGCACTTAGTGAAATAGACTGCTCGTTTGAATATACCAACTCCCAATGCACCCATTTTGCATACTTAGCTATCCCTTTTGAAAAGAAGGCACTGTGATTATACTGGGAGGAAAACTGGGTTACATGTTAGCACAGCATGCATGCAACACTTCCTCTGAAAATCAGCAATTGTTTATTGTCTCATCCTCTTCTGCTTCTAACAGTGATTCAAAAGCACTTAATATTGGAATGTGTATATATGTCTCTAATGAGTTCGTGTTTTCTTTTCCCTCAACAATGGCAATAATCAACTCCCAACAATACAACAAACAACAATGATCTTCATGAAAAAATGGCAACTCCCAACGACACTCAACAATATCGACCTTTACCACTGACCAACACGTCAAAACAAGCACAAACATATATGTTGCTGCCAATGATGCTGCCAATGATAACAAATTGCACAATTGGATTGATGTGAGATGATGACACCCTCTGTTCCTGTATTTGTTTTTGACCCACCCCTCGCCTTTGCCCCTCAGAATGACAACCAGCTGGACCCTGATGAGCTGGACTTGGAGCTGCCAGTCGGCATGGGGATGGAAGCCCTGGACAACGCCGCCCACCTGGCCAGCCCCCACAGGCAGAGAAAAGGGAGCTCGTCCGGAGGCGGGCGAGGGGGCATGGGGGGGGACAGGCGCGGCCGCCCCCCTTACAGGGACTCCCCGTCGCTACGCCAAACCGTCCTCAGCAACAGCCAGGAGCTGGACAGCGGCGTGGGCCGGACGGACGAGAGCACCCGCAACGAGGAGTCCTCCGAGCACGACCTGCTGGGGGACGACCAGACCAGCGCCTCCAACACCAACGCCACCAACACCCCGGGCAGCATGCGCAAGTTCCGCGCGGGCCGGGGCGACACCCCGCCCCTGCTCCACGCCCGCGACTTCCACTTCAGCACCGAGTCCCTGCTGGCGCTGGACTGCGGCGGGGTGGCGGGGGAGCGCGTCGGCGGCTACGTCCCCGACCCCGTGGCGATGATGATGCCGGGCCTGACCGAGGAAGAGTGCGAGCGGTACCGCGAGCTGCTGGAGATCAAGTGCTACTACGAGAAGAACGGCAACGCGCTGCTGGCGCTGGGGGCGGAGCGGGCCCGCGGAGGGGGCCGCGTCCCGCTGGACATGAACCGCAACGAGAGCCTGATGCAGCACGAGATGGCGCTGCTGGAGGAGGAGCTGCGCCACCTGGAGTTCAAGTGCCGCAACATCCTGCGGGCGCAGAAGATGCAGCAGCTGCGCGAGCGCTGCATGAAGGCCTGGCCGCTGGAGGAGGCGGCCGGCGAGCGGCCGGCGGGGGCCGGGGCCGGGGCCGGGGCGGGCGCGGCCGGCCTGGGGAGCGAGGACCCCTCCCACCATGAGCTGTCAGACATCACCGAGCTGCCAGAGAGGGAGCGCTCGGACAAGGACAGCACCAGCGCGTACAACACCGGCGGGGAGAGCTGCAGGAGCACCCCGCTGGCGGGAGAGCAGTTCCCACCGCCCTCGGCGCACGGGGGGGACGACTCCAGCAACTCCGCCACCCTCCAGAGCCGCACCCCCAGCAGGCACAGGGAGCGGGGGGAGCGACAGGCCAACCTCAACCGCCCCTACTCGCCGAGCGCCAACAGGAGGTACGAGGAGGGCGGCGAGCGCGCCAGCCCGGCGACCAAGTTCCGCTCCCTGTCCCGGGACGGGGCGGCCCGGAGGGGCTCGGAGGGGGCGATGAGGAGGAGCCCCAAAGGCAGCGGGACGCTGGACAGGGGGGGCGGGCGCAGCGCCGACACCAGCCCCTACTTCTCCCGCCGCCACCGCGTGACCAAGCTGCCCGAGCGCTACCAGAGCTGCATGCAGCTGCGCTCCGCCCCCGCCGCCGACCCCCTGGCCCCCGCGGACTGCGCCGAGGACAGGGGCGGGGCGGGGGCGGCCGGCGAGACCAGCGGGGACCTGAGCCCCATGAGCGTCGGCAGCTCCTCCCCCAGCCGCGGGGCAGCGGCCGGAGCCCTCCCCGGCCTCCCTCCTCCTGCCCCCGGCGCCGCCGCTGCCGCCCGCCTCCCCGCGGATGGAGTGGAAGGTGAAGGTGCGCAGCGACGGCTCGCGCTACGTGGCCAAGCGGCCCGTGCGGGACCGGCTGCTGAAGGCGCGCGCCATGAAGATCCGCGAGGAGCGCAGCGGCATGACCACGGACGACGACGCCGTCAGCGAGATGAAGATGGGCCGCTACTGGAGCAAGGAGGAGCGCAAGCAGCAGCTGATGCGCGCCCGCGAGTACCGCCGCCGCCGCGAGTTCATGATGCAGAGCCGCCTGGACTGCCTGCGCGAGCGCGAGCAGCAGGGCGCCGCCGCCGACGGCAAGCCCGGCCAGCAGGGGGCGCCGCAGGAGGCCAGCATCCTGGAGCTCAGCCAGAGGAAGAGCATGAAGAAGCGCAGCCGCAGGATCCTGGACAACTGGATCACCATCCAGGAGCTGCTGGCCCACGGCACCCGCTCCCCCGACGGCAAGAAGGTCTACAACCCCCTGCTGTCAGTCACAACGGTGTGACGGCGGGAAGGGGGGAGCAGGGAAGGGAGAGTTTCGAGGGAGTGGGGGGGAAGGGAGAGATTACACAAAATAGAGGGTAAGGGAGGAGAGGGATTGAGCAAAGGAAGGGGGTTAGCAGCCCGCTGCTTTCTATCATAAAATAGGGAGGGAACAGGGGAGAGAGTGCAGCGATAGCACCTGCCGCTATACATCACCACTGCATGAAGGAGGACAGGAGGGAGGGGCCAAGGTAACAGAGCCTATCACACACTGCTATCTGTCACTACTGCCAGGGAGAAGGGATTAAACAGGAACCAGAGAGAGAGGACTGGCAGAAATCAGCATTTTCAAGAAGCTCAGGTGAGAATGGACACAAAATTACTGACAAATTGAACATCTGGCATCAAGTGCTTGAAAAACAAAAGACTCCTTGTGACAATACCTTACTGAATGGAATATTACAGCAACAATAACCTACCAAAATATCTACTGGTTGAGACATTTTTGATACATATAAATATATGAAGCAGAAGACTTGCCATCCCATCTATGGCAAGACCATTTGACTCATTCACAACCTTTGGCATCCCCTCAAATTAGGACTGCCCCATCTGAGTTTGGCATCTGTACAGGAACCAAGAGTGCACTCACTTTACAAAAGAGTGGGAGACTCCCAAAGGGTCATAACATTTTTTTTGGCAAAGCACAGAGGACCCATGCAAGACTTTCACTGTCAGAAAATGCCAGCAGTTAAGCTAACGTCTGAGTGAAAGACATCGGCCACTCATTACAACGTGTATGTATAGTGTATGATTTGGTTAGCAGGTGTCCTCAACAAGGGCAGGTTTTGAGGCCTATACTTTTCTGTGCCATATGTTCACAACGTTGGATATTTAATGAAGAAATTCAGGGTAAGTACATTAAGGGTGCAACAGCAGTGCCTCACATGGGATTTGAGCCCGCAACCTCCCAAGCACTATGCCACACTGCCCAGATCAATTTGGTCTTGAACAATGAAAGGAAATCTGAAAGCAGTGCTGTTGCCCACAATTTCAAGAAAGTGAGTGAGGGATTTCTCAAATTGAGTTTTCTATACAGCGTTGTTCTGGCGTGGCTGACACCACAGTGGACTTTACATTCCATGTTAGTGCGCATTGTGTGGTAGGTTTTTTAGAAGTACATGATCACAGAGCTGTTACTGTGATTAGGGACAGAGAATAGCACAGTGCAGGAAGTGGTTGTGATGTTCTGTAATGAAAATAAAGGCACAAAAAGGACAATGACTGGAGTCCAGAAGAGGACCACCCGTCACAGGTTATAAGGGAACACAGCGACCATGCACAAAGTCTTAAATATGTCTGCGGGAGTGCACCGACAGGTTTCGCCCTTCGAACTGTTGTAGGACATGGGTGTGCGACTATAGAACATGCACTGAAGACAACAGTGGTGCATAGCTCTCTGACAAAATGTAAAACACCATCAGAGACTACTGGACAAAAAACAGAGCAAATCCATTTCAATGAATGTGCAATGGCTGTCAATGTCATGGACGCCCCTGGAAAGAGAGGTGGGCATTTCCAGGAGGGTCAGTAAGGTACTGCAACGCAGTACAGAGAAACTGGGCAAAGACTCCGCTGAAGAATTCAAACTGAAAACAGGAGCTTTGACCTGGGCTTTGTTCCCGTCCTGTGATGATGTAATGCACAGCATCTGAATTAAGAGGCTATGGGAAATGGACTACTGTACCACTGGGGGCCAAATTACACTAAATGCTGGCAGGGTAGAAAATGGTATCCAGGTTTTATGGAGAAAATGCACAGAGCATAATACTGTATATTACTGAAATGAAGTGCATATCACCAAGTCATTAGATAGGTACTGTTGCCTTGCCATTGTGTTTAGATGTACTAGCCTTAAGGGCTTGACAAAGGGAAGGGGCACACCGATACACTGAAAGGCAGGCACACTGGTAACACCCTCTGCTATAAGCACACAGAAGCACAGGAGACTAGAAATACTCCCTCTGAAGCACAGTGGATATACTGAGGACAGGGCAGGAGCCCAGTCGTATGCAGGGAAGGCACACATAGGAAGGAGGCAATGCACTGGGTCATTAGTCCTAGACTGGATGCGAGGGAGAAAAAAAGCACACTCATTACCTGGCACACAGAAAGAAAGGTGGAATTAATCAGTCACCGTAAGCACCCAATAGCACAGCAGAGTATTCACATACTGTACGCTCACGTTCCATTGGCAGAATGACTCTTTTCACAGCAGTGAATTTACAGTGCCCCCTTGAGGTTGTGAATGGTAATTTTAAATTCAACTTTGCTTTGTGCGTGTATGTGTGTGTTGGAGAGGGTCACATATTTGCCACAAGACTGCAAGACAAAACCTGAGACATGAAGGGTTGTTTAATATTGTAAATTCTTTGCATGGCATTGACATCTAGAATTGTGGAGGCCTTTGAAAACTACAAAATATTCTATAAAAAAAGTAAAATATGAAAAAAAGAAACATAAAAAAGCCACTATGCTGTGTGTGGCTGGGTCGTGTAGAGCTGTAGGTTTTTACCTGTGTATGTCATGTATACCTGTAATTCATTTCTCATTTTTAGACTTTGAAAACGCTACATTCTGTTAAGTGCACTCCTGTTTTGTTCAGTGTATTGTAGACAAAGGCAGTGTTCTGGTTCAAGGAAATGTTCTGAAATACAACTTTTATATTAAAATGTTGCTGAATGTAATACAAGCTATTCATGCCTGTTATTCTTACTTCATTTTTGCTAGATTAACTTGTGGATCAGTGTGTGGGTCCCTAGGCTCAAATGGTTTATGGATTATATATCTTACGTATATATACATTTGTCTGCTTCCCTACCTCCCGTGTCCAGTGCTACCCTCTAATTCATTAGCAACAGTTCAATACAAATTTTCCCCAGGTAATCTGTGTCTTTAAAAAAGGCTTATTGATTTAGTATATTTAATGCAATGCTAAATGAATAGAAATTCCTCTGAGAGACATACAGACATGGAGTAACACACTGAGGAGTCAGGAATTCCTAAAACAATCCTAAACCTTTATTACTGACAAGAGGGGGGGAAAAAGAAACAAAGGCAACATTGAAATGAAAAGGTTTTTATACACAAACCCACAACTGCCTGTCTGCAATAATATCAATACCAATAATATTAATAATATAATTATCTGAACCCAGAAGAAACAAAACAAAAAAATTCAAAATGTCTGTAAAGTGAGTTTACAGTGAAGTGTTTATGGGTAGCGATGGAGGGGAGAGGGAAGATGATTTAGGACAGAAGATAGACAGGAAGAGGAGAACAGAACAGGGAAGAGGAGCAAGAGCAAGTAACAGGAGAGGAAAAAAAAGAGGAAACATGTCAGATGATTAAAGAGAGCCATAAGGGAACCTGTTATGGGAGAGTCAAGTAGCACCAAAAACGTGTATGCCTGCTTTTTTTTTGTTTTTTGTCCTTCTTACGTATACTTCCGGAATATTTTTTTCTTCTGTTATGCAAATCCCCTCTCCTGGCAACCTCCCCCCCTCCCAAAAAAAAAAAAAAGGAAACCACGAGACCGAATACAAAAAACACGAGCTTCCTCCTCGCGCTAGTTTTGTCCCAGAAAAACACAAAAATAAAACTCTCAGAGCGAGTGAGCGGGACTGGCTGTGCTCCGACGGCTGCCTCACCATACAAAAAAACACACACGAACCAACACTTGTGTGATGAACGTAAGCGGCAGATACAGCCCCAGAAACGGTACGTGGCGCAGGGGGGGCCGACCTCAGGACCTCCGGGGGATTTGGGGGTGAGAACAAGTCAATACTTGCACCAGGAACGCAAATTGATGAAAGGTTGGCTCTCGTTTCGTTTTCCTTCCTCCCCCGAGAGAGTTAGGTCAGCCGCACTCCGTTGGGGTGGGCAATATGCATGGTGATGGGCATGGCAAACTGGTGATGTGGAGGCGGTGGGGGGGGTGGGGGAGTGGCGGTGGGCGGGGGAATGAAAACTGGGAGTGTAGCATGGGAGCGTCACAAACAGAGGCTAATGAAGTGAGAAGGAGGAGGTGGTGTGGGTGGAGCTACATCCTGCATCTCTCCTCTGTTTGTTCCTTCTGTCTAAAGTTCTCTGGCCCGGTCTGACCATCTGTACACTGCTGAGTCTTCGGTAGTCTGCCGTCTCCCCCGTAGCTGAAGCCACCTCATCACAAGATCTGGGAGGGACAGAGGGAAGAGGGATGAGTCCACAGCTTCCACATTCTGGGAAATAGCTTCACCTTTTCAGAAGTGGTTGCTGTGCAGAGCAAAGACTGCATGCAGAGAAAATCTGATGCATCTCTATAAGAAAAGGTTTTCAGCATAAGGGCTTTTTACACTGTAAGCGCTATGCTTTTTACACTGTAAGCCCTATGCTTTTTCACACTGCAAGCGCTATGCTTTTTGTACCAAAAGCTCTATGCCTTTTTACACCGCAAGTGCTATGCTTTCTACACCGTAAGCAGTATCCTTTTTTACACCGTAAGCTGTATGCTTTTTTACACTGTAAGCACTATGCTTTTTTACACTGTAAGCGCTATGCTTTTTATACCAAAAGCGCTATGCCTTTTTTCACCGTAAGCGCTATGCTTTTTACACCGTAAATGCTATGCTTTCTACACTGTAAGCGCTATGCTTTTACACCGAAAGCGGTATGCTTTTTACACTGTAAGCGCTATGCTTTCTACACTGTAAGCGCTATGCTTTTTTACACCGTAAATGCTATGCTTTTTACACTGTAAGCGCTATGCTTTTTTACACCGTAAGCGGTATGCTTTTTACACTGTAAGCGCTATGCTTTTTACACTGTAAGCGCTATGCTTTTTACACTGTAAGCGCTATGCATTTTTACACTGTAAGCGCTATGCCTTTTTACACCGTAAGCGCTATGCCTTTTTACACCAAAAGTGCTATGCTTTCTACACCGTAAGCAGTATCCTTTTTTACACCGTAAGCGGTATGCTTTTTTACACTGTAAGCACTATGCTTTTTTACACTGTAAGCGCTATGCTTTTTTACAAAGCGCTATGCCTTTTACACCGTAAGCGCTATGCTTTCTACACTGTAAGCGCTATGCTTTTTTACACCGTAAGTGGTATGCTTTTTACACTGTAAGCGGTATGCTTTCTACACTGTAAGCGCTATGCTTTCTACACTGTAAGCGCTATGCTTTTTTACACTGTAAGTGCTATGCTTTTTTACACTGTAGGCACTATACTTTTTACACTGTAAGCGCTTTGCTTTTTACACTGTAAGCGCTATGCATTTTTACACCAAAAGTGCTATGCCCTTTTACACCAAAAGCTCTATGCCTTTTTACAGCATAAGCTCTATGCTTTTTTCCCCTCCAAAGTGTTATGGTTTCTCCCCACCAAAAGCTTTATTTTGGTTAGCTGTTAGCTTCCCATAGACGCTGCCATACCTCTGGGTGGGTGTGTAAGAGTGGTTCAGAGGGCGTGCTGTTGAGGGGGCGTGTCTTCTTAGACTCCGAGGCATCCTGAGACAGTGGGACGCCTTCGCCCCCTCCCCCTGACCTCTGGCTCTTCCTCTTCCTTTTGGAGTCCTTCGTCCGCCCTCCCCGCCCCGAGCTCCGCTGCTCCTGCAGCTCGATCTGAGACAGAACAGAGGGACGAGGGGGCGAGGGGCAGAGGGAGAGACGGGGGGGAAGGCGGAGGAGAGGAAAGGAAGGAGGAGAATGTTCATTTTAGTACTGTGCCTTTCGGACAGGAGGTTCTTAACCCCAAATGTCTGACTGGTGCCTGTGTGTCCTGTGCGGTCTCACCAGTATGAGCGTGTGCAGCATGTGCCGGGGGGGCGGGGACGCCGCCTGCAGGATGCGGTGGATGGTCTGTGTCTGGTCCAGGGTGACCTCCAGAAGATCTCCCTCCAGCTGCAGCTCCTCCAGCTGGGCGCGGACAGAGGGGGACAGCTGCACCACTGGGCCCCTCAGGGAGGGGATGAGGGGGATCAGAGCCTCCACGCCTGGGAGGGGAAACACACGTGCAATGAACATGAGTTACACATGGGTCATGCCAAACACACCTACTACCCACATTCCCACACACCCACATACCCACACACACCCACGCCCACAAACACAGGTCTGACGACAGAAACGAAGAAAATTACATTCCAGAACTTTTCTGATCGTCATAACCAAACCTACCAACTCTACTACAAACAGTGGTTAAAAATTATCACCACGAACCACTGGAGAGACGGTCTGAAAAACTGTGGTAATATCAAAGTCTATACAATGCAAAATTAATAGCACCACAATTTTACTGACATTAACTGCAGGGTCTGTAATTAGTCTTCAATAATAAAGCCTACAAAATAAATTAGTAAAGGGTACAAGCAGTCTACATGAAATATCCAAGCTATGGTGTGCGTGCACATAAATCCAGGACATGCAGCATTAATGGAGGCCGAACTCATTAACACGGGCTGCAATATTTCGATGGTGTTTAAGCAAAGGCTTGTGCCACATTGTGAGAAGTGTTTCTCTTTTCCCTGTCCAGCCATTGGCCACTTCCATTTTAGCAGCCCCAGGCCAGGTACACACTCTCCACACAACCCTTGTGTGAATGTACCGTATTGCCTCCACACCCTGCCTCTGGGGGGCAGCACATGGGTAGCAATTACAGTTATGGGCTAATGATTACAGACAAACTCATAACTGGAGTATTCCATTTTCTTCACTAACTACAATTTGCTGACTTCCTGGCATTGATGCCACACAGCCACTTTAATCACACCAGTCTAATCACACCATCTTTAATCAACATGAAGCCTCCAGTAATGTATTTCAGGGGTGTTAACATTTAAAATGATGAACAAGGATAATTTAACAAACATTCTCAGTATTTTTCATTGTTTTCAAAAATTCTGATTCCAAAACATATTTGCAAAATGTCACCATCCTATGAACTCAAGACCAGGGCGTGTCTGGCTCACTGCAGAACTCCATACTGTTGTTGCAGGTTTTCACAGTACTGCAGTGCAGATACTAGTGCCTCTGAGTTCTGCTTCCTATGAGTCATTGATATGAGAGAGAGAAAGTAAAAAGAGTGAGAACAAGAAAGAGAGGGAGAGAGAGAGCGAGAGAGAAGGCTGACCTGTCACATTGTGCGAGATCTCCTTCTTGCTGTGTCCGTTCTCAAGTGTCACCTGCAAAACACAACACAAGACCACATGCATGTGAGAACCGCTAAGACACCCCTCATACCCACCAACAGAAAAATATCCAACACATCTGCGACCGGGCCGATGTCAGCCTCACCTGGGCCGGCTCCGCCGCCCTCTTGCTGGCCGTTTTGGCTGGGCTGCCTTCCTCGGTCAGGTCGATCACCCCCTCGTCCCTGTCGGCGCCCTCCGAGTCCGACAGCACGATGACCGAGTTCCCTTTCTTGTCGTCGTCCTTGTCCTTGTCCTTGCCCTTGCCGCCGCCGCCGCCGCCGTCGTCCTCGTGCCCGTCGGCGGCGGTGGCGTCGTCGCGCAGCTCCTGCAGGGTCTCCAGGGCCGCCCGGAGCTCGGGGCCCTCCAGCACCTGCTTGGCGCGGCCCTGCCAGTTGATGGCGCGCTCCGTCAGGCACTGCAGCGCCTCGCCCTCGGGCAGCCGCACCGGCAGCCGCTGCAGCGCCACCAGCAGCGCCAGGATGGTCTCCAGCCGCGGCCGGCGCGAGCGCTGGCACAGCGGGCACAGGAAGCGGGTGTCCCAGTCCCACCAGCGGCGGCGGCCGGCGGGGGGCGGCGCGCCGGCCGGCAGGAGCGAGGGGAAGGGCACGCAGCCCCCGTGGAACCAGTCTTTGCATAAGTGGCAGCGGAGGAGCGGGGGCCGGGGCGGCCGGCCGCACACGCACACGGGGCCGGAGGACGGGGGCGGCGGCGGCCTGTCGGGGCCGGGGGTCCCGGGCGCGTCCCCGTCCTCCTTTGTCAAGTCCACCGAGAGGATGGAGACGTCCTGCTCCATGGCGCTGCCCCGCCTCCTCTCCTCACGCTCGCACTTCTCCAGTCCCGCTTTGGCTAGGTTGACCTCTTGGAGGCGCCGGAGAGCCTCCTTCTCCCGCCTCTCCCCTTCTTTGAAAGCCGACACCTGCCAGGCCGGGTGGACAGCGCAGGAGAGGAGTGAGAATTAGCCAATCGGACTGGCACAGCCAGCAGACAAACCCAGTGATGTCACCACCACTCACATTCAACCGACACACACATGTGCGCGTACGCACACGCACACACACACACACACACACACACACACACACACACACACACACACACACACACACACACACACAAAAACACAAGCGAGAGTCACAGAGGACAGGCTTCCTGAGCACTTGTGCATTTGACTCTCACATCCATCTTCATTGCTGAAAATTACCCAACAACCCTATGCATTGCAATGCAAGGCAACCTGAAATCCTACGGCTGTGAAATGCAGGTATGTGGCTGACTCACAGAGAGACCATAAAACAAAGACAGGATCAGAACACAGGGACACGCAGAGCGAGCCCACAAAGGCTGCCGAGACTCACGATGGCTCCGGGGTCCCTCAGGTCCTGTGCAGTGAGGCCCAGGCTGTCTGTGTCTGCCCTGTACTCCTTCCCCTCTCCTCTCTCCCTCTGCTTCTCCACACACGGGCATAGCACCTGCAACGCCACAAAAACTCTGCTGATCACACAGTCAGCTCTGCCCCTCCTGGCTCCCCTCCTCCACTGGGTTCAGCTCTGCCTCCCTAAGGTGCCCCACTCTCCGCTGGGTTCAGCCCTGCGTTCCCCAAAGTAACACATTCACCCCTTCACCCTGTTTTCGCCCTGCCTCCCCAAAGCGCCTCCCCCCCGGTGCCCTGGCTCTACCTCCAGGAGGCTGTACTGGGTGTTCTTCTTGAGGAAGGTCTTGCTGGCCTTGTCCCTCCAGGAGTGGGCACTGGCCACCTGCAGCTCCAGCTGCCTCAGCTCCTCCATGCGCACCGGCAGGTCTCTCCCGATCGCCACCAGCCCCTCCAGGTCGTCCAGACAGGGGTAGTGCTCTCCGTTCTGCACAGCCATGTAGAGAGCCATCAGCCAATCAGGGAGCCAAAGCAGGAAATGCGCGTCACCTCCTGGCCTATGGTTAGCATGGAGGACTCACCTGTATCTCCTCCAGGTCGGTGACCCAGGCGCGGGCTCGGCTCAGGCATCCCTGCAGGGAGAGGATGTTGGGCAGCTGAACTGGGATCAGCTGGGCTTCGTTCACGATGGCCTCCAGTGTGGAGAGAGGGTGCTTCTGCCTGCGAGACCCGGGACAGCCCGTTAGCACAGAGCAAAGCCGCTGCACTGAAAACCACAGCACGCTTTTAACAAAATGCAAACCCACAATACCGAAAACCACAAGAGGCCATTAACACGGACCAAAAGCACAATGCCTGACAACGCTGAGACCTAGAAGGAGCCATTAGCGCAGCGCAAAGCCACAGCGGCAATAACCACGACAGGCCATTAGCACAGCGTAAAGCCGTACCACCGACAGCACCGAGACTCAGAATAGGTCATTAGCACAGCGCGGGGCCCTACTGAGAACTACAACGGGCCAACGGCAGGCTGCCGAGCGCCCCCGCCGCCCCCTCCTTCCTCACCTGTGCTCCAGGCAGATCTGGGCCTTCTCCTCCCAGCGCTCGGCGATGGTGAGCAGCTCCTGCAGCTCGGCCATGGCGGTCTCCACGGCGGCGCTCTGCGGCACGTTGCAGCCGGCCTCCATCAGGCTGCGCAGCACGCCCAGCGTCACCTCGCCGCCCTCGGGCCCCAGCGCGCGCCGCACCTCCTCCAGCCAGCGGCCCTGCGCCTGCAGGCCCCGCAGCCGCTCGCACTCGGGCGGCTCGGCCGGCAGGCCGGCGCCCTGCTCCAGCAGCGCCTGCAGCTGCTCCGGGGGCGGCGGCCCGGGGCTGCGGTCCCCGCCGCTCAGCAGGGCCTGGGCGCTCAGCTGGAAGCGCTCCACCGCCTGCAGCGCCGCCTGAGGGGAGGGAGGGAGGGCGGTTACACGTCGAGATGGGTCACGCTAAAATTTATTAGCTCCTCTTACTGCTGCCTGTTTGTTTGAAACCCATTCATTCAGCTCCACTTTTCACTCTGTTCAGCAGCTTTAACACCCTACAGTCCTCTCCTGTCAAACAACAGAAGCCCTTCAGGGCTAAGCTTTTAAAGCATGGGTGAGAGTCCATGTATCACACCAGCAGAGGGCACCCAGAATCTGATCCTCCAGTACAATGACAGGGAGGATTCTGGTGTAACAGGAGATGGCATCTTCTGGACAGCAAGTCATGCACCTGACCTGCACTGATCATCAAAGATGCCATGATATCTCCATGTCAGAGGGCCTCTAGGCTAGTCCAGGCATAAATGACTAGTCATTTCTTTCATTCCTATTAGAATGGCCAAATAAAATAAAATCTTGCTTCTATTCTGCAACTAGTATGCAGTGGGCAATGTGGTTGATACAGGTGAGACTTGGTTGAGATCTACATTTTGGATGTGTTTCAGAGAGTGTGTGTGTGTGTGTGTGTGTGTGTGTGTATATATATATTTATATATATATGTATATATATTCCTAATTACCACCATTAATACAGTCTTTCTTTATATTATGTGGTGCAAATACCATTAATAAGGCAACTCAACATGAAGAAGAATGGCCATAACTGTTAGTAGCACTGGGTTAGTTAAGCTGTGACACCTGACTACCATTGCAAAGAAGAACGTGTACTTCTCTAAAAGGACACTGGCCCCAATATCCCCCCCTGATAACAGATCCTGTCCCTCCCGAGCACGTGGCCAGAGGAACACGTGCGCCGGTGTTATCGGGCTGCGCTACGCCGCGCCGCGAGCTCAGACCGACAGCCCCGTCTCTCACCTGCACCTCTCCCAGCTGGCTCATCACGCAGGGCAGGTTCTGCATCCTCTCCACCAGAGTCTTCAGCTCTGCCAGCGTCATCCTCCTGCACGCAGAGACACAGGCTGTTTACGCGCTCGGCACGCCTCACACCGACGCCGCCGACAGGCAGGGCTCGCAGCCCGAGCGCCGCCGCTCCCCATTCCCACGCCTCACGGCGGACGCACCCTCGGGCGAGGTGCTTAACCTCAACCGCCCGGGTTCCATGTACGAATTCTCAGCCGAGCAAGTCACACTGGGGCGTCTTTTAAGCAAACAAAATGCAAATTTAAGAACTACCACAGCTACAACTGCTCAGACTGCCTGAGAAAGTTCTCAGAGTCCTCAGTTACGCATCAGGAAGTTCCCAGCTTGACTAGTACTGCGGAAAATCTCAGCGGCAGTGCTGCGGAAAAACTTAATGTCAGTAACTGCAATAGTGACATTCTTCTCCTGTCAAATGAACTCTTGTCAAGTCAGTACTGCAGTTCATTAGCAGTGACACTCTAAAAAGTGTTCCAAGTAGGGCATCGTTTGATGTACAAGCCGCTCTTGCATTATTTTGTTTCAGTATGAAAACGTTTATCTTTACAACATCAACATTGTGTTTTGTGTCGGCTCCCTTGGCTAGCGATAAGCACTGACTTGCTTTCTGAGAGCAAGTAACATCATGTCTTGCAATGTGGAGTGGGTGACGTAACTGAAGGAGAAACAGGGAGGCTGCCGCAGATGACCCTCTTTGCTGACCCATCGCACCAAAGGCTCGGTTTAGGTGACGATGGCGGGTGAACGGTGCCATTACCTGCTCTGGGAGTTGGTCAGGAGCTCAGTGCTGACGGTCTGGCAGTGCTGAATGTCACTGATCACCGTTTTCAGGCGCTGGAGCAGCTCGTTGTCTGGGAATTTCCTCTCGGCCGCCTCCTCCTTCAGGCTTTCCAGCTCCTGAATACCTGCAGACACACACGCACACACAGTCACTGACACTGCAGTCTCCATGCACACACCGTAACTGCTCTGAACACGTACTCCGCAGCAGAGAATATGGATTGACACAGCCAACAGAGCAATTGTGACCTGATGCCATTCTACAATGCATTTGTACACTGCCAAAACACTTGACTGCCTGTTAAATATTAAAACTTTCCCATAATGAGCAACATCTGTCAGCAAATTGAAAGGGATCCAGACGTTATAGCCAAGGGGGCGGTTACAGACAGTATTTCTAGTTCCTTTTCTTGCACCATCAATTATTCAGACCTGTCACAAGAGAAAATCATTTTTCACCTCGGAAGGTGAAGTGGGACAGCAAACTGGGGCAGACCCATACACTAAGCTCAGGTCTCTGTATCAGGTACGAAAGCGTGTGCAGCTCTATAAGACACACTGTTCTGTGTTAAGCTGCGACCCATAGCCAGTGATTGATGGGATCTGACTCCCATGATAGAGGCTGTTGTGAGTAATGAGCACTGTCTGGTCTTCACTAACGGCTGTCTGAAACATGCACGTTCATCAGCCTCACCAATTTTGTGGCCCTCCTCCTGCTCCAGAGCCTCCTTCACCCTGTTGGCCCAGGAGTCAAATGACTCGGCCCTGACCTTGAGCCGGTGGAGCATAGCTAACAGTTCATCCAGGGTGTACCTGTACCTGATTTAAGAGAGAGAGGGAGGGAGAGAGAGAGGGGTGGGGTCGGGCGTCAGGAGCTGCAAGTGGCAGATAGATACAGACAGACAGTCCCACAGACAAGCCCCATAGACACACAGAAATGCAGCTAAGAAAACAGAGACATACACACAGGCAGACACAGAAATACAGAGGCACACAGACATGTAGACATGTAGACATACAGACACAGAGAAATACAGAGATATTTTGATACATGGGTCAGTACCTGAGGTAGTGCTTGTCGGTGGGGCAGGAGCACAGGTCCTGTGTGTGATAGAGACAGACCAGGCGCTCGGGGCAGTTGTAACAGGCCAGCGCAGACAGGAAGCACGTGGTCTTGCACTTGTCGCACTGTCTCTCATCATCAGGCAGGAGCTCAAAGGCCTCCCTCTCCGCCTCTGTGATTCCCTGATTACAGGATGCGTGTATACACACACACACACACACACACACACACACACACACACACACACACACACACACACACACACACACACACACACACACACACACGCACACGCACGCGCACACGCACACGCACACACACGCACGCACGCACGCACACACGCACACACACACACACACACGCACACACACACACACACAGTCTGGGTCAATGTGGACTGACACTGCAATATCTTTGACACTCTTACATGAAGTCATAGTAAGAACGGGAACACTGGTGTCCTGGTCTATCACAAACAAGGCTACCTACTATAGAGTAAAAGAAGCACGAAGCACACAGAGCATAGTCAACACTGAGTGTCCTATTAATAAGGATAGACTTATCTTGTTTAAAAACCAGCTCTTTACAATAACTTATTCTAAAACGTACTTGTGTGTCATTTACTATAGAATTTTAGATTACGAAAACCAGTTATTTCGATGTCAATAGCATAATGTTTATTGACTCATATCATGCTACAACTAATTACAATGTTGGCTAACCAATACTTTACTTTGAAACATATTCTAGCTCTGAGCTCAATTATTCAGTCACTGGTTGTATCAAACATTAATTTACTCTTCATGCCAACATGACCTGAAACTCAAAATCAACTGATCCTCATCTCCAGGCTGCTCTCGCCCAGGGGCTGCCGGCAGCTGTGTGGACTCCTGTGGGCAGGTGACAGTGAGCTGCGTCTGAGCCTGGGAGTGGGGGGTGAGTGATGTGCACCCCCTGGGCATGGCAGTCTACTTCAGAGCTCTGCACCCAAACCTGTTTTCATACAGGCTGCCAGGCAGGGAGGCAGAGGCGGGGGACACAAGCCACAGCGCTCCGGAATAAGGCCAGACGCTGCAGCCGTAAGAGCCACATCAATCGCAACCACTTCCAAGTGACTACCAGTCGGTACCAGCCCACGCCCTGAGGCGCTGCCATCTCTATAATTTTACAAAGGAAACGAATAGCCTCCGCTAAGCTAATTAACGTCACCGAAACTCTCCGAGCCGCAGTGGGGAAGCTGGTAATGCTTGCTCACCCTCTCGAGGAGGTTCTTGCGCAGTTTCCTCTCCTCCTGCACGATGCTGAACACCTCTCTGTGGGTGGCGGCGGCCAGGTTGAGGTCCAGCTTCTCTGCGCAGGCGGCCATCTTGCAGGTCAGCTCCTCGTGGGAGAAGACGCAGTACCTGCGCAGCCGGCGGTAGTGCTCGATGCAGGAACGACCCGCTGGCAGCTGAGGGGTGAGAAGTGGGGGAAGAGAGGAGAGGAAACAGGTCTGTGAGCAGTGCTCTCCAGAATCAGCCACACAAACATCCAGAGTCCAGACACAAAATAAGAACATGCAATCGAAACAGGATGGAAAACCAACGTCACGCTACATGTTTTTAAATTATGACAGCTTACATTTGGAATGCCGTGAGAACAAGTGCTGGTCAGATGGACACCAATGACACCTTTCACACTGCCTAAGGTCACCCGATGTCCCAAAATAATACACTAACTTTTCTCAGTCCCTTCCACAATGTAGTCTTATGTGGTCAAAGGGGAAAGCTGGATATTAGAAGCTTCCTGACATTATCCCAGAGAATTCTGTTTTTTCACCCACTGTTTTCCCCCCCAGTGCTTACTGGAAAAACTTCACTTTTATTTACTTTTGCACATCTGGTTCGAAGCTGCCGGCTTGGGAAAACAGCTGCAAATTTGTCAACAGGACGGGCAGAAAGACCCCCTTCTAAAGCTGTATTTACATTTCATTTAAAACATAAACCAAATGGATTCCTCAATAAAAACAATGCATATTAATACACACTGCATTTTAGCAGCTACACCAGTTGATTTGTTTATAAACAGGCCATTGCATGACTGAACAGTAATTAAGCCCCATCTTTTTTTGGTGTGTATCTTTTTATCGCATTCCGTTCCCTTAATGGCAAGATGAGCTGAATAATTGTCATTTAATCGCAAGGGAGCCTCCATCTAATAGAGCTTCACTACTTTTAATTCAGTATTTCACCAACCATGGTATGATGAAACTTGTGGTACATGAAAATGAATTTTAAAAATGAATTACCTTGGTGCCCAATAAACCTGAACGGCCCAATTTAACAGTAATTGACGGCACCTGTGCGTGGAATGCTCAGATTTGGCTTCATAAAACTGAAGATCAACCAAGGAAATCTTATATCTGGAACTGTGGACTGCAGAAGTCATGTCATATGTAAAAAATGAAGGGGGTGTTCTGTGAACACGCCAGATCAGGATTAAGAATACTTCCAGCATTTCCTTGTCTTTTGCTCTCTGGTACACCCTTCTCCATTAGCTTCCGGAACATTCTCCGCTCCCCCCTATCTCAATATATCAGATCCTGTAAAGGGAGGCAGAAAAGCACCTATAGGCGTAGAGACTGCTTACTTACTATAGAAGCAGTGGTGGCATCAGTGTCCAAGAATTTGCAAATTTGCAGGGGCTTCCAGGGTTTTTCCCCACACCTTTTGTCAATTAAACTATCCTCACAGGTTTCAATGAGACCACATGATGACAGTAAGCTTAATGTCACATCAAGTGTTTTCCTTAGCTATTGTTATAGCATGTTTCTCTGTCACGTCAAGTGTTTTTCCCCAGCTACTGTTATAGGATGTTTCTCTGTCACTTACTTTAATCTGCATGGAAGAGATCCTTATGAGGGCAGCTCAGCATTACAGAGTAACAGGAACAGAGAGGAATACTCACCCAATCTGCTGTGCAGAAGTTGACTGCTTCAGCAAAGTTGTAGCCTTGGTTGAAACCACTGTGGTAGGCCCGGGGGAAGGTAATGACAAACTCCCCAGCACACTGGTTGGTACGCACCACCTGTGACATAAACACAGGGAAACAGGACATTAGCTGGCGGTTGAGGTTTTTTTTTTTTTTTGACAAACCCTTTGAGGCATTTCAGTAAGATATTAACAAACACAAAGAATGGAAGAAATTCTAACAGGGGGAAAACAGGGGGTTTTCCACAGTCACAGGAACCTGGCACTAGAGATGTGGGATTCTGGTCCTGCCACCATCTTTTCAGTCAGACAGAACTAGAACCTTGCACAATTTCACGTATAGGCTTCAGCTCCAGAGTAAAGCTGGTCTGGACTAAAATTCATGGGGGGTCTGTTGTTCCAGTAGCCAAGCTGAGCCAATCAGGTGCATGTAAGAGGTATTGGCTGGCCTACTGACTGGTTGGGTCTGGTGGTAGGATGGAGCAATTCCATAAAAAGAAATGCATCTAATATGGTAAGCAGCCTTCTGGTCTGTAACTCACAGCCTGTGGTATCTTGGTATAGGACAGTTCTGATTGACAAACGACAGATAACCCCAGAGAAATGCAGCCGTACTGACCGGCACTCCGTGGGCCATGAGGATGTTAGGGTTCATGATGGTGACCAGTTGGTGCAGGAGGTCAGGCTGGCACTCAAAGAGCTCGGGGGTGAGCTTCTTCATCACCTCCTCCAGCCGCTCCGCCGCCACAGAGGGAACGCCATACCACGTCTTCGGCTCGCCCCTGCGAGGGAGGGAGGCGCACTCGTTTTAAATCATTCTTTCAACTCCCTCCCCCACAACCCACCCAAGAAACAAGCACCTTGGTACATTTACATTTATTCATTGGGCAGGTACTTTGCTTCCAAAACAACTGACAGGTGAGGCAGAGTACAACACAAGCAAAAAGCCTTAGTGGTTCCATAACTTCAATCCATAGAGATCAGTGGTTCTCAACTAATGTGTGCTGTTGGAGAATAAGGCTCTGGCTGAAGGATTCCTTTCATTCTTGAAAGATCAAATGCATACTGAAGTAAATAATTCATTATATTAAGGTTCTGCACATGATGCCACAGCAGTGCCAAGTCTACTGAACTACATTTGCTGTACTGCATAGAAGGGTGCCACTTCAGCTAGTAAGAGGCACCAAGCCTCCCTTCACGTGTGCATGATATTGAGCCATTCGCAATCTGAATCCTGAGATTATTTTTGATGTACTTCATCATATCATATTCTTAATAATAATAATGTGATGGACACCAGCCCAAAGAGGCTTAGCAGCATTTCTGAGCGTCAGACAATGGCAACCAGAGATGTCACGCGGCAACCCTTAATCCAGCAAGGAAATGGAGATCGGAGATTAAAATCACTCAAAACAGATACTGTTTCAAAGGACGAACTTCAGACTTTATAGAGCTGTCAGTTGTCTTGCTGATAACACTACTGTCACCATGGACGAGGGTTCAGGTCTTCAGCCTTAGAGCAATTCTATCTGTAGTGCGCGTACTGCGGTCCTCTGAAAGTATCACTACATGTATATTTATTCCTCCCTCACAAATAGGTAAAAATAACCAAAACTATTGTTTTTAGCTAGCCAGCAAAGATTTGGTCGAATTTAACTGAGCTAACCTAGCTAACTAAAGTGAGCAATGCATGATACCTTGATTTCTTTGAAAGTCTGTTCTAGTCTCTAACTAGCCATCAGTGACATCTAATCTAGTCATTGCTTTGCAAGCGATTTAGCTAGAAAAATAATCCTCAAGATGAAGTTCAAAAGTTTGTCACATGGCTATCTACTACCTCACTGAGGTCAGGCAACACAACTGAGCACGAGAAGACAGTGAGTACAACAGTATACGGTAGAGCATCTTAAGTAATAAGCATGTTGTACCAGTGCAGGTAGTTGATGGAGTAGCTCCAGTGGTCTTCAATGTGCCAGCAGAAGGCCGAGAAGACCATGCCCACATAGAGCCAGGGCACCTTCATGCCCGAGATGTCGGCGTTGATGTGGCAGAGGACCGACTGCTCCAGCACAGGCATCACGTTCAGGTTCCAGCCGCTGCGGGCGTACTCCTGCGAGTTTAGTAAGGGGGAGAGGTCAGACCTGCGGGACGGTGGGGGAGCGGGGTCACAGCGTCACGGCTGCAGAGAGGGGAATTTCACCTCTTCCTCCGGCGTCAGCTGCCTCTTGCCGTTGTTCATGGGGAAGCCGCTGCCGAACTCTTTGGAGTGGATGTCGGCCCCGTACTCCACGGTGACGTCTTCCTCTATGCTGCTGACCAGCCTCCAGAACTCTCGCTCCACGAGCTCTGTGGGAACCATCTGCACCACACACAGACAGGCAGGTTCAGTTACATACACAGTTAACACAGAATCCTGTGTAATGTAAAGCTGTACAGATTTTCAAAAGGAAGGGGTAATGTAGTGATTTTCAGTTTTGTGAGTGTACCAGTGTAACGTAACAGTGCATAAACATATAAATGTAATAATGTCAGTTCTCAACATACTTTTAAAGGCAAGATCTGCAAATGTAATAATGTAATGTAACATACCAGTTTTTAAAGGTAACCATACACGGATATGTGAATATAACAATGAAATTGTAGCGAAGGGTGAGAGCAGTCACCCCACCCAGCCTTGAACCCGGGTCTACAGGGTACCAAACATGCGACTTTGACCGCGACGCCAAAGAGCCAGGCTCGTTGGTATGGCAGTCAAAGCACATACTCAACCGTAGTGACGGCACTCCGTCACAGAAATGTTATAATGAAACTTGCAGACTGGAAAATATTTAAAAAGTTACATACTGATGTGTAGGTTCGTGAAAGTGTTGAGGTAAAGGTTTGTTTATGCTGTATGTGCGTCTTGCGGCATGCTGCGGTGCGTAGTGCGCGCGGCCTGCACTCACGTGTACGGGCATGTTGAAGTAGTCGGCCTTGAAGGAGTCTGCCATCTCCCCGAAGCTCTGCAGAGTGTACTCCCGTGTGGCCTGCTCGAAGCCAAAGGCCTCCGCTGGCCGCTTGCACTCCTGAGAGGGAGAGAGAGACGAGCGATCAGCACACAGGCACGATCACACAGCCGTGGCGTTACCGTTTTCGGCAGCGTCTGAAGACGCGCTCGCCCCGTGCGGCCCCTCACCTCGGCCACGCATTTGGGGCAGCGCCAGTCTCCCTTGGGCGGGTCGGTGAGGGGGGGCAGCAGGCAGAAGGTGTGGTAGTTGTCGTCGCAGCCGTCGCAAAGGAGCAGCTTCTCGTCCTCATCCCCGCGGCCGCACATCCGGCACACAAAGGAGTCCACCTGGATGGGCGCAAAGCCGGAGGAGAGTGCCTTTAAGACTCCTTTACATTCACCTTTCCCCCTTTTAAACCCATGCATCCAATTGTGTTCAGGTAGATATGCTCTGCCCCTCTCCTCTAGCTCAACTTCATTCTGTAATATTACTCATATTACTGAGGGTCTGTTCCTTTATACTGTTTTCACATAAACATAAGTAACTATGTGCTCCTAACCCAGGTGGGCCCTGGGAATGTGTTGGTATTTTGTGGGAACTGTACATTCCTGTCAGGTACACTGCATTTGCATTTGTGGTCTAAGCCTTGTTTGTCTGACACTTACTCTTGTTCATGCAGGGGTGTCCTTGTTTGTGGAACATTTTGTGTCATTCTGCTGGATGCCCTTTGTGCTCAGCTTCTGGAATCACTCTAAATAAGATCTAATGGATGTCAACAATGTAAATGTATGGTTGAAGGAAGCTACTCAGCTTGTGAATGAGTGTGTGAGCGAGTGTGTGAGTGAGTGAGCGTGCTGGATGAATGTGTGACAGAATGTAAGTGTAAATGCGTCCGCCTCCCCCTCTGCTGCACTCACAAACTGCGTGTTGTTCAGGTTGCGCCGCAGCCTCATGGTCATCTTGGTGCAGGGCTCGTCTTTGCCGACGTCGTCCGCGTCCTCCTCGTCCCCCTCCGTGCCTTCCTCCTTCTTGACGGCGCCGTCGGCCGGGATTTGGGGGGCGCCCCCGTCCTCCTCCCTCCCTATGTCCCTGTCCTCCCCGGGCTCCTCCTTCACGGTGACCGCGGCACTGTCTCGCACGATGACCGTCTGTGGCAGCTCGTCTGTCAAGGGCGTTATGGAAGAGATGGCAATGCAAGGGAGGGTTATGCCAAACCCGGTGCCACCTCGGTTTCGTCAACTGCTTAACTGGGCCGCCTCTGCTTAAGTCTGAGCCGAAGGGTAGCGTTCTGTCGGACGTACCTTTCTTGCGGACGCCCTTGTCCCTGGGCACTAGGCCCAGCCCCATCATCTTAGGCCCCGCCCCGTAGATCTGCAGCTTCTTCAGCTCCGGGTTCTTCTCTATGTCCTCCTCCGTGGGCTCAGGCTAACGGGGGAGAGAGAGGAGAGATAGCGGTGAGGATGAGGATACCTCACTGTCACTCTGCTGAGAGGGTGGGGGGAGGTTGCACCACACGCACTTCTAGGTGGCCTAATCCTGCCCTGAAGCAGATCCCAATAACTGCAGAGAGAGAGAAGCGCCCCTGTCGTACACCACCTTGGGCTGCTTGACAAATCAGACTCATTAAAATCACGCCTAAATACAAATCTCTCTGACCCTGTCCAAACCACTTCACCTTCACACGCATTCAGTTTGTAACTAGCACAATGTCCCTAAAAGTGGGTGAGAACAGCTTAAGATCTCTACAAAATGCAACAGGCTGAGAAATCTTACATTTTTCCATTACCAATATCTTCTACTTATCAGAGGGGGAGACAAAGTCTCTCTAAGTAAGAATTCCAAGGCTTCAATAACATTCTGTCCTGTTATGAAAGACCCTATTCTATGTTTATTGGCCATTGCTAGCAACTGTATTTGTCCCTAACTGAACCACTACATGAATTACTCTGGCAGTAACAACATTTTATCACTCGATGGTGACAATTAGGAAATTAGTCTCAGTCATTAAACTGTGCCTGTTCAGTTCTGGTTTTCATCATCAGGAGGCTTACCCAACACTGCCTAACTGGCAGACCACGCAACAGCCAGAGGGCAGATGGACATTAACAGAGAAAAGCAGGCACAAATAGAAAAGGAAAGCTAGCAAAGGCATACAAGCAGCAGGAAACTGGCACAGCTTTCACAGGACAGAAACCTAAAGCACACTGGGTGAAGCAGCCATAACAGCCAGACACTGAGAGGCAGGAGCTTCCACACCTGGACCACAGAGGGCAGCAGACGAGAGGCGAGCCGAGCGCTGCATTTATACAGACGTGGCCAGAGAGAGAGCGAGAGAGATGCTGAGGTAAAGAGGACGGAGTGACTGAGGCAAACAGCGGGGAGGAGGAGGAGGAAGAGAAAGACAGCAAGGTGCCAAGTAAGCGAGAGAGCGAGAAAGGCAATACCGAGGTGTGTTGAGAGCCAGTGGTGAGAGGGTGGGAGGGCAAATCTTCAGGACCCTGCATGGAGAGACAACAACAGCAACAATGGACTGAGAGAAGGGGGAGAGGGGGAAAGAGGGAGAGGGAGGGAGACAGGACAGAAAGGGAGAGAAGAGAGGAGCACAGAGAGGAGAATGGGGGGGGACAGAGGGGAAGCTTGGAGAGAGAGACATAGTGGGGGGCGGAGCTGAGGAGTTTTGAGTGTTTGAACGAGAGGGCATGGGCGAGTAGACTGCGAGAGGTTGAACGAGAGAAAGTAAGAATACAGAGGGGAGGGGAGAGGGATGAGGTGAAGCAATCTAATGACATTTTTTGTACTTATACCTGAAGAGGCTGTCACAATGTGAGCTTGAGAGATGTGAACGTCACACTCAGCTCAGCCTCTCCAGTGAACAGCACTGACATTGTACACTGAATACCATGCTTCACAGAAAAATGACAGTCGTAGTGGTTACACATTTAAAAAAAAATGCTACCTGAACAAGCAGTATGCCATAGTATCATTTTCAAAGTAACTGCACTTTGTACTTTTTGATCTCTGAAACTGTAGTGACAAACACTAAGTGATCCTGAATAAGGCAGTCCACAAAAAAATGAATCAATTAATTGCTCAATGAATAAACTGTCACTTGTAAGTCAAAAGCAATAAAGATAAGCATGAATGGGGTACTAAAACATGAAGAAAATGAATGAAAAGGATTCTGATTAGCAGTACGGGTGCATTCGTCAACCGGCCCCTTTAACTGCCCGTCCCTTCTGCCAGGTGCTTTTTTTTTTTTTTTTTTAAACACCTTATTTCCAATTCAGAAAAAGAACGTTTTCCGTTTGAGTTCATGCTTGTAGAGTATCAATAGCATTTTTAGAGTGGACAGTCCTCTAATTCACACACATTAGACATGGTCTTGGGTCCAGTTTCCAAGAGTATGCATGAATCAACACTGCCCCAATTTCTGAGCGGAGAGAAACGGGGATATCTTACTAGACTGTGATATCTAGACAACATTAAACAAAAACATATTGTTCAGGTTTCCTGTAGCTGACTCAAAGCAGAAATGGATATTAGAGGGTGACAATGATGGGCATGGAAAAAAAGTTTTTACTCTGAAATTTCATCCATTACATTTAAAGTCATGCTACCTCCCCACTGCAGCTTGCTTAGTGGGGATGTCCTACCTACCCACCCACTGTGATTTTAGTGCAAATCTCCAGGCAATCGTCCTGTGCAGTTTGTGTCTGAATCACCCTCATCATGGGTTTAGTTTATCCCATTAGCTCATCATTATGCGTGTACTTCTTGCATTTGTGTATTTATCATTGCTTCTCAGAAGTATTTTAGTAAGAGCACTAAATTTAAATTACTTCACCTATGCACATGTTGTTCATGAATACATCATTTGATGATTTTTGTATGTGTGCATTTTATATATATGTGGTTATTAATGGTTGATATTATTACTATAACATGTATATTATGTATGTGCTTTCATATATTCATTATGTATAATGTGTATTTATTACTCATTGATATTATAGCTACTCTTTAGGCAGGCACTAGTGAGCCCTCCAATAAATTTGTATCCACAAAAGACGTACACCCGTTTTTAATTTGGCAGGTTTCTACATGGTGCTTAGGTTTTGTATGCCTTTACAAAGGAAAATTGCTTCTTATTTAAATTCACCTTAGAATATGTTCCTCCCCTGCTGTAGCTATGTATAAGGTTTTAGCCTTGGAGAGAAGAGGGTTTTGAAACAGAATGGGATTTGAAAGAAGTGATCTTTGAGAAGCAAACCATCCGGGTGATTGTTACTGCAATTCTCTGACACAGCAAACAAGAATTGACCCGAGTATTTTCAATTTATATCTGTACACTCATTTACATGTTGACTAATGGACTCTTGTGCAAATATTTTAACTTAGCAACTTTCCCACCTTCATTTAAATCAGTGCCCTGCAGGTATGGCACTGTAGTGATGGAGTTGCAATCCTGAATCAAATGTAGGCCGCTGCTGATGTTTCTTTGATGAAGGTACTTGCCGGAACACCTTCAGTAAATACTCACACTGTACAAATGTGCCAAACTAGTAAGAACTGCCCGTAAAAATTCACACGTGTTGCTCAAACCCTGATTAACAGAATTGCGTGGGGTTGCTGTGGGCAGGGAATGTAGGAATGGACAATATTGAATAATAATGGATAATGGATGATGGAAGCAAGCAGAGGCATCTTCTCTCTCTGTAGCTGTATTATCTCCAATCTCAGTGTCAGCTAATGAAGACACCGTTCCACCTGCTCTGGACTGTCACTGCCTAGTGTAGAGTAACCATCCTGTCAGTGCCTTTTTAAACTGAGGGGGGGGTGGGAAACGCTGTGAACGTGCGAGCGAGAGAAGGGAAAAGCAAAAGAATGGACATGGAGGAAAGAAGCAAGGGTGCGCTTTGAAAGCATGGCGGCACACAAAACAAGAGCATGCTGGGACACCTCCTGAGTGCGTTAAGAGACCAAGGCAACAATTCACCCCGGCAAATGATTCTGTTAAGATCCTGCTACACTCACATTTTAACAAGTCTGGTTGTGATTAAAAGCTTAAAATTCAGCAAATCATTACACACGGGCTTTCATTGACAATTACAGCATTTTTGTAACTGAATTATGGTAATTTGATTTGACATTGCTTTATTATGTGAGCTGAAAAGGAACCAAGAATATTTACCATATACATCACCATAAATATGTGCCTTGGTGGCCTATGGCAGTGTTTCTCAACCCTACTCCTGGCGGCACCCTGTCCTGAATATCGTCTATCTATCCTTGCTGCTTGATTAAATCAGGTGTGCTCAGCTAATAAAACGTGCCACTGATGAGTTCAGTCAGGTAGGTAGAGCAAGGATAGACAGAAGATATGCCGGACAGGGTGCCACCAGGAGTGGGGTTGAGAAACACTGGCCTATGGGAAGTCCAGAGCATCTCTCATGGTACAGTACAATCCTATGCTACAGTAAAATTTTAAAAAGCTGCTTTCCATTCTATACTAATGCTTGATCTTATGCAAAACCTGAGTGAAGAAAAAACCCAACAGTAGAAAATCATTTATATGGCTTTTCACACATATAAATATTTTCTAGGTGAGCCCTGTGAATGTTAACCCCATCATCTTACACCTACTCTGGGGCTTGATCATAATTTTGTCAGCACAAGCAATTCCCAGAATTTGTCTCTAGTACAGAAAGATCTTTCCCTTTCCCTGATTAGCAACTTTGCCACTCAGATTTGAGATGAATATTTACCAGCTTTATTATGGCAAAGATACACCTTGAGATTGTATGGTACATGTATTTCCAGTAATTTAAAAACCAAAGCCAAACACTACTGCAACCAATGCTGTATGTCATGTCATCCATTCATGTATGTATAAAATTCCTGAAAATGTCCCATTTTGAAATAGTCATTGAGGGGAATCAGGTGTTCTTATCTGTATAGGGTTTTTTTTTGTTTTGGAACAACTAGAACTATTGCTTTCATCTTTAGTTATGTTATATTATGTAAACTATGTAGTTAGTTCCATAAAGATTTTACATTATCTATTGACTGAAGTTATTGACAGGTCAACATATCTAATTTTAATGTCTATTAAGGTCTATTCCATTAGCACCTCGGGAAAGAGACTTTCTCTCTCTGGAGCCGCTGCCAGTTTCCGTGACTTCCCTGCTAACATGAACTCGGTAAAGCAAATTTACACCAACTTTAAGTGAATCTGTAATGTCTGACGCAGACCTTGATTTATAACATCACAGCCCAGAACTAACTGTTTAATCTGGAAGTATTTTCATTTCTACCAACAATGTTGTTACTTCTCATAGAGAACCTTTAATAACATTATTGCCATTTAGCAGACACACTGCAACCTATGTAAGTTGTTCTGGATCAGTTTTTTCATGTAATCCATTTATATAGCTGAAAAATAAACTTGGTGTCCAAAATTTTGACCCAAAAAAGAACTGCTTAACAGCTGAAAGTTTCAGTGTCTCACAGTGGAAAGGTACAGCTCACAACTTGCTGGGCCTTGAACATTTTTGTATTCCCTGGTGTGTAACATTACTGTAAATGGTGTGCGTACAGGCAAAGCAGAAAGCTGCATTTTTGCTTTCTGCTGCCAGCATAAAAACATTACAAACCATAAAGACACATGGTTTGGAAACTAACAAAGACCAACAGTGAACACAAGTCCACTGTCATCAGTTCAGTGAAATGTGAAAACATTTATCAGTCATTTGCACTATCCCAAAGGGCATGTTGTGGCTGCAGGTCTTTCCCATGGATTTACCATCTTCGTTCTATGCATATATTTCTAAGTGCTGCCATGTGTGGCATAGGAGACTTGTGAAATTCCACTAACTGGCTACCAGCTGTCAAAACCCACACAACCAAAGTGTATAGGGATGTGGCCACAAAACTGTGTAACATGTAAACCGTTCTTGCACAATTTCAGCAATCCAACTTCTTGAATATGAACAGAAAAATCTTAAGTCACTGCAAAATGTGCCTTAACAGGCATATCCTTATAAGCCAAATTTATGAAAATGCTATGTCAGGATTGGTTAGCAAAATTACAGGACACAGTTGCCAAATCTTATGTTATAGCAGATATACCTTAATTTTATCATCTGAGTACCTTAGGCCCACAGATGACAAACTGCAAATAGCCTCCCTTGAGGCTAACATCTGGGGAAGGGGCACAAAAAGGTTTCCCAGCTATACAGAAAAGTGCCAAAAGGTGAGCCCTCCTAAAGCAACTCTAAGGCCAATGATTCCACATAACATTGCTGGGTAAAAAAAGAACAGGACTAAGAAGAAAAGAATTGTGAAAAATAAACCTGCAGCAACTAAATAGTATCTGGGAATGAAAGAATGAGTCAAATTGCTTAAGGTAAGATGTGACAAAGCTGGTTGTACACAGAAAATGGGTTAGCAATGATCAATGAAATAAAACAACCTGCCTGTCAAACATTTCAAAGCTCAGAACTGTGTGTTTTAGTCATTTATACAGAGTTACTAAGGCAAAGGATCTTATCTGAGTGCCGGCGGTGGCGGCGGAGCCCATCAGGAGGGCGCTCACTCACGTCAGGCTGCAGTCGATTGGCTCTCCGTCCGTAGCTGCTCATTTTCGACGGCTGGACTGACTGCCGAAGGGGGATGGAGTGCGGCTTGTACTCCTTGTCCACCTCTTCGCTTTCGAACGGCCTCGGCTTGCACGGCTGCACACAAGAGAGAGGAGACGTGCGGTTTGACTGGCGGGCCCTGGAGCAGAACGCCTCTTGCGGGTTTGGGGAAGGCAGAGAGGGGCTGGAGGTGGAGGAACACAAGGAAAGTTCTAGCATTCTAAGCTGGAGCTCTCCTGCTTAGAAGGAAATGGTTACCGGCAGACTGGCCCCAGACTGGAACATCTCGAAGGGGTAGACAATGCGCTCGTAGTGTGACCGCAGGAGGGAGCCAATGTTCTTCCCTGGGGGGTATCCCAGCTTTTGGGCCACGCGGGCCCAGCGGCGCTCCTTACAGACCGTCTCAAACCCGCCCTCTTCTGACACGATCTGAAAACACACAGCACACATGAAGTCAGACCTGCTCAAGACACAACAATAGCGTAACAGGACCATCAAAAACATCAGCAAGACTGTGACACAAACATCAAACATTAACGAAGGCCTTAACGCAGTCCTCTATGAGGCGAGCCCCACCTGAAGCTTGGAGGCTTGCACCACGACCATGTGATACAATATGAAGACAGCAAACCTTACTCAACCTGATATCTACAGTCAATGTACTAAATGCAGTAGAGCCTTGTTCATTGCCCATGGTATGTATAGCATTCTAACTTTAATGACGACTGCCTATAGAATTTTAATGCCATGATGCAGGCACAGGCAAACTAGCTTTTTGTTCACTTCGATTTTTGCACTTTGCTGTCTGATTACAGTAGACAAGCTGGTTATTATAATTTTGATACACATACATTTCTCTCCCTGGCATTCCAGTAGCTAGAAATGGCAGTGCTACACTGCTCCTGGGTTTCTGTTCAGTTGTATGCCTTACATTTGCGTTGTATTTCTTTCCTCTGTACAGCCACAGAGACTGGTTAACCCACCCTTACTGCCCCTTAAGCTCAGGTACTGCATTCACCACTGACCTACCTTTATATGCACTGTTTTAACGCCAATGACAATTTGCATTTGAATTGAGTTTAAGTGCTGTTGTATCTGGAGCACCTATAAGGTTGAACTTTTCTGATAATGCCTACACCTGTCTGTACCATGGTCATTTTAAAGTAGATAGGTCAGATCGCTTGGTAGACTGGTGCATTTGATTTGCTAGCATTTGATGTATGAAGAAATCCTTTGCTTGTGTTATTCCTGTTCACCCACCCAAAAAAGGATTGTGGCCAATGGTAATGACGGTACACAACTTGGGAGGTAAAACTCAAGCACCCTTTAAGGTCTATCCCAACCATCAAAAACAATTTCAGTCAACTCCCTGTAACTACGTATCAGATAATTACATGTTGTGCTCCATTTCATAGCAGGCAGCTGGTCCTATTTTAATCCCACCAATTTTCCTCCTGTTACAAATACGCTCAGGTGAAATGCACATGACAGCATTGCTGTGGATATGCAATTATCAGAACTCGACTACAGATCACCATCAGTCTCCAGCATCAAATAAGACGATAATATACTTCTGACATACAATTTTAAATGTGTCAATCAACCTATGATTCATGTGTACATAGCAAAAATGTACATGCACAGTGCTTAATACATTTATACATATGTAGACTCACATAGTGAATGATCTATCCCATATTTCACTGCACATCTCTAAAATTCAGATGCTGAATGCAATAACTCTACTGTATAATTCTGGAGGCTCTGTATGGTGTCGGTCTGTAAATATGAAAATCTCAGGGATGTAGAGTGCACGGACCTTGGCCAGGCTGAAGAGATCCACAATACGTCTCTCTATGTTGGGGATCTTCAGGGAGGAGCCCTGGATCTCCCAGAACTTGGCAATGCGGTCCAAGTAGTTCAGCTTAACACGCGTCTCGGCCTGAGGACAGAAAGGGCAGGGTTAAAGACATACCGCCACACAGAAGGACACCGAGGCACCAGACTGAAAGAGAAATACAAGGACATTACTGCACAACAGCAAATCAAGACATTTAAAAAGGTTAACTGACCTAAAATCTTGGGGGGAAAAACTGAAATCAATTTGATTTTTTTCAGTTTTCATGAGGCCATGGGGTCTGACTCAGTTCAGCTTTATATTTTTCATGACTTTGAATGAGTTGAGGGCAAATGTAGGAATTTCAATGATCTAGCCAATGTTTTAGCAATATTAGAGCACCACCTGATAATTAATGACATCATGTTTTCCCAGTTAGCAAGACAGACACTTACATTTTCAGATTTAGACAGTTTTCCAAGACGTGGAGCTAACCACTTCCCATAACTTCCACATTTAGCTGATAACATCCCTTCACAACAGCATACAACAGACTTTGATAGGCTGTTCACATTGTTTCTATTTATTGTTTCATCAAATCGATTATTTTCAAATATTATTTGCTCTGAAGGGGAGAAAAAACAGGTTTCCTGCTGACATTAACAGTCCAGTTTAAAGTATGTGGTTGGGGGTGACATTAAGAGGGTTGACCATACACAAGGTGATATTAATTGGGTTTACATGTAAATGCATGTTTTTCAAAAACCACAATGAGTTTTTTCCCCACACACCTGCAATTATTTTGTGCATCTGCCTTGGGGACTTGGCAGACACTTTCTGAAATGGGGTTCGGGCATTCCTCAGAGAGGACTTTTTTTGCAACCACTCCCCTCCCTCCCACAACCAAGCTTATATTTCTTAGTCAGAGGAACCATTTTTTATTACTCAGTTTTAGGGTTGCTTTGAATCTATTTTCCCATAAATTCTGAAAGACAACAGGGCCAGAATTAACTCCAAATCACAACAGATCCAACTCCATATTTCGGAGGAGAGTGGCACTCAAAATCAACCTCACCTTTTAGGAACTTCTGAAAATTCTGATGAGTACAGCTTAACTATTCTTTAACCAAACCACAAGCCATGCTCACAGGAAGCTGCCTGACAAATCTGTGCAACTTATTTTTATGCTGTGGCTACAGAAGGTTACTTATGTTGTGGCTTTCTCTTACACCAGTCAGGAAGAAAACACTCATTCACTTAATGTAAAACTGCCGCCCCCTAGCCTTCCTACCAACACAGTCTCAAATGACAATCGAACATGTCCCACTGCTGCAGCCCCTGGACCAAAGAAGTAGTTCAGGGCAAGGTACCTGATACACACAGAATCTAATGCAGCTACTTTTCACACTACTCAGTCCTACAGTGCACCAAGAGGCGGACACAGAACAGATAAAACCAAGCACAACCCCTCAACTACGTCCTGAGCAAGCTGAAAGGTGCCAGGGGTGCAGCCAGCTCGCCCTGGCTGACCTACCCACCCCTCTCCTGGAGGAACAAAGCTAAAATGTTCTGCTGCTGTGAGCTCCTGCTTACTGTCAACAGATGACCCCACCGATTCTGAAAACACAGTAATGGGTCTTGGCCTGTGCTGAGAACAAGCATCTTTACTGTCTGAGCCACTCGATAGGCTTCTGAATGATTGTTTTGATGTTACATCACAATACAGAGAATCCCAGATATACTTCAACGTCCCTAAGCGCTGCTCTTGGATGGAGCAGTTTTCCAAGGCACTTTCCACACAGCCTGTTACATAGAAGAACCAATGAGGTTCTAAAAACGCTTACGCTTGGGCTGCGTAAACACAGACAGGCCAGCCACTTGCAAAAACCAAGTGAAAAGGCATGGTTCAAGCAAAAGATGTTTGCTCCCCTTTTTGCCTTTTAGAAGTAAACTGTTTATTTGTCAGGAAACACCATAGGGTCAGTCAAGAAAGGATACTACCGTTTCTACAGTTGTTTCCCCCAAGTCAGAGCCAAAAACAGCCTTTTGGTGAGCGGGTAAATCATCACCAGCAGAGGCTACATTTGACAATGAGTTTGATTAGACAATGCAAACCACGTAATTTCCAGTATGGACAGAAAGGGGAAATGAACACTTAGCAACTAGATTTTTTTTTTTTTTGCCATTTCAATGTCTGACAACTCAGTTCAATGCGTGAAGGCTGCTCTCCCACCAACAGTAAATAGTACATAGTACATCAATAGTAAAATGAAAAACTGCAGTGTTCCTTCCAAAACTCAGATTTTATGCAATCTATGCATCTGCAACAGGTCTAATGCCAAAAAGTATGCAACTGAGGAAATGAATCACCAAAAACCAAACTTCCCCAATGCATTTTCATCCAGTGTGGCATCAACACCTAAGTGTTGTAAAAACTCCAAGGAATATGTTGTCAGAAAATATATCACAGAAGAAATGAAGGCAAAAAATTGGATAAAAGATGAACATCAACTTTTAATCATGAATAAGGCTCAAGTTACTGAGACAACTGACTGTACAGACTTTCATTTTCATTTGTTTAACCTACATGCTTTAAGTCAAGGGAGAAAACATCACATGAACTGACCCCTTTCAAAACTTAGCGTTTTGATATTTTGCCTTTTATTTAGAAAAGAAACTGTCCCCTAAAATGGCTACGCAAGGAATAAGGCCATTCAGTGTCCGTCTCTCTTTTTTTTGGAAGTGTATGCATTGTTCTTTTCAGCCCTAAAACTGTTCCGAGTTAATGATGATTCAAAGGGTACATGTGAATCAGCAGATGAGATGTAACTGCAATCTGAATGTAGTTCACAGCCTGCCACTTAACGTGGTCAACTCCCTAGTTTTGTGGTATCATTCTTGGTTATATTTAGTCCAAAAAAAAAAAAAAATTAAAGAACAAAACAAAAAAAACTTGCAAGAGATTCTACCATTAAACCTGAGCTACTTATATGAGTCTACTCCATCATGGTGCTCAATTACAGAAAGAGTGGCAGCCTGAAAATATTTTAAATGTGTAGCCTTTAAATGACAAAATTAACAAAAATGTTATGTTAAGTATTGTTATTTCCCATTCATGGTCACTTTCCTTTCCTGTTCATGGTCACTTTACACAAGGTATTCTGGATTAGAAATAAAGGACAAAAATGTCATTAAAAACTGCAGAACCTTTGCAGGACCACTTAACTACCTTACTGAAACTAGGGAACTTTTTTGTTTTGACTGGTCTGTTCAAATAGCCTAAATATTTCAAGCAAACTGATGATGCCATTTTTAATCTAGACCTAAATTACGACAAATGAAGGCACATTTTGTGCACCAATTGCATTTTTAACTGAATTAATTGTCCTACTCCACCAAATCATAATTTATCAAACTGTCTTGCTACAATATTCCTTTTTGACAGGTGTAGCATAATGTTAAGGTGTAGCATAGTGGTTAAGGAGCAAGACTTCTAACCAAAAGGTTGCTGCTTTGATTCCCTGCTGGGGCGCTGCTGTTGTACCCTTGGGCAAGGTACTTAACCCACAATTGCCTCAACATAAATTCAGCTGTATAAATGGATAACATTGTATCCAAACACTCAAGCCATGACTGCACCCACCCAAAAGATCCACAATTCAACAGCCAAACATCACACGGAGGGAAACACGCCGACAGTATGACAGAGGAGCAGGGGAACACAGACCTCGAGCTCATTGAGTCTCTGGATTCGGGGCGTGAAGCGGAAGTTGTCCACTTCTACAGCAAACGGGGGCTGCCAGTCCTGTGGGGAGAGAGAGACAACAGTCGGTCTGTGGCTGCAGGTGCTGAGCTTAGAGCTGCAGGGTAACTGCAAAGAGAAAAGTGTTGGCACTTGCGCTAACAACACAAAATTCAAGTGATGTGGTATGAGGACAGTTGTGGCTCAGTCATTCAGAGAAACGCCACAGCGTCAACTGTGCATGGCTGTGTGTGTGTGTGTGTGTGTGTGTGGGGGGGTTGTGTTGGTTTTATCAGATATGAAAGCTTTCATTTGTTAAATATTCTTACATGTACAGTAATTTATCAAAAAGCACAGAAAAACAGGAATCCAACTGAAATGTCATTTTCTTCCCCAGCTATGTTAGAGATGAAAGTTCAGGTAGTATTGGCTGGGAAGCAGATCTTATGTTGTCATTTTCAAAAACATTTTTAGATTAATGTGATCACTGAAGACATCTGTGTGCCTTTGATTCTGACATTTTTCACAATTCACTTAGAGACTGGGTGCAAAATTCTGAAGTGATTGCCAGAGAAAGAGAAAAAGACACTCTTATTGATTGGGCAGCATTTTCAACATAAAACACAGCAGGCTTAAAGCAAAGTATTTGTGACTAAAGGAGACATTCACTGTTTTCAAATGTGCACTCAAGACTTCAATTCATAGTGACAAAGAGATAATATTCTTGTATTTCTTGCAGGTGTCTGCTGTGGTGGTATGTGGTCTGGTTGGTCTGTGAGGTGGAAAATTCTTACCTCTGGCTCTGAGGCCAGGCATTTGGTGTCATGAAACTGTTACAGGAAAGTTTTACAGCACTGTACCAGTGTTTTTAATACAGACATAACACAAAAGTGCTGAAAAAACAAACTTTATTCAATAAGGACAAACCACATGCACCAAACATGTCCTTCTGTAAAGCCAAGCAGCTGTGAATTACACACTCCAGGCGAAAGCTGCCCTTATGTACTGATTTAGGACCGGTTTTGCCACTTAGCTTCTAATGGTTATGGTGAGAATTGCAGCCGGGGACTCTGGTCCTAAATCAGCACTTTCAGGCAACTTTTCCCTCAAACAAACTACGCTGGGACACAAGCACTTACTGCAGGGGGGCGAATCTTGCAAATGCCGGATTTCTCAGCGATGGGACGGATTTTGGCAATGTACCCCAGCGGATCTTCAAACTCCTCCCACGTAGGCTCAAACACTGGGCACTCAGGCGGGGGCACAAACTCCTCCCCGTCCATTGCTCTGTCAAATACAAGAAACAGTCACACCTTCAAGATGGGGCAGCTGACATCTTAGCTAGTTAGCATGGCTATCTGTTTTCAACACAATAAAATTAACCCTCAATACAAGCTGATTAAAAAATCAGTGCCTTCACAGTACTGTCGAAATAGAGACCAAGGTAGCAGAGGAGCAGTGGGACAATTAAAATAAATCTCTTCCACTTCTTCATCTCAGTCATGATTTAGGAGTTACCTGTAGGATCCAAAACAGTGCATTTACTTATGTACACAATCATGAGCATAATCTAGTGCTTAGATGAGGATTTGTCAAAAAAAATTCACGATATAACCCATTTAATTGTGACCGATTCATTATTTACAAAATGATGCTAAATTTAAATAATGTTAAATTTAGTAATGTTTACCTCTACATTATAATTTAAATAAATCAAGTAACAGAAAATACTGATCAAAGAGAATCAAAATCATTTTCTTATAATCAAATTCTTTTTATTTGTATGCAAAAGTGTGTGTGTAGGCAGGGGTTCATTATTCATATAGAAGCACCATACCTGTCGTACATTGCTATGGGGAAAAAGGGGGTCAGGCTTATTTCAATATCTGCCTCTAAGAGATTTGATTTTTATTTGAAATGCACACGCACAGCTGACCACCAGTGACCAAAGGCCTGAGGACAGAGTCATATTAAGTCAGCGCTCACTGGTTCACCTGACTTGCATGTTCCTTTTTTCCATTACACGGCGCTGCTCTCTGGAATAAGGCAACAGCACAAACAGGTGCAATGCCGCTGATTAGGATTACGTGCATCAACCATGAGAAAGTCTGCCTCGAACGCATCATAACGACGGGGTCAATGCAAACAAGCTTGCAGCCTTTCACGTTCTTACAAAGCCCTACTGGATCATAAACAACATTTAAGCGGCAACCAAATACCGCCACAGTCTTTGAAAACGCAATTATCTAACATGGTCTTCTACTCACTGACCGTCGAAAAAAAACATTTCCTCCAATCGTCCGCCCCGTGGAAATATTGCACTTCTCATTAGTCTCATTAGCGCCCCCATTTGGGCTGCTGCAGTATGGGGTCAGGGGCTGTATGTATACGTGACTCGACCGTCCTGCTCCAGTCCCCTCCCTCCCCTCAATTCCCAGCCATACTATTTTGATGTATGAATATAGCTAGAAACCTGGGGTCAAACCCAGCGAATGAAATGAGTCTACACATGTCCGCTATGTGTGTATCGACAGCATTTTGAAATCCCAGACAGGTGTACACTGATAAATTAGGTTGAAACACAGTTATAACAAAGTATATCGCTGACTGACACCTTCGGAAAAAATGGCTGCTAGGCATCCAGCTACCTCACGAAACACTATCAATTTCACAAGTACAAGTTGGTTTAGGCCACGCTAGCAAGCTACCCTACTAAACGTGCATAGCTGTTAACTAGCTGCCCCGGTCTCACTTCAGATCTAGCTTGCCAGCCAAACTAACTGTAAGCTACCATCCAACCAATAATCGTAGGGCCTCTACGAACAATGAATATTGGTACAGGTGATAATTTCAGTGCCGCTAACAAGGAACATGCTTTTCTGTTAATGCACATTTGGCGATAGCTTGGTGATAGCTTCGGTGATAGCTATCTTGGCATATTTACACGCTTAATGACAACCGCCACCTCAACTTTCGATA
The DNA here is from genome assembly GCA_019176425.1 of Megalops atlanticus. Lineage (NCBI taxonomy): Eukaryota > Metazoa > Chordata > Actinopteri > Elopiformes > Megalopidae > Megalops > Megalops atlanticus. Next base: position 7,084,863 of record CM032879.1, on the reverse strand, counting down.
ACTATCCCATTGAGACAAGTTAGTTAGTTAGTAGACAATCCTTGGATAACACCACGTTATGACTGGCTAGCCGCAACATGCTAGGCTATCTTTGAGGGCAATTCGACGTTTCTTCCCACAACAGAGCTGGTTACATTCACTGGCTAGCCTGCTAGCTATTTGTGTTAGGTAACGTTAGCTACTGTAATCCAAACAGAACCCGGATGAGCTGTAGCTCGCTAGCTAGCTAATGCACTGACGTAGATTAGCCGGCTAACCAGATGGCTAGCGAACAGTTCACTTAAAAAGCACACAAACTTCGCTAACTAGCCAGGTCTGCCAAATAACTACACATCATTTTTGTTCAGTGATACCAGTGACAATGACTAACGTCAACTGTCTGGCTAACTAAAAGATGCTTACTGTTAATCAGTATAACTGCAACTGTGCTCTCAAAATTCAGTGTTACACAAATGAAATAGCCAGCTATCTTGAAATTACCCAGCTATAGCCCCTAAAACGTGTAACTCAAATTACTGAATACCTTATCTCGCAAGCTAGTTTAATATTGTAAGGTTAGGCCTCCGTTAAACCACGCTGACTAAACCAAATGAAAATAATAAGCGACAGTTATTACCAATATGCGCTCATTGAAATAGCTGGCCATGCTCTATATGAAGTCTTATGAATTAAAAATGTACCTCGACAACAACCCAGCTGGCCAGGCAGTTAACGTTAGCCTGCTTGCTAAATAAGGATGGCCAGCATTCGTTTCTAGTTAGCTAGCTAAGTTAGCAAATTGAACCAGCCAGCTTCGTAACTAGCTAGCAGTTAGTTAGCTTGCTGGTCACCTTACATATTAGCTAACTAGCTGTGGGGGCTGGATATATGATAACTGTCACCACCACACAGTGTTATTCGTCAAAAGCGAGTTTGTCCACATTTATCTGGGTAATGTACAACTGTAAGAGGGCCGTTTCAGTCGAAGCTGATAACAGGATCTATTGTTCGGGACTGGGTCACTCTCCGGGCGGCTGCAGCTCTGCGGCCTCCACTTTTTCCAGCCCATCCCAGCACTCCAGTCTCCGTGGCACGACAAATTGGAGTAATGAACTGGAGTGAATATTAGCTACATTTCTTTGCTATTTTATTCTTGTAAGGCAGGGACGGACGCGAGTTTCCTCCCTGTATTGTAAGACTACAAACCCCCCATACACACACGCACACACTAGCTAGCTTCCCTTCCCTCAGGTTGATGTCGCTTCTCCTCCCCCTCTGTTGTTGTTTAGGTCCAGTTGTCTTACTAAGTCAGTCAGTCCGTCTCTCTTCCTTTTGAATCTCTACCTGTAGATATCCGGTCACTTCGCATCCAAAAGTCTAACTCCTCTGTTATACAATGCGTCGCCGTAGATGTATTTCAGCACAAGTCGAATCCCAAACGGTTGAAATTCTCGCCAATTTCGCTATCCTCCGCTCTTCCTGCCAGGACTGGCCGCCATCTTAGTTTCATCACTGCCTCAGCACAACCTCAAGTCCCACCACGGTGAGTTGCACTGAACAGATGAGTGAGCGAGAAGGCTCAGCTTCATCCTTCCACACTATATACAAAGTAGTTCGTACACTCTTCCCCCTGTCCATTCGTTTATCTGACCCTTGACAACAAGTGGATGTATCATTAGAGAGTTTAGAGGGCCGTTGGTTTTGAAAAGCACACTTACAGCCAACGTTTCAACTACTTAATTAGTTCAAAGGAGATGGGTAATGCGGGTAGATAGTGGGACGTGACGCGGAATGATATTCCTCGAGACGCTGAGGCTTTCTCGCCCGGGGAAGTAGCTCCAGTCGTTCGGTACTCAGCTTAGTGGTCTGGTCGACAGGTTCTCAAGCTTACTGCGTGTTGACATCACCGAGATGACGCAAACTGTGTTTACATAGAAAGCAGAATTGTGACGTGTTAACGAAGTGTGACGAATTGTTTTCATTCTTCTACCAGAATAGGAAAAGCAGTGTGCTTTTTTGTTTTTTATTTAATTTTGATTCGCTTGCATTTTATACTACTACTGCTACTGCTACTAATAATACATTCTCATGTATCAGGCTAATTCTGGTCACCTTGTGAGGATTACCAAACTGGTCTGATACAGTAAAAGATATGCAATTTGCAAGCTTTTGTGTTACTGGTTGCACAAAGCAAGCTGTCTGACTAACTTGTCTGACAAAGCTTTGTTAGGCATATAAACATTTCATGGGCTTCAACAATTTGTTTGGTTTATTACACCATGACTAACTCCTACAGCGATGATATAAAGGTGAACATTTACCTCTGTGAACATTTAAGGAAACAACAGCAAAACTGCCATATGCATGAAACATCAGGACGCAAATCCAGCGACAGCTGGTTAATTAAAGCCGTGTACCTTTGTTTACAACCACGCTGCGCACGCATGTCCTATCTCTCCCTCTTTCATCGGCACCGTAATCAACTTTTTGCAGCTCAGACTGAAAGTGAGAAAACCAGATCAAAAGACTGGGATCAGGCACAAGATTAACATCAAACTGGTATTTGCCCTGCTGTGACCACAATGAATCTTATTCCCCAGTAATGCCTCAGTAGGTAAACTTAACTTATTTAATGTTTTCTGTCCTCTCTGTAATTTTAAAATATATATATGGCTTGATGTATCATTACATTTTTTTTCATTGGCATCATGAAAACAACTTGCATTGACTGTACATTTCTTGCATTTGAGTGCAGGGTAATAGCTCATAATAAAAACCTGGTTAGTGCGCCTTTGCTTAATATCACAGTCCAGTCTATATCACTTGTAAAACTGTGTCATGCCCCATGACGTCTGTGTTAAGGAATAGAGGAGTTTCCCTGTACAAAGTCACAGTTGAGAGTTCGGGATGATGGCTCAGTCAGATAAACAATACATTGCAGCTCAAAACATGCCATCACAACTTAAAGCTTTATACAGCTGAAACAGTTATTCGGGTCTGCTAAGCCACCTAGTTAGACGTGATTATGCTCTATAGGTTGTTAGTTGTAATACCTCCTTATGTTGTTGCACATATTTTTTGGTCTGTTTATGAAATCTGCCCAAATTTGATCATTTCAAGACCATTTAACCAAACCACTGTACAGTTCTGTACTGTATCTGAGTGGGCAGTTGTTTCTGATGCAGCAAAATCCCCTTCTGTGAATTGAACTGTTTTTCATTCTCTGGAGTTGTTAGCAGTGCACTGTGTTTTTTTTTAAAGAAAGAACAGTGGATACCCTGGAGTCCTGGCCAAATTCCCAATGTGGCTCTCTAAATCTGGCCAAATAATCATCCCCTAGTTTAATTGGCTAAATAAATCTCCCCCTCTCCACTTCATTACGTGTGGTGAGTGTTTTTATACAGAAATGACTGCCTTGCATCACCTAAGGTGGCCACAACACACTGGTGTTGATGGAGGTGAGTTGTTCCCTCCCGTCACTTCACACATTTTGAGCGCCTTGTAAGAGATGAGAGGTCCTGTATAAATGCAATTCAATCAATTAATTACTTTAAAGAAAGAATGATGAGCTTTCACTCTATAACAGATAATGCTCAAACATGTTTTTATTCTACACATTTCTCCCAAGGCAAGAATAATCTGTTCTGCATTTTTGCATGTTTCAATAATGTTGGACGACTAGCTAGGTAATATTCATCTAATTCTTTGTATATGCAAAGGATGAAAAGGATGTTTAGCCAGACCCTCGGAGATACTCCTGTTTCTGAAATGAGTGTCAAAAACACTTTCCTTTCTTTGGTCATCCTGTCATTTTTTGTCTTCATGAACAGTTCTCCAAAAGTATGTATTTTAACATAGGTGTCACAGCACAAGGTGAACTTCAGGTGCAACAGCTACCATCAAAATGTGGCCTGGAGGTCATCTCAGTCACTCAGAAAGACCAGGCAGCTTTGGTCATGAAAACATTACTTCATTACGTTTAATTACATTACTTCATTTAGCAGATGCTCCTACCCAGAGTGACTTCCAATTAAGTGCATCACTATGCTAAGAGTAGTTATCGCGAAGTATTACAAGAGGTCAGTAAGACACAAAGTTAAGTTAGCTTGTGTAGAGTGGCTTTTTTTGTGAAAATAGCAATCGATAGGATCGATAGACATAGAGAGGAAGGTAGGCTAGAGATACAGCTTGAAAAGATGAGTTTTAAGTTTTTTCTTGAAGGCTTCCAGGGAGTCTGTTGTCTGAATCTCAGCAGGAAGCTCATTCCACCAGTGTGGAGCCAGTACTGAGAAGAGGCGGGTTCGAGAGATGCTGCCCTTGTATTTCGGGACACAAAGGCGACCCGAGGTAGCAAAGCATAGCATTCTTGCAGGCTTGTAGGCCTTGATCATGTCCTGTATGTATTGGGGGGCTGATCCGTTAAGTCCCTTAACGGTTAGTAACAAGGCCTTGAACTTGATCCTTGCTGCAACCGGTAGCCAGTGGAGGGACTCAAGGAGAGGTTTCACATGGGCCTGTTTGGAGAGGTTGAATGTCAATCAGGCTGCAGCGTTCTGGATGAGCTGCAGCGGTCAGATGACATATGCCGGGAGGCCAGCAAGCAGTGAGTTGCAGTAGTCCAGACGTGACAGGATGAGAGTCTGGATCACCACTTGGGCTGTGTATTCGGAGAGGTAAGGTCTGATCTTCCTGATTTTGAATAACAGGAAGCTGCAGATCCTGGCCGTGGCTGCAATATGCTCTTTGAAGGATAGATTGCTGTCCAAAGTTACCCCAAGGTTTTTGGACTATTAAATAAAGCGAGACATAAATGTTAGGTGTTTCATTTATGCTTTATATACTAATGGATTCTGGATTACTGGGGAGGCACAGAGACCCCTAATTTACTGAACAAAGGCAATGGAGAAATATAACACATGCCTCCAAATGCCCCGGTTCAAAATTGACAAAACATGACACCACAATTCTGTAGCATCCATCATGATATATCCCTGTTGAGCAGTCTAACACAATTCAGAGATGGAAAAGGGACACATGGAGTGGTCAGGAAGGTACTGTTGTTTCTATTACATAATTGTGCTCTCTTCTGAATAATACAAAAGAGCTAACAGAGACAGAAGAGCCAAAGGGAAAGATTTCCACATTCAAAAAACTGAATATTCCATTGTTTTCATTCCTATTTTCATCATTCAATTTGTGCAGGCATACATGTGTGTGGGTGGGCAGACCTTCTGTAATAAAAAAAGGAGCTTGTGAAAGAATCTCATTTGTTAAATGTAAAATACTACTGATTACAGTCATTATAGTTGATGCTGCAGCGTGACTGAAAAGGAGGCTGCCTGTTCTAAGGCTAACTGGTATAATACTGGAAGTGCACATCTGCAGACCTGGGGATGCTAAAGGTCCATGCTGGACAGGATATGGGGGAAGTCAGGCAACTTCCTGTTCACTTCCGTGTTTACAGTAGCATTGCAACAGTACAAGCCACGGATATGTATCTCAGACATTGTTACACTTCAGGATGAATCACCTCCCCACTACTGTCTCCAGCTTCTCCGGAAGAATGTTATGTAATGGCCAGTATGAATGGTCACATGTCTGTTCCCAAGACAACTGTGCGAAGTACCAACTCTGTACGTGCAAGTAGGCAAATGCAATGCTTAAATGCTTAAATCTAATTTTTGCAGAAACAGGAATTCTTCTATGGCAAGGTATCAAAGATGTCTTAAGGTGAAACGCATTCCTCCTGTGTAATAATTATATATATAATTTTTTTTTCCAGGGTGTTTGTTCTTTATGCAGATTGTAAAATAACAAGCTCTGTCAATTCCCTTTGTTATCGATTTAAGGCCTGATGACATGCCAGGTGAGTTAAATATCTGTGTGATTGGATGGTGCGGGGCGGATAGAGTTCTGACGCGGCAGTCCCTTTCAGCCCCTGAGGACAGTCAGCCTCTGGTGTAGCCCCCACGTCTACTTACTCTGCGTTGGCACACGGCTGAAGTAATATGATGATTGATAATTAGCAATAAGGACAGTCTTCATTCCAGTTTTACTTGCAAGCGGTGCTCATACATGAATTGTGATTTATATCAGGTATGCTGATAACGCTCCATAGACATTGTAAAACTGTTCAGTTTGCATATGTATGTGATTGTAAACTAAGCCCCGTTCTTACTGGCCACAATCAGGTGCAGGGGTGTGCCCTGTTGGTTCATGGTCATTTCAAAATGGTGTTTTGCATTTTTCATTTAAAATCAGCAGGTACAGCTGATCCCAGGTAAACCAGGCCTACTGCAGGACAGTAAAACAATTTTAAAAAGATGGCCAGCACTCACATCTTGTAGTTTCCATTTAAAAAAGTAAACCTTTATTCAATGCACAGATTTTTGCTGTTTGCCTTCCATAGCACACATATGACACTTACCACCTGAAACATTCCCTTACACACTTAAGACACAACCCAAAAAACAGGAGTCACAATGATCCCCTAATCATCAAACCCCTAATCATCCTTTCCATTCGAAGCATTCCAAAATGGCCAGTTAATCTGCCGCTCAATATACCCCTATGCGGTGGCTGTTAATAATGAGCCAAGGAGTGGTGCTTGCAAATTTTGGTGTGTGCATATGTGCTATTTATACCTCTCCTAACGAACCATGGAAACCGGAGGAGGCTAAATGACTGTGCCTCTGCCTGCCCTCTCCCAGGTGTTTATGCTGATTGATTGCTGCCGCTACTTTGCTAATGCTAGCTAGGCACACTCAGATTTCAGGTACACTGGTAGAAATAACATCACACAAAATTAGCACTATTTTGTAGTGTGGTTTGATAGGAAGTTTGTTTTTGCATGTTTATATGTGTTTATACCTGCTTCTCTTGGGAAATCAAGCATGTAATCTAAGGTAATTAGCTAGACCAAAACTGTGACGAATGGCATTTCCCCATTGGCAAGTATGCACACTTACTGTACATAGCATTTTCTCCAATTTATATCTCCATCTGCAGATGCCTAAATTTCCAAAAACACTGCAAATGCTGCTAGTTTTCACACAGTCAGGGATTGTGAAATGACAGCATTAGCAGTTGTTGAATTTGCTTTGTATACCTTTCTACCAAATTTAATATTTTCTCACAGTAATGCCCCCTGTCCAGTTATTCATGAAGTAAACTTCATCCTCAAATGGTGAAACAGATCTGAGTAACCAGTTTTTGTGAGGTTTCTTGAAGTAACACAGTTCAGCCTAATCTTTGCCTCACTGTTTATCCATGGAAGGCATGCACAAAGTCACTTTGATTTGTCATTCTATAATGTCACAATGACATCTGCTTCCACTTGGCCCTCTTTGGCCTTGTGCAATATAATACTAGGACATAGGCCAAGAGAGACTATCTGAATGCTGTAAAAATATAGACTAAAGTATGCCTACACATGCAAACAAAATCCCACAAACAAATGCATGCGTGTGTGTGCACACACAGGCAGACACATACATGCTTGTGTGTGCAGATGCACACACACACACAACACACACATACTCAGACATGCTTGCACACACTTACACAGACACACCCACGTCAAGCAGGAAGGCCTGAACTCTTACGTGGTCAGACTTGGACACGCATGGCGTCACCCATGCAACGCAAAAGCCGCCGCACCAACGGGTCTTGAGCAGCTGCAGGGGTGCAGCTGCGGCGGGTCAGGAAGTGCTGCCTGAGCACAGCAATAGCGAGACTGTCTTATTTAAGCCTGAAACTATTTAAAGCGCCTCCCAGGGGAATCACACAAGTTGGAGACAAAAGAACAGATGCGATTTAATAAGAGCTGGCTGACATACAGTAGTAGAGTGGAGGAATGGCGGCTCGATCAGAGCAGTGAGTTATGATTTCACGCTCTTCACCCAAGCTAGGACACAGGGACAAGCTACTAGTGGTGTGACCAGTAACCCAAAAGGCAAGACACCCCCTGCCCCCCCCCAAGAAAGCACAGAAATATGCACAGCAAGCTGAGCTCTATAGCCCAGACATTATTGGTCTGAGTCCGAGTTGTCATTAGCCTGCTATGATTGGGAGTGCACAGCGGTTCCCTAATCGGGTTCATCCTGTAGGTCTGGGTAAGCACATCATCTCTTATCAACATAAGATCAGCGCCCCCTAGTGACCGGACCAGTTACTGAGCTACTTGGTTGTCAACAGTCCTCCAATTGGCGCCAGCTCTCCTGTAGTATGCTCTGTGGCTTATAGCGTGCACAATAACCATTGGCTCGCTGATAAGCACACTGAAGAACTATTTCAGTGCTTCCTGCACTTGTATGGGAGGAGTCAGCAGTTAATGCAGCTCACAAAGGTAACTGCTGATTCCAAGTTTTGGGTGAGAAAGGGAGTGGAGAAAATTACACACAGTAAAGAGGTCAAAAGTCAATGGTTGCAAAAGAGCCGCAGAACTGATACAAGCCAATTACTTACATTGAGCTGAATGAATAAAAACTAGGCAAGCAAGGAGGTACTCATCTGAACCCTAAGCAAGACAGAATTAGCTGGGTTTATCAGGAGGACACACCCTCTTGTCGGTCCAATGAGCCTCCACCGTCCATTGGAAGCCAGGGGTAGCTTGTTGAGTGCAGACTGGTAGACAATGCCTTTGTCGCAGGCAACAATGGGAGTGATGAAAGAGCTGTCAGGACCTCGCCCCCGCCACTCCTGCCGCGGCTGCTCACTGTCATCACATGGATGGAAGTGGATTTCTAGATTCATGGTGTTGTGAATGGGGACAAAGGCATCGGCACTGAATCATCTTAACTGTGCAAAGTATATGCTGAGCTGTGCCTGTGACTGAGCAAACGGGACAAAATCTATAGCGCCCATCAGCTCAGCTGGCCAAAGGGCATTCTACAGCAATTTCACAGTTCCACCGCAGATCTTACATAACGACCGAGCTCCCTCACCACCCCCTACTTCATATATGTAGTGTTCACAGGCACCTGGATGGAAGCAGGGGACTTCACAGACAAGTCACAGAAATTTAACTGTTTGCTTATTAAGGATTGCTTATTAACAGTTAAATTGCTATATTTCCATGTTGTGATTGAGCTGATTCTTTTTATTTTAGATATGGGAGGATGTTGATATGAAAATGATGAAAATGTAAATGGAGTCATATTGCACAATCATTCTAGCTTGAAGGAAATGCTTCTCGACTTCTTATGAATGACATGACAAAGACTTGATTAAAGCACCGAATGCACACACTCTGCTTGATTGGTTAAGTGCCACTCATGACCGCACATTTCAGAGGCTGAGTGATTTTCAGCATACACCTCAAAATGATAAAAGACTACGTGACAATTCAACATGCTGTGTTGCTGCACCCTGAAATCTATGAAATCTAATCAGTATGTCGTTTACTTTACATATTTCTCACAGACATACACAGAAATGCTGGATTTTCAGGGTAACTATGCTGAATTTTTCTGGTAGGTCTCAATCTCAAAAGACAATCTGTACATCGCTGTTAGCTATTATTAGTATCAGCTACTGACTTTCACCAGGTTCAGAAAATGTTTAAAGTAATGCAAACAGAAATGCCTTAAGTGTAATTGCTCCTTTTTGCATCTTTAAAAATATATGAATTAATATTATTATATTTGCCATTAAACTCACAAAGCTTATAGTGAATATATGTGTGTGTGTGTGTGTGTGTATATATATATATATATATATATATATATATATACACATAGTGACCACTTTATTAGGTACACCTGTACACCTGCTTGTTGATGTCTAAGCCAATCATCTGGCTGTAACTCATTGCATAAAATCATGAAGACATTGTCAAGAGGTTCAGTTGCTGTTCAGACCAAACATCAGAATGGGTACGAAATCTGATTTAAGTGACTTTGACCATGGGATGATTGTTGGTGCCAGTCGGGGTGGTTTGAGTATCTCAGAAACTGCTGATCTCCTGGGATTTTCACACATAACAGTCTCTAGAGTGTATAGAAAATGGTGTGAAAAACAAAAAACATCCAGCGAGTGGTGGTTCTGTGGGCGAAAACACCTTGTTAATGACTGAGGTCAGAGGAGAATGCCCAGACTGGTCCAAGCTGACAGGAAGGCAACAGTAACCCAAATAACCACACGTTACAACAGCGCTATGCAGAAAAGCATTTCTGAACAGGCTCAGGCTCAACAAAACTGGATGGTAGACGATTGGAAAAACATTGTCTGGTCTGACGAATCTTGATTTCTGCTGCGGCATGCAGATGGTAGGGTCAGAATTTGGCGTAAACAACATGAATCCATGGATCCATCCTGCTTTGTGTAAACGGTTCAGGCTGGAGGTGGTGGTGTAATGGTGTGGGGAACATTTTCTTGGCACACATTAGGCACCTTAATACCAATTGAGCATCGTTTAACCCTCCTATTGTCCTGGGGTCATAATGACCCGAAATCATATTCAAACCTAAGAAAATGATATAAAACATTAATCTAAGTACATGGCCTCCTATGTAGCTTCCTAAAATGTCCCCAAAGATGAAAATTTGGTGATTTTTAAAAAAATCATTTTCAGTGGAGCTGCCACAAAAAAGTAACGCCTATTGTCTTAGGGTCAATATGACCCGAGATAACTTTTGATGTTGAACTGTCTTTATGAGCAGCTCTGTCTAACTCAGAGTGCCACAAACTCATCAAGTATTTCCTCATACTCATAAATACCTGGTACTAGGCCCATTTTTCAAAGATATCAGCATGCATGTGTCAGAACTCAGGCAGGGACTCTGCAGACTCTGTGCAGACAGGAAAACTGATGCACAAGGAGTTTATTAAATTCAGAGGGTAATCCAAAAATAGTCGTCAAAACAGGCAGAGACCAAAACCAGAAGACATGGCAACCAAAACCAAAAGGGCAGATTGAGGAAACGAAGTTGAGAAAAACAGGCAAGGCAACGGAACCGGCAGGCAGACACGACAACAAACAGTGAGTAGCCAAACAGAAGACTGAGACGAACTGGCAACAAGACAAGAAACAAGCAGGGAAGATATAGGGCTGGGCAGATGAGGAGATGGGATGCAGGTGCGTGGGGAGGCAGGTGGAGATGATCAGGTAATCAGATAGGTGGGGACAGGGCGAAGAGCAGGGCAGGGCTGGAACACAAAGAAACACTAAACAAGAGCACATGGACGGGGAAAACAAAAACAAAACCAGCTAAGATGCCTCAGCACCGACAGCATGCTAGTTTAGCATGGTAGGTTGCTAGCAGTACATACTTTCCATGTTTTTCCATACTGTATTCCATACTGTATCAAAACCACTGATGCCCCTGACCTCTAATGATTGACTTGACATTTTATACATGCTCAACTATTAGCAGCACAGAAACTGACCTTGCACACGCGTAGACTTTTCCTTGAACAGTTAGGGAAAGATCTTGTGGCATCTGTCACGGCACAGAGGGAGCACATTCCACGTAATGTAACATCGGCATCACTGGTGATTCAGGCGAGAAAAAGATGTGCCCAAACACCAAAGCTAGTGCCGACACCAGCCCCAAAACGTGTGCGTTTTCATCTTTGCACAGGGTCTGAAAATGAAACCCCAATGATCTGCCAGAGATGCGAGCGACATGCAAGCGACATGTGTTTGAGATAACACCTCATGATTTTTCTACACACTGTCAACACACTGTATAATAAGAGGGACTGCATATAAAAAACTACAAAAAAAAAATTAAAAACCACCCCTCCCCCAAACTTTACCAAACTATCCCTTTACCCTACCTACCCATATCTACCCCAATACAGAGCAGGCACCCTGTCGAGGTGGGGTAGCTTGAGTGTCTCAGTGATCATTTGAGCTATACTGATCAGGGGCTGTACCAATCCCTGTGAGGTCCAACCATAACAGGAAGGCCAAGGGTGAGAGATTAGGCTAAGACCAGCTCTTTTTTGTCTATCATTCATTTGAATTAGTGTATGTTTGGATTATATGGATGTTGGAAAGAGCAGTAACTCAAAGATTTTGCTATCAGTCTTGAAATCAACGTGTCTTGGTTGAAGCAAAAAAAAGAGAAAATTCCAATTCACTCACTTCCATTGGGCAGTTTAGCTGTGTTCATGGTAATATTACAGAACCACAACCTCCTTGACTTAGTTTAAATATGTCTGTAGATAGTTTCATTGGCATTCATAAGTTTGTAGCTTTATCTTCTTTATCTTACAAAATTTGAACATTGAAATAAATAGTATATTCGGCTACTTCAAAAGGGGGCCCTATAGACTTAATTTATGTTGAGACAGTTTCAATTCATAAATATCAGAATCTATTACATCTTAAAAGGCTAAGAGCTGTATTTTGGGGAATTTTCTGACAATTTTACATTTTTCATGCTTTGGCAGTGCATGGGACCTTTAGAGGGCGCTAGAGAGTTAACAAAACAGCTTGTGTTGTTAATGACTATTTGGTTGTATTCTAGACTTATAGCTGTAACATTGTGCCAAAATTCACATTTGTATTCAAAGGTTTAGTTGAGTTATGAGATAAATTGGACCCCAGGTGACCCAAAGGTAATAGGTGTTAGTATTTCTTAAGACAATAGGAGGGTTAAATGCCACAGCCTACCTGAGTATTGTTGCTGACCATGTGCATCCCTTTATGACTACAGTCTACCAATCTTCTAATGGCTACTTCCAGCAGGATAACGCCCCATGCCACAAAGCACACGTCATCTCAAACCGGTTCCAGGAACATGACAATGAGTTCAGTGTACTCTAACAGCCTCCACAGTCACCAGATCTCAACCCAACAGAGCACCTTTGGGATGTGGTGGAATGGGACATTCGCAGCATGAATGTGCAGCCAACAAATCTGCAGCAAATGCGTGATGCGTGATCATGTCAGCATGGAGCAGAATCTCTAAGGAATGTTTCCAGCACCTTGTTGAACCCATGCCATGAAGAATTCAGGCCATTCTGGGGGCAAAGGGGGGTCCTAATAAAGTGGTCCCTGAGTGTATATACACGTGTACGTGTGTGTATGTATTACATAATTGAAAGGAATTCTACAGACAGACAATTGCATGAGGTGCGGTCTAAAAATGAGACTAAGTAGAAACAAAATCCTCTGTCATAATCTCCAGCTGTCACGTGACTCCCTGTCTGTAGAGTCTATCCAAAAAGTGTCTGTGTGCACTCGGCGTCTCTCATCTTCGGCCGCATGTATTTAGGCCCCGGTACTTCTCCATCTCTGTCGCCCATACAGGAACGAGAAACGAAGATGTCGACATCAGGGAAGAAGCAGAAGGCCACATCAGAGTACTGCTGCTGGGTTGCGAGGAGGAAGGGGAAAAAGGAAATGATGCCACATTCACCCCTGATCCTCACTGCCTGCGAATGTGAAGCAAAAGGCTGTTTATATGCCAGTATAACAGCAGACTCATCCTTATGGGGAGGTGCTGTCACAGGCTGTGGGAGATGGCCTTCAGTGCAAATCGAATCCTGCTATTGCTGATAAAATGCAAAGCTGTTGCGAGTCATTATATGATGTATTTCTCTAAGGGACTGAAACACACATACATGTAATGTATATTCATATCATACATCATATTTTTCTGGTAGGCTGTGAAGGTAATGTACATTTAGAACTAACTCACTGTGCTTCAATAAATGAAACTGATTTTATAGTAGGAACACAGTCCTTGGTTATGTTATTAAAAAATATTACTAGTAGCCACCTATTTGCCTTATGTTTGGGAAGACATTTGTTGTGACTGGCACGCTATAAATGCTAGGCCATATACTAACGGCATAAAGTTCATGCTAGTTGATTATCTTAGCCAAAGCTATGCTATGTTTGGATTCTCAAATTAGTGGTTGCATTAATGTATAGAAGAAATGTTTTCATTTGATGTATTTCAAACATCGCTCAGTTTTTTGGGATTTGGGATTTGGGAGACAGTGCATTTCTCATATCGGTACAGTGCAGGAAGAAGTACTTCCAAGCAATCGGTCCCTTTACCCTATTGCTAGTCATATACTGTAGCTTCAACTGTAATCCTGAACTTACCAAGGCAAAACAGCTTTCAGACTGAATGCTGGACTTTACTGAGATACAGCACTACCAGCTACTGTAAATATATGGAATAAATATTATTAATAGATGAATATATGCCATATGCAAGCATTAACACAGTGAAATAGAAAAAAAAAAAAAAAACAAAGCCACAGTCTTTTCCACTGCAAGGACATTTTTATAATATCAGAAGCAATAAATATTCACATTTCATTTCTCTGTATTTGTTCAATTGAAACTTTGTATATACACAAATAAAATTCCTTATATTTCTTGTATTTTTACAATAATATTAATAACTGCTCTGACACACACACACGCACTTGTACGAGTACAATTCATTCTCCAACCCTCCATCCCAAATAAAAACAATTAAATATTCATTTGGCCAAGTGCCCTCCCCCCCTCCCCCCCTCCCACACCCACACGCGCACACACCTGAACTACAGAGACATGGTACGGTCCATTCCATAGTCAATATTAAGTATTTGTATTATATAATATGTACATTCAGGTCTATACGCTTCATTCAGTAAGTGCAGATACTCATGCAACAGGGATCACAAAGGGAAGACACTGACAATTCTCATTACGGTCAGTGAGGAAATAGCCAATACACACACCTCGAAGCTACTGGCACCCCAATGCCCCTCTCCTCTCCCTCCCCAGTCTCTGCTCCATCACCTTTTTTCCCCTGTCTCCTGCCTCTTTCGTCCTCCTTCCCTCTGGTGTCTCTCGTCACCCGTTCCCTCCTTTTCCCATTAATGACACCTGATTCAGATTTTTGGGACGAGAAAAGTCCCTCCCAGTCCAGCCTTCCGGTAACAATGCTGCCTGATGCCCCTCCCCTTCCTGACCTGATAATCTACACCCCCACCCCCAGAGGAGCAGAGGAGGAAGGGAAAGAGCAGAAGATGGTAGGGGCCAGAGTGGGTAACAAAAAATATGAGACAGTAAGACAGGAGAGCCCACATTTTGTATGAGGGATGTACATCCTAGTCTACCTCCGACATGGGGGCGTTTACACAGCGGTCCGCTCGAAAGCACGGCAGAGCTGTTCGACTCTGCCGCCAAATTCCTGCAACGCTTTCCCTTCGAGCAATAAAGAGCACGGTACGCAATGTGACACGGCCAGCGCCTCTGCCCGTCCGCCCCACGGCGAATTCGGTGGCAGAGTCGGGAGATGGCGCCCAGACAAGGAAGGAGGGGTGGGGGGGGGGGCGGGGTTTGAGGATGGGGGGAGGGTTCAACGAGGCACTGAAACTCAGTGTCCCGATTGTGTGCAAAACCACAAAACTGCATCTAAAAGCCGCGTCCGGGCACGGCGATGCTGCCAAAACAGAACCAAAACAGACCAAAAAGAAGAAGAAGAAATAATAAAAAAAAAAACAGGCTGAGTAATCAGGTGCGTGTGAGTGTGTGCGCGCAATGTCCCCCAGTGCTGGACCAGCTGCAACTCGTAACGGCCAATGCTATATGTTACTTAACACTGCTTCCTTTTAGTAAATATCCCTTTTACAATTATAATTAAGACTACGCTAGTTTTAGTCATACACCTGTGCACACACACACACACACACACACACACACAAACACCTGTTACCTCAATAAAGACAATATAAAAAAGGGCAAAACAGTACAGAACATCGCTAGAAACAATGAATAAATATCAATAACAGTTCCAACAATTAATAATAATATTAATATTAATAATAATAATAGTAGTAATCATTTTCATTATCATAACCCAAACAATTCACACCTCAACCACACTGTCTCAGGCTCTGATTTCTAATCAAAGAATGAGAGGGCCAATACAAAGAGTATCTCTAACATTTCTAACGCTGTATAATTCTTTACCGGTCGGCAATCGTTAAGAACAGAAGAAATATTTTTCAATATACATACAGTAATAATCTCAATGAAACACTGATATACCAGCAAAAATAGACTCAAGTTTCCAAAAAATATTAGTAGTAGTAATCATGTAAAAACCCTTGAAAGGAGTAGATATCAATCCTGACAGACCAACTGAGAGATTTCCCTGTGTCGTCTGTCCTTCTCTTGGTCCCTCGCGGCTAACGTGGGCCTGCCTCTCCGCCTCCTAGCGATCGCCGTGGTGGCGTAGACTACACGTGTTCACTGCACAGTCCCTTTCAGTGGCTAACGCTAATGCCCTACCCTTGCGTCACTGTACCCGTGCGTGACGGGGTGAAAATACAGAGGGAGGAATAGAAGAGGGAGAAAGTAAGAGGGAGAGGAAGAGGAAGTGAGGCAGGCTATATGGAATGTTTAGTCATCTGAAGTAAAACTTCGACACCCCCTTGCTAGTCAAAACATAACAAACCCAGCAGAGTCCAGTTTTTAGTCACTGGGAGCTCGCTGTGTGTAGAGTGTTCACTGGAGAAAGCGGTAAATACTGACAGAACCAGAGTGGGGGAAAACTGCATTATAACTGCCTAATAAGATGGCACACTGTGCTAAGTCTAGTGAAGTGTGGCTCTTTAGCATTCTACCAGATGAGGCTATAACCCACAGTCAGGTGAACAGGTAGTACACGAGAACACACTGTGTTCTGCTCACCATCAAACCTCAGTCTTTATCACTGGACTGTCCTGGATGTGAAATCTGCATTCGGCCTAATTAAGGGTCTACATTTCTGTGTTAGGGAGTCAGGGACTCTGATTCAAAGAATGTTTCAGGTAGCAAAGGTTGGAAACTTCCCTTAACCATATACATGAATAGTATGAGTAATGTCAGCCAATCTTGGTTCTACATGAAATCCGTCTAAATTTCAGCTAAAACGTAATTATGATTTGTTGTGTTTCGGAGAGGAACTATGAGGTTTATTGCTGTGGAAAAGGACATCCAGTGACCCTCTGAGACAAAGAGTTACCATATTCACCATTCCCCTATGAAAGAGCAAGTTTGCTCGTTCCGCCCAGGTGACGTATGTCGCCTTTGCAGTTGGTCTGTCCCGTCCGAAATGAAAGAGTTCATTCCTTTCCCAGGCGCGTAGAAATCCCACTTTAAAGACTCTCCGACGCTCCGACTGGCGTCCGTCGCCCCTCCGGTAAACCACAGAGTCCATCGTCTTCCAGTGTACACATAAAAAAGAAATGCTAGCCGTGTTGATGCTCCCTCTCCCAAAGTACCGGCAGCATCAACTGTATGGCTACAGATGGAGTGCTTCCATGTGTGTTCGTGCGACCTGTGTGTGTGTGTGTGTGTGTGTGTGTGTGTGTATGCTTCCTCATCATGTGCCTTCCTGCCTGTTTTCTACCTTCCCTCACTTGTAGGAACCGGTAATCCACCATGAACATCAGAATTGCGAATCAGTGATACATGTGGAGGCTCGAGAGATTTTGTTTCTTGCTTATTTTTCACTTGGTTCTCAGCTGTCTCATCTGATGTTGGCGTTGTCTTAGCTCTGAGAGGCAGGACCCATATGCCTGTCCACTCCTCTGTGTCCTGCATGCTGGCACCTCATTTGGCAGCCTTGCAGGAGACTGAGCTGTCCGTTAGATAGACCAAAGCCTTCAGCCTTTCCCTCCGCCCCTGTCTGACCTGCGCTGCCTGCCTCCGTAACCTTTTTAAGTAAATGTCAGTTTCTGTGTTTGTTTGCTGAACGCGTGTATGAAGAGCGTGATTCCAGCCTATCTGCAGTACGTACGGTGCTTGCGAGATATAGAGTGTCACTCTGAGGGGGCGGTGTGTGTGTGTGTGTGTGTGCGCGTTCCCATGAAGTGAGTGTGTGTCAGTACGTGTGCGTGGATGAGGTCCCGCCCGGCGCTCTAGACGTGCGGGAAGCGAATGTGAAAGTAGCAGAGCCTGAGCAAGCTGCGCTTCTTCCTGCCGCTGCCGCCGCCGCCGCCGCCGCGCCGGCCCGCGGCCCGCCTGAGCAAGCTCCCTGTGCCTGACCCCGCCCCCTCGCTCCGCCCTCAGCACCGCCCCCCGGGCCCCCCGCGCCGCCCCCCGGCCCCGGCGGCCCCACCCCCACATTCCTCTCAGACCACAGTACTGATTCGGTTGATAGGCTTGGACTTGGAGCTGCCCGCCGTGCCGGTGCTCCCGGGTCCGCCCCCCTGTCCCCCCTGCTGCCCCGCCTGCTGCGGCTGACCTGGGTGCTGGGGGGGGTGTGGGGAGAGAGGCGTAAGAGGGGTAAGGGGGGAGGAAGGGGGGGGTAAAGGGGAGTGGGGGGGGGGGATAGAGGACAGAGGAGGGTACTGGGGCAGATACTGGGCGCCCTGGGGCAGGTGGCGGGCAGTGACGGAAGCGGAGGGGGGCTGGGGCGTCGCGGCGAAGACGAAGTGAGGCTGATGGGCGGAGGAGGGGTGCGGGCTGTGGGCGTGGCCGGGGTGCGTGTGCGAGTGAGGGTGGGAGTGTGCGTGAGGGTGGGAGTGCGCCAGCGTCAGCGGCAGCTTGCCACCGCCGCCGCTCGCCTTGGCGGAGTGCGCGGGCTGCGCGTGGTACAGCGTGTACTGCGGGAGCGGAGAGTGCGGGGAGAGAGGAGAAAGGGGGGGCGGCGGGCAGCCCATGCCCATGTTGGCATAGCGACCCTGCATGCCATGCTGGGCAAGCTGCTGCAGCTGGGACATCTGCTGCAGCTGGGCGTGGGAGGGAGCGGGAGGCGGCCGCTTGGGCAGCGAGCCGCGCTGCAGGGTGTGGTGCGTGGGGGCCGGCGCGGAAGACGGCTGGCTGGGGGGGCACGGTCTGCACGTGGTAGCGGTGGTGGTGGTGGTACGGAGGCGGCGGCTGCCCGCCACTGGTGTGGCAGTACTGGGCGTGCAGGGCCTGGATCTTGGACGGCCCCCCTCCTTCTGACTGGCACAGAGAGGAAGGGGAGTGTGGGGGCGGGCCTCCCGTGGTGGGCGGGGGCACAGGGGCGGGGTAGTGTGGCCCCGGGGGGATAATAGGTCCCGGGGGTTTGGAGCGTTTGCTGCCGAAGAGAGAGCCCAGGAAAGAGCCACTGCCGCTCCCCCCACTCCCGCTCCCGCTCCCCATCCCACCCCTCTCGCCGCTGCTGGAGACTCCCCCACCCCCGCCCACTCCGACTGCCCCAGCAGCGCTGTGTTGTTGCCCCGGCCCACCCCCCACCCCCACTCCGGGGCTCAGGATGGGGCGGTGAGGCCGGTAATCTTCTAAGCCGTAGCAGCCGGGCACCACCCCGGCCATCGGGAGGCGCTGGTGGGGCCTCGGGCTGCTAATGATGGATCCCTGGGAAACGGTGTGGGGGAAAGGGGGAGGACAGAGCAGAGAAAGAGGAAAGGGTTAACGGACAGATACCATCACTATTACGGTGAACCGCAGACAACAACGAGCACACTGGGTAAACAACAAAACACGACTGCAAACAAAAGACCAGTCAAAACGAAAAAAGGAAAGCAACAGCACGGAGAAAACGAGTATTAAAACTCAAACAAAAAGTAAAACAGGAGTATACACAGGGGGCACTTAACAACTGGATCAATTCGGTCAAACACATGGGGAAAACAGTGAATCCATGTATATGTTTAGCATCTCTTCTACGATTACCCTGCCTGCTAGGAGTGAGCCACTCTGCGTTACTTAATTTACATTACCTTGACGTAACTATTGTTAGACTGTGGTTATTGCTATACTGGTTCTTTCAGTTCCTCAACAGCTTAGGGCTACAGGACTACGCAACAGGCCTCCTGTGTAACATGCACTGACATCGTCTACATCTACCCATTAAAATGGATCTAACTTCTGTCAGTTGTAACATTTATGCTACGCAGAAAGACTGATTTTTGCTACGTTCAGTCACCTAATGATGTATCAGAGATAAGTTTTGCAAAAGCAAAGTGTTATCTCCGGTTCGTTGGTCGCACTCTTCCCCAGACAGCAGTTAACAGGATGACTCATTTATTATTATCATTGCACCCCTGTGTGGCAAATACTTGATGAGAGAACAACAAAAACATCCATGTTCCATCCAGTTCCGTCCAGACTCCAGTGCAACCACACAGAAAGTGACACCAACACAAAGGTGAGGACACAGACATGCAGGACCACTGCACTCTTCAAACAGTAATGGAGCATGCGGGGAATATTCCATTTATATGGGATCTTGGGGGGGGGGATGGGCACCCCCTTGTCCACCTGAACTTACTTCAATGGTACTGTCCAGGGACCCCACGCTGTTTCTGCGACCTCGTTTCCCTGCACCCAACCAGGAAGAGCCAGGTTAGGAGAGAGGGAGCATCACCCTGGACTGTCCCGCATGTGCAGTGCATTGCATTTGTGTACAAGCTGTCTCTCACACAGACAGACAGACACGAAACATGGCACAGACACACACTTGCGTGTGCAAACACACGCTCGTGCACACACACAGACGTGCGTGCGCACACACAATTTTCACAATATTCCCAACAACACTGGGTCTGTTCATAGGTTCATATACGGGGTAAAAATAAAGATTACGAAGTGAAAAATGGACTTGGCCTCCCTAAAATTCCCACCACGATCATGCACACATAATTGGATCTATTTTTAGCGCTCCCTGTTCGGTCATTTCTCAACCGGCTGCACCCATTCAGAGGTGCAGGAGTTACAGATCCCCGCATATTCTGGGGTCAGTTGGGGCCAGGGCTGTGCTGATCAGAGTGTATACACCCCCTCAGAATGAGCGGAAGTGTCTGATTGATCTAATTGTGAGCCTAATTGAGAATAATCTGATCCCTGCCCGCTCTGTTTGGATTGTGGAGGAGCAGGCCTGTGGAATGGCCTTTTGTGAGCTATGCATTTGAAAATGTGACAGATGATCTAGGAATCCCAAAAAATAATCCTTATAAATACAATGCATAATATAATAATATAATTAAAATGACTGACTTGTACTGTATTTCCTACCAGCATACACTGATTTGTAATATATACTTGTAACATAATTCCTTGCAAAAGGGCAAGACAGATTTTCTTTTAAAACAAACATTTTTAAGTGTCTGACAAAAGAGACAACAGACTGGCTTTTATACTTGTGTTTCACAGAATTCTACAATTTCCTATGTCACATGCTATCTTTGCTGTAAGGCAATGGAAGAGTATGCACGTAACTAAAAAAAAATAGTAAACACAAAATAGAAAAAAAGGTACATAGGTACAAAGGTCTGAAAACAGCGTATGTAGTTTCAAAACTGTAAAAAGAATCACTGATTCAATTTCATGTGTGAAATAAACCCAAGTAATTCAAATAAAAATATTTTTAAATAAAATGACTAATAAGTGGAAACTTTGTTATTTGGTTTTGTTTGATACGCCCTCCTTCTGGGTTAGTTTCTCTACTTTACATACAAGAGCCACACTTCAGTTTATATAATAACAGCAGGGAGTATCAGGGGTGGAATTTTAAAAACTGATTTAAATAGCAGGATCCAAACAGTGAAACGCTAATTAAGAGTGAATTATTAAGAGCTATTAAGCGATTTAGAGTGATTTTATGAAGGTATGAAGACAGCAGGTGAAATTGGATTGACTGTGTTGACAATGAAGTAAAGTGTTCTAAATATTATTTTACAAAGGTATTCAAAAATCTGCTAAAAACATTTCATTGGCCAATTACATATCAATGACTTTTTAAAAAACAATGAAAATGTTGAAAATGACTGCCAAGTTAAACTGGGTCGGGATTCAATGCAGCAACACCTTTGTTCTAATGAGCGTGCTCAACCACTAGATGTCATCATTTTCTTCAATCCAAATTTAACATCCATTTAACATACACAGATCCACGATTACATGTAAGCAGAACGTATTTGAAATACCAGAGATTTGGACGATATAGTTCCGATAAGCTGTTTACATGCAGCATGCAATATTGAATTAATAATCACAATTTACAAGATGATAACTGTGCACAGTTAAAGGTATGTGAGCATACATAGTGTTACTCTCTCTGAGCCAGAAGCCAAAACTAACAAACACTGGAACAGCTGTGCATTAAATGCATGATCAAATATCAGACAGCTGTCAACCATGTTGGACTTGCACGTGTTTTGCACGTGCTTCTCATTTTCAGCAGTTGAATAAAATGTTGAGAGCAAAAATGTAAGTGCTTGTGCTGTGTATGATGACCAGAAAGCAGTGGCAACCGCTGGGATCACAGACAGTAACTCGTCTCTAAAGGAGGTGTGTGTGATGCCATAAGTGCCCTCCACACAAACAGTCCCACTCCTACCGCAAACTGTGCCGAGGTGTAGGCAGAGATCCGGCCCCTGAATATTCGCTGTAGTTCACCCAACTGACAGCAGATGGCGACACAACATTATTAATTATGTGCACCGTGCGGGTCTGTACACTTATATTCGAGTTTTATTTAACAGGTGTGAGAAATTAGCCCTGGCTGTAAATGCTTATGCATCTGGTACGGGCTTCCGTGCTGTGCTGCGTTAATTGTTTGGTGCCTGTGAAATTAATAACCAAATGAAATGAATGAATAAATGACCTCATTAGTTCCAGCAATGTGTCCGGTGAAGGTGAGACCTGGCTGCAAAACACACATTGAGGAATGGGAGACGAGAGGCCAGTTTTATTTTGCCCAGCCTGGTAGTACATGATATTACATGCTAACTCACTAGAATGTAAGTAAAAGTAAAAGATCATTTGAAGAAGATGTAGAAGCGGCCTGCAAATACCTGCGCATCGACTAAATAAGTGTCCCATCCATGCCTGTGCTGGTGGAGTATTTGTATTCATGCATCACGTGTGTGCACTACAGGCACTATATTCCAAGGATATGACAGGGTTATAATATTTCAATACAAGGATATGACAGGTGGGCATTATCAATACCCGAAGACGTGCAGGGACTGCCAGGTGGAACTGCAGCCGGCCAACGTGAATATATCATTCTGTCTTACAATGTGAGATGTTTAAGGCATCAGGGATCAGATTACCTGCTTTGTTTGCGTGAATTCTACAGTCGCACCGACAGCCTTTTTCGGCTGCCTCCACAGCGGAGGTAATTGTCCATGTAATCTCAGCAGAATGTCAGAGTCAACAGTGTAAAACCCAGATGAAAACCACTTAGGGCAATTACTCCAGGTCTCCTGAATAATGGATGGTCGGAATGAGTAATGCACAGAAAATAGAGGCCTTGTCAAAACCTAAAATAAATTACCTGGAGGGAGCGATACCCTTCGGGCCGCATCACGCAGTTGTGAGCTTGAAGACTGCGATGCAAGTTTAGATCCGTGCACGTCCTGAAGGTCCCCAATCAGACGTGTACATTTCATCGCCTTTCTGTGGCGTTTTATGGATAAATCTTGGATTTCCACATTTTTTTTATTGCTGCCATTGTAAAAATGAAATTGCGCTATTTTGAAGATGGAGCTGAGGGGGGATATACATTATGAGGCATATTCCTAATTAACTAAATTACTTATAATAACTAAATTTTTGAGTGTGCTGGGAGCCACAGCAGATGCTCTTGGCAGCAAATGCCAATCACTGATGATTTTCGGTAGCAGGCTTAATGGATGAGCTACCGAGCCAGGCAATAATCACTGTGGCCTTCTATTCAACCCTTCTTTTAAGGCCTACTGTTAAAATAACTTTGTAAAACTCTTGAAAGGCAGAGGATCTGCATTACATTTTAATGTGGAAAAAGAGCAATCTCACAATCTTGATGAGATGGAAGTGCATGTGTGAAGAAATAAACTTTGATTGCAAAGCTAGTCCCCTGTGTTGCCTCTCCACAGCTGCTTTGCATTGAACACAGCCAGTATAAAGAACGTGATTTCACATTCACGCAAGCACACAGTCAAAAGGGATTTGACCGCGTACTTTAACAAAGCCGGGCCTCCGGTTTCAGCCCTCACCCCAGAAACTCCCCCACCGGTCTGTTTTCTGAACTGCGCTGCGAGTGGCCTCTCACTCCGCGGTTCAGCACGAGTCCTTTCGAAGGCGGCTAAATGTCACTGGCGCGGCGAAAAAGCTATTGCGCCCAATCGTCCTGGGGCCCGTTACTTTCAGGAAAATGCGGATCCATACCAGCTCTGGAGGAAAGGGGGTCGGCCAAACAACCCCCGATGGGATTCAATACATGTGAGATCAACGACTCCGTCTCATCGGCGGAACAGCACGTTGCTCTCCAACTTCGTTTTCCCACAGTTAAACCTTTATTTTGGCATTTCTGCCGCTCGGGTCAAGCGTGGTGCTTGTGGTCTCTTGCAGTGCGGGATTCAGTAAGTCCTGTTCGTCTAAACTGCGTGCAAGGTGGGTAAGCACGAGCCAGCAATGGTCTCAGAGCCTATCTGCACGGCTGTGCTTGATCTCAGATTCTCACCCTCCATTCTCATAATTAAGTCTAGCACGTTCTCCCGAGGAACAGCTGTCTCACCTCGGCAGGCTTTAACACAGCATCACGCTCCACTCTCCTGCATGCGCAAGTGCGTCCTGAAAGGCGGCAGTCTCCCATCTGAGACTAAATAAAGTCCAGCTCTGAGTTCTCGCTCCAAACTTGGAGTCGCGAGGGCCTGATCTGAGGCTCATGTGAAACGCGGCGAGAGGCGTAACCTCGAGACCTTCCCCTTTCCAGCTTCCTCTCACCTGAGCCACCGAAGAGTCTAAGAACTCGGCAGCTGGATGCCATCGGAGCACTAATTTAGGATGTAATGTGTATTATATTTATATATGTGTATATGTATGCAGTTGGTCAGCAAAGAGAAAGACAGTCAACAAACAGTGCTAAAATTTAAAAGCTGCACTCAATGCTGGCCCCAATAAAACATACCTTTCATACATTGTGACTGACTGACTGGCTCACTTTCCCACTAGCAAAAGCCCATTGTAATAATAGTTGTATGCTTTACATAAGCATGTGTTTTCCAGTAGTAAAGGCCTACATCATTATGTCTTAAGTATAACCATTATTACAGTGGGCCTCTGCTACTAGGAAGACACATACATAAGCTTGTGTTCTTCTAGTAGCAAAGGCCTACTGTAATAATGATTATACTTTATACATAACAATGTGTTTCCACTGGAAAAGTCCTACTGTAATAATAGTTATATACTGTAGTAGTAAAGGCCTACTGGAATAATGGTAATACGCCATACATAAGCATGTGTTTTTCCACTGGCAAAGGCCTAAATGTTGATCTTCTACCAGGTGCCCCCATATGGTTCCCTGAGCGGCTGCGCAGCTCAGTGCAGCCTGCTCCTGGTCGCAGTCTCAGGGCAGGGGCTGCAGGCTGTGCACCCGGAGCTGTGCTGATGTAACCAGCCCCTCAGTGACTCAGCCCTCCAGTTGCTCCTCTCCTTCGCCCACTGGCAAGAAGCAGGATTTGTTCGCTCACGTGATGCATGCCACACCTGGCGCATGCGCCGCGACCAGCCGCGACCTTTACACTCATCAGAATGATGCTCGACAGGAACATCTTGAGAATCCCTTGTTGCCCGTCACTACGTCAATCCTAAATATGCGGTTAGCCATGTCTTCAACTGAACTTTTCATTTAAGGCTGAATGTATGTACAGTAAACCAGATAAGGATATTTTCCCTGTACCATTGTGGTATGGTAGCCATGAGAACTTTTTCATCAACATCAAATCATTCATTTCTGCCAGGCTACAGCATACGCCTACACAGAATTGCTAATAGGAGCTTGCGATGCACACAGAGGTTGGACTGTCCTGTTGTAACCGCCCCCACCTTCAGCCCCCCCAACCAATGCTTTTGATGCAGACGCTCCATTCTCCATCTCAAATCCTTCTGTAGTGATGCACACTGGGAAATGCAGTTTTTTCATTTAATGCTGAGGCTC
Source organism: Megalops atlanticus (assembly GCA_019176425.1). Taxonomy (NCBI): domain Eukaryota; kingdom Metazoa; phylum Chordata; class Actinopteri; order Elopiformes; family Megalopidae; genus Megalops; species Megalops atlanticus. The sequence goes on along the minus strand of CM032879.1, from coordinate 7,059,025 downwards.
AAATTCCAGACATAAAGATTCACAAATCCTTTCAGATTATAACAGAAGGATCAAATAACTGATAATATGGCAAAATCTGTTGAGGTAAATATGGGTATATCGTCATTGTGTGTGTGTGTGCGTGTGTGTGTGCGTGTGTGGGTGTATATGTATATGTGTAAGTGAATGTGTGTGCATGTGTATGTAAGTGAATGTGTGTGTATGTGACTGTCTGTGTGTGTTTAAATAAATGTGTGTGTATGTGATTGTGTGCGTGTGCACAAGTGAACATGTGTATGTGTGTGTGTGTGTGTGTGTGTGTGTGTGTGTGTGTGTGTGTGTGTGTGTAAGTGAATGTGTGTGTGTGTGTGTGTGTGTGTGTGTGTAAGAGAATGTGTGTGTGTGTGTGTGTGTGTCTTGGCTGTCTGTCTCTCCCGTGTCCCCGCCCTCCCGTGTGTCTCACCTGTCTCAGAAAGGTCCCTTAGTGACGAGCTGAGCGCCGTGCGCTTGAGGCCCTCCCCGCCTGAGTAGCTGTCGTCCAGGCTGGGCCTTCCCAGAGTCCCGTTCACCACCTCGTTCTTCACGCCTCCGCCTCCGCCGCCGCCGCCCACCACTCCTCCGCTCAGGAGGCTGGGCCGCATCACTCCCTTCTGCTTCTCAAGCTCAGCTGCAGGCGGGGGAGAGAGGAAGAAAGGAAGAGAGGGATGGGTGAGAGCAGGGAGATGGGTGGGTAGTTTAAGGTTGAAAAACAGCGGGACATTTGGAGGGGAGGAAGAAAAAAAAGAGAGAGCCAGTCATTCAGTGAAACAGAGGTCCGATCCCGTGGCGACACCTCGGCCTGGCTGCTGCTCCCCTTGACCCCCTCCCCAGCGGCATGGACACTCACACTCCACTCTGTACTTCTCCATCTCCTGCACCTCGGCGATGCTCTCCCGCAGGTCGCTGGTGAAGCGGGTGCGGTCCTGCTGGCTGGGGGCGGTGAAGACGATCAGCACCTTCCTCTCGCCTCCCGGGATGGCCGACGTCAGGCGGATGCCGTGCGGGTAGTCTGCCGGGGGGGAAGGAGGCGTGATTACGTGCGCGGTCACGCAAACACAGACGCGAACGCGAGCGCGGTTGTGCTCACGCCGATGTACCCGCGCCCTTGGATACTCACTGCCCTTCAATTAACCCTTGGGCTCTTTGAGACAAACCATCTGCCCATTAATAAATGCTGCCATCTGTTGTTGATTATTTGTTACTGACATTATAGCCGGACTGACTGAGACGGAATGAGAGGAGGAAGTGAGTAGGGAGAAGAGAGCTTGACCTTCAGGGAACTGACAGAGTGACAGGAGCTGCGTATAGGGATCATTCCACAGAGACAGACAGAGACAGGGATACAGAGCTAGATTTAGGGATCATTCCAGACAGACAGAAGGACAGTGATACAGAGCTAGATTTAGGGATCATTCCAGACAGACAGAAAGACAGCGATACAGAGCTAGATTTAGGGTCTGTTACATAGAGGCAGAGATCCAAGATATAGAGCTTAACTTAGAGATTGTTACACAAAAACAGAGTGAGAGACAAGGTTATAGATCTAGATTTAGGGATTGGTTATATGGACACAGACATGGGTGTAGAACTACATTTACAGACCGTTCCACATATGTAGACAGAAAAGAGGGGATATAAATAGATTTAGGGATTGTTACAGATATAGCCAGAGAGGCAGGGACATAGAGCTAGATTTAGGGATCATTACAGAGACAGAGAGACAAGGATATGGAGCTAGATTTAGGGATTGTTACATACACATAGACAGACAAAGAGGGATATAGAGCTAGATTTAGGGCTTATTAGTTATAGCTAGACAGATAGGGATATAGAGCAGGATTGAGGGGCTGTTACGTAGATTTAGACAGAGATATCAGTTCTTACAGGAGTTCTGGAACATGTGAACCTGCATCTCGACCAAAGGGAAGGACTGCCTGAAGCTGTAGGTCACTGAGGTCTTCTTCTTCTGGAAGATCTTCGTCACCTACAGGCATGGGAGCGTGGGAGAGAGACAGAGTAAGAGAAAGAAAGAGACGCAAACGGAAAACGGAAATGCGTCTTTTCCTCAGAGACACGGTGTCGAACGCTTGCTGCATGTTTTTCAGCTACCAATGTCGCTGTCCTTCATTTTAACAGCCCGCGTGTTTCTGTGCGTGCCGTTTCCTCACCACCAGCAGGTCGTTGAACAGGAAGACCTCCCTCTGGTGCACGCCACTCCGCTGGGGCCGGTTGGGGTCGGGCACCTCGTACAGCTGGCAGCAGCACACCAGCCGGCGGTGGGGCAGGGACAGGACCTGCGGGCGCCACAGAGAGGCATGACGTTCACGACCCTCACCCTTACCGTTTCAACTCTACGCCCCCAAGAGAGAAGCGAGGGAACAGAGAGCCCTTGATACTCCGCTTTCACACAGCATGGGAGATCCGGTTTGTTTTTACAGCGGGATTAAACACTCCCTGATTGATGTTTTTTGTGTGCTTTTAATATTTTGAGACAGATGGCATTGTTTATAAATGCAGCAACAAAGCAGGTGCTACGCTAGAAAACCTGCAGTGAGCCTACGCAATATTTGTTTACATATTTTAAGGTCAAAATGTTAATTATTCATAAAACAAAATAAAACATGATTTGGAATTCTTTTGCATGAGCAATGTAAGAGCTTTTAAACATGCAAAAGGATGGAAATTAACAGTGGTTGTAATCTAACTGTAAACAATGCTGAACTGATACAGGATAAAGCTAGCTATTGCCTAACTGCTAATTATAAACATCAAGGACTAAACTACAAACCTCTCCATCACTCACACCTTTCTATAAGTAGCTTGTTATCCACATCTACATAGCTATTCTATTTGATGTTATAGTTACTACACTAGAATTTGTGCCAGGCAGCTTTTAAGCTGTGACATACAATACTGTCATCTTTAGCAGATGCACTGTGTAAGTTGTTCTGGATAAGAGTGCCTGCTAAATGGCAATAATGCAGTGTAATGTAATTTCATCAGCCAATCAACATAAGATGAGACCTGCCTCCTCGCAATGCAATTACCTGTAAGCAGGAGTACATTTTTCTGGGAAAAATTTACCACCTTTCTTACATGCACATGGGTGGACTACGGCTATAGGCTACTATGCAAATTATGCTGCAGTAGTATTTTTACTGTGGTTGTTATTTCCTAGTATGTCTGAGCTGGGCTCATGTTACTTCTCTGTGGTTTGTCATTATCTTAGTAGCTATACCACCCTAATGTGTGCTGATTTTGGCTGAGCTTGGTTACTAATTGAATAGGACATATCTGGGGAAAATCATATTGTTTTAGGAAATTGTGTTGATGGTCACTAAGGGGCAGTCTTTGCATTGGACCAAGTATAACAATTAATACCACAGAGAAGTGATGGGGACACTGGGAAGAGATGCTGTCTTTCTGGTGACACATCCAAAGCAAGGTCCTGACTCACCGTGGTCATTAAATGATGTGGTCATTATGATCGAATTAAAGATGCTGTGATACATATCAGGGATAAGGGGTGTTCCCTGGTGCCCAAGCCAAATTCTAAATCTGGCTCTCTCAAGGCGACCATCTGTTCATTCCCAATAGAAATCCCAGCCTCTCCACCTCAGCCGGTGTGTGGTGTGTGTTCTGCTACAAAATGGCTGCCGTGCATCGCCCAGGTGGGTGACACAAGGTGGAGGTGGTTTAGGTGAGTTACCTCCATCGTTATAAGTGACAAAATGCAAAGCTGCTGTACAAACAACATTCCTTATAATTTTTCATCATATGTTGCTTCAACCAATCAAAGAAGAAACACTCAGATTTTCGGTTATATTTTCACGAATAAAAGACGTGACGTGATCTTTACAGACAGATTTCTGTATTAACTCTGGATGTAAGGTTTCGCTTTGAGATGTTCACACGTTCCCGGAGTCAGGACAGTGCCTCAAATGCACAGACATTCCTGGAATCCAAGCCTTTCTCTGAGGGCCTGTCCAACAAGATTTTGCAGAATGTTCCTGCTCAGTGTGCCTTTCTCTGAGGGCCTGTCCAACAAGATTTTGCAGAATGTTCCTGCTCAGGTGTATGTCTGAGGTCGCTGCTAGGAATACAGTGAGGTGACACTGCTTGACAGGTGCAGTGATCGAGTTACACGCCTCTTGTGTGGGAACCAATGAAACGCCCTGTGGCATCAATAGTGTCAGTTCTTTCTATGGGCAGTCTAAGTGTCTGGGGATGTCACTCACAGCTGGCCTTGTGTGCTCAGTGCTGGACACAGACAGTAGTCAGTTTCACATATTTACGAAAATAGAACCTGACCAGATGGGCTCTTTAAAGCTGAAACTCTCTGGTTTGCCAGTTGAGCGCAAGCACCGAAGCCCCACCCTCCAGTCCAGGTTGAAGCTCCGCCCTCAACTCGATGGTCCAGCGCACGGCGACTCACCGGCTTCTTGCCCACGATGACCCTCTCCACGGCCTGCACCTGCGACACGTGGTCGTCGTTGGTCCTCAGCTCCCACTTCTGGATGCGCTGGTAGATCCCCACCAGCAGGTCCCGGGGAATGTCCTGCCCGTTGTCCACTCCTGAGGAGAGGCAGGGAGGGATGATGGGAAAAGGGAGAGGATGTAAAAAATGCACACGTGACGATGTGCCCCCCAGCCGTGCCTCCAACCCCCTACGAAAGACGCCACGCCACCGGTCTCGGCGTATCCATGCCGAGCCATCACTCACCCCTCAATCTGCCATCAAACACTCCCTGGAAGGGAGCTCCAGACACTCAGCCATGTTCAGCTATGGAACAGCCTTTCTGAGCACGCTGTTAGCAACATTCAAGACACTGGCCTCCAGGTCTTCAGACGTAGAGTGCATAGATACTGTATATGTCCTAACTTCAACTCGCCAGGGTTAGGGCAGTATCCCATTATCCAGGCAGCAGGGAACTGTGATTGACTGACTATATTCATTCATGCTAACATGGTTACTGTTCACAACTACATCTAACAATAATAACAACGGAGCCAGATAGGAGGAAGTGTCCGTGGGTGATTTAATAGTTTAGAACCCCTGGGAGTCTCTGGAGAGACCACCACAAAAGGAGCAACGGGGAAGAATGACCCCCTCCGCTGTGCCTCATCTCTGTTTGACGACGTCAGGCGCATGCACAACGCCGAAAAAGATGCAAGCGAGCCAAGGCCAAGCGAGCGCTGCTGACTCCTACTGAGCTCTTACATAATGAGATCTTACACCAGGCTGGAAAAATAGGACGAGTCGAGACAAAAACCAAATGCGCAGAACCAGCCCAATTGCTCATATCTGGGCAAATTAATGTTCCAAAAAGTGTTCCGTGACCTGGTTACAGCACACGGAGTACCGCTGTGCAGAGGCACACAAAGGAACACAGAGGAACGGCGCTCTCGTGAAACAAATTTTATTCTAGAATCGACTCCCACAAAACACAGCGAGCAGAGGGAGAAGTCTACATTCGCCTTTAAAGCAATAATTTATACGCGCCCGGTCTCGCGCAGCGTAAGACTGTTCAGCGCTAACGGTTTGCCTGGACCTTGGCGGTTTGTGCTAACCCGCACACTTGCTAACTCGGGCAGGCGACTGCGAGAAGGTGGAGTCTGAGTGCCGCACCTCGCAGGTTCTTGATGAAGTCCTCGAGCTTCATCTTCCTTTCGGGCTTCACGTTGGGGCTGTACATGTCCGTGTTGAGGAGGATGATGGCGAAGGCCAGGATGAAGATGGTGTCCGGGTTCTGGAACTGGCGCACCAGCGCGGGGTTGCACACGCAGTACCTCTGGCTGGCGGGGGCGACAGGGAGGCAAGAGGAGGAGAGGGAGTTTACAATCTCTCATCGTGGAAGGGGCGGCTCCCGTGAGATGGACACTTTCAAATAACATTACATTACATTCATTTAGCAGACGGTTTTATCCAGAGCGACTTCCAGCACAAAAGAGAAGTGTATCCATTCAAGTTGAATGAGCAACAGTGCCAGACCAGGTTAGCGACACTCCCAGACCAGTGAGTGTGAGCATAACACTGTTCAAGCCCCACCACAAGTTAACTTGCGTAACCTGACTGGACGAGGGAAGCCAAGTATACTACCATACATCACAGTCACTAGATCATAGAATCCAAAACACATCACAATACTACAAGTAAAATAAGAAGTAAGTAATATAGAGGTGTGAATCTTCACTGGTCTCACAATTCGATTCGATTACGATTCATAGGGTAGGGATTCGATTACAAAACGATTCTCGATGCATCACGATGCGTCTTGTCCTCCATGTGTTTTTTTGAATTAATACAAGAATACAAGCCCTCAGATTTTAACCGTTTTTACTTTTCAACTTTTAGTTTAACAGCTGTTTTCAAAAATCATATCAAGTCATATAACATAAAAATCTTTTTCAAGTAAGATTACCACAAGGTATATGTTTGTAAACAGTAACACAAAACATTTTTGTTTTCAGTGCATTGTAAATATATAGTAAAAAATAATGGTTTTACATAGAAAATAAAAATGTTTCCTCAAAGCTAAAATTAGCTAGAATTCTTTCAATCTAGTGTTCTAATTGCACCGGTTTTAGCATACGCGCTAAACAGCAAATCATACTGGTGTGACCGTATGCATGAAAGGGTTAATTACAGTTTCTAAAGATCGATTGTTTTCTTTTTCTGCATCTATCTGCATCTATCTTTCACTTTCGCATCGTGATGCATCATAAAAATGATTATTCTCCCCAGCTCTAAAGTAATACAACTAATACAAGTAGGTGTTAGGGGGAGGTGATTAAGGTGGAACTGAGGTGCAGTCTGAAGAGGTGGATCTTCAGTCTGTCGGAAGATGGCCAGTGATTCCGTTGTTCTGAGATGGGACAGTCAGTTGCCCCATGGTTGCCAAATGGCTACTTCCAACTGAATTACATCATGTCATTTTTGACAACTGGGCCAAACCTGTACATCCACTCTGGCAAAAAAAGCTTAATGATCTCAGCAACATCTGCATAGAATAGCCTGCAAAAAGATGTAAAACTAAAGGAACTGGCTTCTCTGTCTGAATTCAAATCTGTTATTAGGGTTATGGAAGACAAGGCTATTGGAAACTGTCAATGCTTTGAATAAGCTGTTGTCTGTTCCATTTCTCTCTCTCTCTCTTTCTCCCCCTCCCTTACTCTGAATACATGCTGTCTCTGTGTCCCTCTCTCTCTGTCTATCTTTCCCTCTGTCTCGTGTGCTCTTATCTCTCTATCCCCCCCGCTGGGTGCTCTGTCTCTTGAAGCCCTTTATTGGTACATTTTCATTGCCTTTTAATGTTTTATATTGAGTACTTTTTGTCTGTCACTATGTGCTGCTGTCTTCTTGGCCAGGTCTCCCTTAGAAGAGATGTTATTTCAACAGGACGTACATGGTTAAATAAAGGTTAAATAATAAAAAAGATCTTAAACATGTGAATTTAAATTTAAATCATGAGCAGGGACAAGAGTGGTTATTTGATTATCATCGCTTGGATCACTATTTGAATGCTTGCTGATCAACACTTAACAAAAAAATTGAAACAGGTCTGTAATTCCCTCTCATAAATATACATGAAGGAGAGCCTGTGAACCCATCCCTAAAATACAGTAATTCATTGATATTTTTAATTTTCTGCCTGCAACGTGACTGCACGCAGATCACTCTACAGCGAGACACTTACACAGAACTTCAGAGTTTCTTTGATACAGAGCTTCGGGGGGTGTGGGGAGACCAGAGTACGACTATGTAGACTGACTGATCTTGGGAGCCACATGATATTCCAACATGAAATGACTGTAAACAGACAACCCCAATTAAGAGACGGCTGATACCAATGTTTTTTCTGCATCCTTCCTCATCAGCTACAAACAGAGGCTGTGAAACACACACACACACACACACACACACACACACACACACACGCGCGTGTGCGGAATACCTGAATGCCTCGATGAGTCTCTCCACCTTCTGGGCCTCCCCTTGCACTCTGATCTGGGCCTGGAATTTCCTCAGAGCATCGTCCAGGTCCATCCCTGAGAAGTCCATCTCATCCACCACACAGCTGAGCAGCAGACAGCGGGGAACAAGGCCAGAGCCATCAATACACTCGCACACACATGAGATTATACTTTATCTAGAATTAGACACATTATTTCTGCTGCCCTTCTGATATACTGTAAATCACTTCTGCACGTCCCCATCAAACAGATTCTGCTGAAAGCCCTCAAGCAAAGAGTTAAGCGACAGACAGAGGGGAGCAGATCTAGAGCAGTCTATCCATTATGTATTAAGGCGCATGGTTTCCCTTAGATTTACACTAGATACATCCTTTCTCCTGTCCTTGTCGCTTTCATCCGCTTCAGCACGTGCTCGTCAAAGGGATTCTGCCTGAGGCCTCAGAGCATTTCTCTCCCTCACTCCCTCTATATTCCCTCCATTCCTCACTCCCTCTATATTCCCTCCATTCCTCACTTCCTCTATATTCCTCTCCATTCCCCACTCCCTCCATCTTCCCTTCCACTCCTCACTCCCTCCACATTCTATCCATCCCTCACTCTCTCTATATTCCCTTTCATTCTCCACTCACTCTATATTCCTCTCCATTCCCCACTCCCTCTACATTACCCTCTATTCCCTGCTCCCTCTATATTCCCACCATCCTCCACTTCCTCTGTATTCCCTCCATCCCTCACTCCCTCTATACTCCCCTCCACCCCCACTCACTCCAGCACGTCCTTGTTGAACTGCTTCTGCCGGTTGCCCAGGAACTCCCCGATCATCTGCCGGCTCAAGCCCTTCCTCTCCAGGATGAAGCGGGCAATGCCCACCGGGGTGTCCGACACAAAGCCACGCTCGATCAGGTACTGGATCCCCTTCTCTGGCTTCCTGGCGAGGGAGAAGAGGAGGAGGTTACCACGGCAACATCGGCTGTAATCCAATGGCCCCCTGTGTCCTTTTTCAGCCGGCTGAGGTCAGAACATGTCGCACACCTGAGTGCAGGCGCGAGCCAAGTCACTATGTTCTGGCTGCTCTGATTGTCTGAGCACCTCACAAGCAGCTGTTAGCTCCGCACCACATCTAAAGCCAACACATGTCCACCCTTTTCAGTCCAGGGGTCCCTCCGTTCTTTTTTGGTGATACACTGAGGAAAAACCCATAAAAGAGTGTTTCCCCCCGCCACCCTTCTGGGACCACACTCTACACACTGGCTTTCACTTTCATGTTTTGTTGCACAGATAAGACTTTTTGAGTTGGGTAAGAGCATCTGCTGAGCGATGAAATGCAAATGTAAATGTTTTCGTTCTGGCTCAGAGCTCGACGAGTCGGGTTTGACCTTGCGCGACACGACCTTCATGCTCTGCCAGACGGGCAGAGTGTTGCGCGGAGCGGTGTTCGTCCTCGGGTCACGGTCCCCTTACTCTCCTCCCTCCCTTCCTGTCTACCTCCCAGTCCCTCCCTCCCTCGCCTTCTCCCTCCCTTCCTCCTCTCCCTCCCTGCCTCCTTCTTTCCCTCCCTCCCTGTCCGTGCCTCCCCATCTCCCTCTCCGTCCCACAATCCTCTGCACCACCTCCTCCGTCCCCACCTCCCTTCCATTCCTCCGCCCCCCCCCCCACCACCCTGTCCCTCCCCCTTCCCTCCCCCTCTCCCCTCCTCCCCCCTCCCTGGCTCTCACTTGTTGAAGAGGTTGAGGCCGATGCGGTACTGCCTCCTCTGCACCACGTCGTTGTTGAACGCGGGCGAGTCCCAGCTGTGGCGGCTCTCGCGCTGGTAGGTCTGCTTGCCCAGCGGGGGCAGCGGCTCGCGGAGGCTGTCGCGCGACGACGAGCCCGAGCTGCAGTTGATGGTCTCGTTGGAGTTGGTGGTGGAGTTGAGCGAGTCGTTGTCGCCGTCCGAGCAGCAGGGCTGCTCCAGGCTGCCGGGGGGCAGGGGGGCGGAGGACGAGGACGAGAGGGGCGTGGTGGGCGGCTGCTGCTGGGGGGAGGAGGATGAGGAGGGCGTGTCCGGGTACTGGTGGTGGTGGTGGTGCGGGTGGTGGTGCGGGTGGTGGTGGTGGTGGGCGGCGTGGTGGGGGAGGTGGGTGGCTATCGGGGGGGAGGGGCCGGCAGGGCGTGCGGGTCTGGCCCTGGGCCGTGGAGGAGACGCGGGCGTTGGGGTTGTGCTTGAGGGTGCCCTGGGGCGACCCCCCGCCCCGCCGGGCTCCTGCTCGTAGATGAGCTGCCTGCTGAGCGAGCCGCGGTCGGAGCGGTCGCTCATGTCCACCGAGCTGTCGCTGGGCGGCTCGATGGTGAGCAGGGGCAGGTGCGCCCCGCGCATCCTGTAGTCCCGGCACTCGGTGCAGGGCGTGCTGCGGCGGCTGTTGTTGCTCCCGCCCCCCTCCGTGTCCCGGCTGTCCTCCCGCCCGCCCACCCCGCCCCCCATGCCCCAGTACTCCGTGTCGGTGCTGCTGGGGGCGCGGTCCAGGGACAGGGGTGACGAGGGGAGCCCGTCGTCCATGTAGAGGGTGACGTCGCTGTAGGAGGTGGCCGTGCTGTCCTCGTGCATGCTCAGGCCGCCTCCCCCTCCCCTCTCCCGGTCACCCAGCCCGCGGCGGGACGAGGGGTTGCTGCTGTTGCTCCAGACGCACTCGCCGAAGTCGTCGGCCTCGCCCGCCCCTCCTATCCCGCCGCCTTCCCCGCTGCCTTCCTGAGAGTCGTCCCGCCCCGGCCGGCACGTCAGGGCGTCGTCGATGGAGTCCGCCAGGGACTTCACCTGCAGAGAGCACGGACGGAGGAGAGAACGCGCTCAAAAGCTGCAACTGGCGAAGGGGGGCGTGGAGTTAAACAAAGGGACGGACCGCCAAACAACAATCAGCACGTGCGTTAACACAGTCTGTGTTTCTGGCACACTTTTCCCCGTTTGAAAAATTATGAAGCTCTTTTACCTTTGAAGCTCTTAGTACCTTTTCCTCGTTCATCTCCTTCCTCTGTGACATAAACATCATCAACCAACCTGGCTTAACAAGCTGGACCCAGCACCTTCGTACATTATGTATTACATTATTGCTGTTTAGCAGATACTCTTATCCAGAGTGACTTACATAGGTTCCAGTTTTACATGTTATCCGTTTATACTGTTGGATATTTACATATAGGCATATATATGTACTTACAGGCAATTGTGGGTTAAGTAGTTAGTTATGAGCCCTCCTCCTTACCATTTTGCCCCACTGCTGCCCCATAATAGTAAGCTGAGTGACACAAATATAGCTGTCAGATCAATTCCCTGCCTTCCTGACGGATGCTCCCGCTCGGCCCCCGGGGGGAGGCGGACTCACTTGTTTGGAGAAGGAGTCCTCCAGGTGGGTGTAGTCGCCGGCGCGGTCGCGGTCGCCCTGCAGGGGCTCGGGGTTGTGGGAGGGCGAGTGCGGGAGCCCGGGCTGGGCCGTCCCCATGCCCGAGCCCGGCCCGAAGTGCTGCTGCGCCTGCGGCTGCCGGTCGTCGAAGGAGTACTGCATGCGCATGTTGGACAGGATGATGCGCCGCGACATGCGGCTCTCGGACGCCGAGCTGCGCAGGCGCTCAAAGTTCTTGTTCATGCGGTACTGCCGGAAGGCCGTCTGGATGGTGCGTGCTGCCCGGCGGCTCAGGAAGTAGCCCCCATACTTCCTCTCCAGCATCTCCACCTGAGGAGGGAGGCACAGGGCTTACGGATGCTGCTGTGTCTGCCACACACCTGCGGTTAGTTAACTAGCTGCTGAGTGAGACAGAGAGCCAAGTGGCTGAAATTACAATTAGTTAGCTAGCAATCAGAGTGCCCTGAGCAACACCTAAAATTAGGTAACTAGCCAGAGTTAGCCTGTGAGCTTACTGGCTAAAAATAGAATGTGGCATCCTTGACACCTCTACAGGCAGCTAATTAGCGACTGAGTTAAAAATAGAGGCAAGTGGCTGATGGTAGAATTACGTTGCTATAAATCTGGGTGCCCTGAGCAACACCTAAAATTTTCTAGCTAACAAGCGAAAGGGTTAGCTAGCTAGGTTGCTGAAAATAGTGACATCTCTGCAGTTAGTTCTCTAGCTAACCAGAGTTAGATAGAGGGGTAAGTGGCTGAAACCAGAATTAGCTACCTAGTTAATAATCTGGGTGCCCTGAGTAACATTTAAAATTAGCTAGCTACCTAGCCAAAGAGTTAGCTAGTGAGCTAACTGGATGAAAACAGATTGTAATGTTAGAACCAGCTCTGCAGAGGTCTGTAATTAAAGAACCTATAAAGGTGCCTGAAGGGCTACTGTAATGCCGGCCGTCAGCCTGGTACCTTCTTGTCCTGTAGGTCGGTAGAGAGCTCATAGCTGTCGGACAGGGCCTTGCACCTCTTGTTGTCCTCCTCCTCCTGCTTGCGGAGTGCCAGGCTGGCGGGCTGGTGGCGCGTCCGCTGGGCCCAGGCCAAGCTGGCAGGGCTAGGGGGGGCCACGGTAGGCCCCCGGGGACCCGGGGGCGTGCTGCTGTCGCCGTAGCGGTCCGAGCCACGCAGGTACGGGGCCTGGCTGCACGGGCTGTCCGAGAAACTGCCTGTCTCCACACTCTGGGTCTCCCCCTCCACGCTGAGAGAGAAAAAGAGAGAGAGAGAGAGAGGGAGAAAGACAAGGGTTAATACAGTAGCCAGCACAGCCGGTCAAAAGGCTCAAAATGAGGACAGCGGACTGACCTGTAGGAGAACGGCGACACAGGGTGCATATTTGCGTACCCCTATGGTGGCAAGCTGAGCCACAGCTGAGACAAATGTTACCACACGTTACAAAAAGAACAGAGTATTTTGCTCTGTGGTCTCTGCCGGGACATCGTCTGCAATACCAACCCCCCATTGACTTTCCATCACAGCGCACAGAGGTCTGTTTACTATGCTGCGTTGGACATGACCTTTTAATTTCAGGCCGCTGGTGGAGCCCGTGCGCGTCGGACACCCCACGGAGCGCGGACGCACAGGGAGCACGAAAGTGCCCTGACGTGACACGCATAACACGCTACCAATTCGGACAGAGGCGCAAACGTACCTAAGCGGTAACACAGTGGTCTCTCTTTGAGGGAGAGGAAATGACGCATATGTGTGCAGAGCATGCAGGGGAAGGCGTCCCCATCCTCGGCCCCCGTCTTCGGCTGTGTTTGCGAGTCTGCGCCCCGCCTATGCAGTTCTGCACAATATTCATATCTGTATTTAAACTCGTCAGACTGTTATAGGATTTGATTTGATGAAATTTTATGATGTTTTTTTAAAAAAGGAATAATACCAACTGCCCCGTTCCCCGCCTCAGGCGACCCATTTAAAACCAGAGGAAAAGGGTGAGCAGCTGGGAGCCCTGCCTACCCGTGGCCCTCAAGGACTTCAGGCAGGGGTCTCTGACGCAGAGGAACATAGAAAACGCTCCAGATACAGACATTACGGGGTCCACACGGAGGGGGAAAAAAACAACGCGAGGGTAAGGGGTTAAATCAGAGACCAAAACGCCCAGCGTGACTTTACCAGCCTCCGCGGGCGCTGGCAGCCTCCGAATCCCGCAGGTGGAAGTCTCCACGGAAACCGAGAGCGCTGAGGGCGGGAGAGCTGCGCTAACGCCTCCTCACCGCTGAGCGCTTTTCAGATGAGGCACCGGGGCCTTGGAAACTTCTACCGACAAAGGAACAGCGGCCCCGAAGGCGAGGGGAGAGCGCGCTCCGTTACCTTTATTCAATTAAATTCAGCTCAATTCAAGTGGCTTCGCTGGCAGGAAGAAGCTCTGCTCGCGCTGGCAGAGCACAAACACATTAACAACAACCCTTCCGCTGCAAGGCCAACTGACAAGTAAATAAAAGCACAAATTAGCAAAAAGTGTAAGAATGACAATGAGCCGATCATTTGGCTAATTAATTACATGAATAGATGAAGAATAAAAGGTGTAAAAAAAACCCTTTTAAACCCTTTATTTATATCATGCTTAGTTAATACAGCACGTCACCCATTGTCACTCAGGCAACGCTTCAGTGGGAATACAGCTGAATACAGCCGAAAAGGCAGATCCGGAGTGTCCTGCACTGTAAATGTGACCCTGCGTCTGTATTTTTCCACGCTCCCGAAAGCGCAGCTGTGTCGCAGCGTGGCTCGGCGTGGGGTGGACGGGCGCCCGTTCCTCCGTCCGCGGCCAGGCCCGGTCTCCCCGGCCAAACCGCGCCTGCTCACCCAACCCGCCCCGGCCCGCGCCAGCGCAGAGGTCTGTCTCAGCCTTTTTTTTTTTTTTATCAGCGGCTGTAATCAGACAGCCGGGTTTCGCCGGCTCCGCTCCCCTGCGGGTCAGCTGTTCTGCGAGGCGGGTCAGCAGCAGCGGCGGCCTGTCCCCGGCTGACAGCGCGTCGGAAAATCCCGCGTCAGGCAGCCAGCTCTGACCCCGGGACCGGCGGAACGGAAGCAAGGCGTGTTTATCCTGGGAAAACCACCGCGGTCAATGTGACTTTACCGACGTGCTCCCCGAAGCCAGGGAGTGCGGCCCTGTTTATGTATCATCAACAGTTCTCACCAGAGCGTAAACAAACATTGTCCTCTAGTGGCGTACACAGGATTTTCAAGTAATCATCTTCATCTCTGACAAACTATTTTTTTGTTGCAATCTTTCCTGAAACAGGAATAGAGAAAGCTCAAGCCTCAGGAGTTCTTCCTCATAAAGCTAGTGAACACACGCACCAGTTTGTGGAGCGGCCACATTCATTTATTAATTATTAATACAGACGGGTGTAGGAGGCACCAAAAGATTTCCAAGCTTAAGCTGTTCCAGGATCAGCAGGACCTCAGCCGCATGTTAAACGTGACTAACTCAAACACAGACTGCCGTACAGGGCCACACAGCCAACTCAGATCTACAGAAACACGGTTCATAATGAACTGTCTACATACAGCAGGGCCAGTCAGCACCACAGCTTATTTCCTGTTGGTTCTCATGAAGGATTACATACTTTCCCTTTCCCTGTGCTGAAACTGGCTTCACTCTAATTGCCTGTGTTTGACTGCTGCTGTCCTATGGCTGTCTGTAGTTAGTGTGTTTGCCACCTGCTCTCTTAAGCTCCTCCCCTTTTGCACCCTTCCCATGAACCTCTGCGGGCGGTCGGTCACTCACATGTAGAGGTGGGCCCGGTGTGGCAGCCGGCTTCTCCGATGGGACCACATGTGGCCGCGGTGGGGGACGGGGGTGGGGGTTGCAGTCAGGGGCGCGACGCACCCCAGCGAATCAGCGAAACCCTTCTAGCTGCTGGCTCGTCTGCCCGCCTGCTACTATTTATCGCACACCCAAAAACAGCAGCCCTGCTCCTCCATGGGACAAGCTGTCGGTCGGTTGGGATCTTCGGATTTCGACCTAGTGCCTGTTTCGTCGGTCGTTGGGTCGTTTGCTCCGGATGACCCTGCGCTCTCCCTCTCCCCTGCCCCGGCAGCCGTGCTCAGTGGATCACATGTCATTTACTGCCTTACACAAGCCAAAGTCCCAAAGACAAGAAAACTCCCGCGTCTACGATGCTGTTAATGTACCATGGAGTCTGGTAACTCTGTACTTCTATTTTATGCAACCCCTCTGGCCTCGTCCCTCCCAGCGCCGTGCCAACGCACAGCACAGAGTCCGGTGCCTGACTGCACTCAAGTCTCGCACACTGCCAAGCTGCAGAGGGAAAATCTATTCACAGCACGGGGTCCCGGTAACCACAAACACAGCAATGTCAGCCACGCCAGATCAGACTGGAAAGACTGGGTGGTTCAATAACAAACAATGCTATCCGCTGAGCCGAAGGCAGACGGACTGCGCTGGGTGTCACAGGAGACTACCAAACCCAAACACGCACTTCTGAACTGCCCAACGCAGCACTCTGAGAGCCCAACAGTCTCCACAAACAAAAAACACAAACCTGGCTTAGCCTAAACAAACCAGCAAACGCTCGTACAAATATACAGACACGGCCCCTTTCAAAAACAAGCTTTTGCTTTCTCTCTTTTGCTCTCTCTCTCTCTCTCTCTCTCTGTCATTGCCTCTTCATTCCCCCTCCTTCTGCTCTTCTGAGAGATGGCAGCCGCTGATAAGCCTGACCATCGTCTGTCTGAAGTAATCCCGGCAGCTCTCCCACCGTGTGCCCTCTCTTCGCCTGCGCTCCGTTTCCCACAAGAGAGCGGGGGGGAGTCAACCAGTAACCTCAGGCACGGTCACATGCTCTTCTCTGGAATCTCCCTCCCCTTCCTCGGTTGCTCCCGCCCTCCCCCGCCCCCCCCCCCGTCCCCTCCCCTCTCCCTCCCTCCTCTCCTCTCTGCTTTCCCAGAGACAGCAGCCCAGGGCAACAGTGACAGGCATTGAAGCAGCAGGTGGGTGAGGCGTGAGGGCGTGCGCTTGGCGCCCGATCCGCTGGGCTCCATGTGTCGCTCTCAACCCTCCCTGCCGCGCATTCGCGCACGCATATGCACACTCGCACGCACCTCCCGACGCTGCGAGTCTTCTCCTGTGCACTTTGTGGGCTGCGTGAAGTGTCTTAAGTGTGCAAAAAAAAACCGCCTGTATCAGCGACATACCGCTACGGCTTCTTCTCTGCAAGAATGTATTTCACTCTGTTCTAAACAGCAGCTTAAAATGTCAAATGTAGAGCGTACACATGCTTGGTTTAGGCATCATTTGAGAGAACATGTTTTTTCGTATTTGAGAACGTATTTGATCAGCTGGAAATGTCTCTGTGTGAGATCTTAATCACATAATTGGATCAATAATTACACTAAATTAATGCAGGTGACTGTGTGCATTTTGTTTAATATGGAGCACCTAATTACCTTAGCAGTTTAACAAAGACAGAACCCAGGACACAGTTTAGTTTTCACAGAGCATTTATTATTTACCCAGTGGTCTACTGACAGACACCATTAGTTCTAAAAGCGTTAATATTCATATTACAATGATTGTTGACAAAAAGGATTATGCTGTTGCCCTCTATGGCAATAGCAGGGCAAAAATATCAAGACTATAAATATTTTTGGCTTTCACTGAAGTCCTGTTGACGGGAAGGGCCTAAAATTGCTTTTATGACCAGTATGGCCTCTGGCACTACAAAAATTGGGCTAAACTTCACCAGACAGCGGAATAAAGCTCCCTCCCGGCTATGCTGGTGGAAGAAATGAAAAAAATTGTAAGGAGGAAATGGGCTGAGGAAAAACACAAGATGTCACCGGACACATCAGTGCTGCCCTAACTCATATGAAGAGCACCAGCAAGAAATGAGAAACAGGATGGTACAGTGTAGCTCCAGACTGGGAATGTCTGTGGCATGTCACTGGAACAGCTAAACATTTTTTTCTTTTAAATTTACCCTCTTAAAATGCAACTGAACCAAATCTGAGTTCACAATTTCTGTTTATAGTACCATATTTTCATGCTTGATTGATGCAAGTCCCAAATCATCGCTGCCACACTACCTCCATGACCAAATGAGTCATGAGAAATCCCTTGTTTTAGCTGTTTTAAGGAGTCCTTAAATCTTACCACTCCAATCATCACTAAGAACTTTAATAAAAACGAGCTATCTCTTGAGCACTAAAGCAGTAAAATATGCACAGTGTAGGACATATTTCCTTACTGTATGTACAAAAGACATGACAATCTAAAAATCTACTTCAACACATACTCTGTTTTGTATAATAGCTACTTTCTGATTTTTTTCAACATTAACAGTAATCAAGAATCATTTAATGCCATTTGTTACTGTAGTGTTACTATAGCAAAACTAATAAAAGTCTTGCCAAAATAATACATATGTTCGAGCATGTTTTTACACATGCATGGAAGGTAAACGTTCTGTAACTTTAAATTATTGCATTTATCTGAAAACACTGCTGTCTCTACATGTCTTTCAGTGCAAACATATCTGTCAAGAAGTCTGAGAGGGACTCAACGGACAGACCAATGTACCGTATGTCCCTCTAGCATATTACATAATATCACATTCTAAGCCTAAATATCAAAGTGCATGTAATACACTGTAATCTCTAGATATAACAGAAATCTAACATCTGTTTTCATTTCACATTAAAATGTAGGCCTTGATGTATTGGTCTTGCTTCAAGTTATACACTTAACATAAGGGCCCTAAGAAATGCCCATTACATTAACCGGTCTTAACCAATCACCAATCCCCATTGCTTTCCAGCATCTCCAAAAAATCAATAGGCCATATCCATTACAACACCCCCCCCTCCCTCTTTCTCTTTCTTTCTCCACCTCTCTCCCTCCTCTCTTCCCCTCTGTGTCGGCCGTGGTTTCCTGTGTTTGTGTAGCGCATACAGAAAAGAGAGACAGGAAGGAAGACATTCAGGGAGAGATGCAGAGACAAACATGGCCACTAACAAAGACAGTGAGCTGATTTTTGAACGTTCCTTTTCCACTGCTTTAATACTGTTCCGCATTCTATGAAGAATATACCGCGCAGCCTAAACCCTGCTCTGCGTCTCGATCTATAAGGACCAGAATTCAGACCGGGTGGCAAGGACGAGGGGTCGGCGGGCGTCTGATGTGATTAAAATTTTAGCGTGATTAATTGAATGGTGAAGGCTGCAGCTGTCTGCTCCAAATGGGGGAGCACAGCGGCCCGAGTGTTCCCACTCTGCAAAATGGCTTTCACCTCTTCTTGGACCGCGACCATATTAAACGCCTCTGGGCCCTTTCCCCTCTCCCTCTGCGATGAAAAGGGCCTGGCTTCGGTTCAAACGAGGTGCGAGGCCTGATTCAACACAGAAGACGTTGTACCGCAGCAGCACAGCGTGAACACAACTAGAGATACAGGCAGACCGCTTTCGCTAGCACGGGGCCGGCGGCTGGCCGTGAGGAAATGTGGAAATAATGTTTGAGAAACGTGTCAAATACGAATGGAATACGTCACTGCCGATCAAATTAAGACAAGAATGTTGTCGAGCTACAACAGTAAGCGTTCACCTCAATTTGGGAGTGGCTGGGTGTGTCGGGATCAGTGGTGTGCACATGCCTATAGTCCATGTCTGACAAATGTGAAAAATGTGAGATGAATAAATGAACGTTGCCAAAAGTTAATGATGTGAAAACTGTCTGTTAACCGTAATGGGCGTGGCCTATGGCCCGGGACAATGAAAACACACACATCTTGACAATAACAACAATACACATGCAAATTTGCATCAAGACCTGCTGTGAAAATTTAAAGGCAAATTTAAACTTTGTAAACATATCAGATACAGCCAGCTGTGGCAAGGGATCAAAGGCTATGACAGCCATCTATGGAGTGAATGACACAGAAACACAAGCAAATTATTGGACAGATTTATCACTGGTGCGTTGACCAACAGTTGGGTCAATAAATAGATATTAGTCAATTCCTGACACCAACAAAGCCAACTAGTGATGACACATTTGTTCTACTTGAATACAACTGATGAACAATACATTTGGCTATTTTAAGAACAGAGCAAGAGTAATTTAAACCATCATGACTATATTACTTTAGATTCTGAAGGGGGACAATGGGTCCAGTCATTTTATATTGTTACCAATGTTACGCATTTAAAATCCATACACTGTGCATTCTAAGTAAGGCTGATATAGAGTCTACTCAGCTACTAAATGAGACCAGCACCTACAGCATAACAGTATAAAAGAGCCCCTACATAGACAATGCTATAGAAAAGACCAAGACGAAAACACTAAATAATTCACTAAGGGCAGAATTAGGCCAGGATCCAGTGATAATTAATCCAAAAATGAGCACTAAAGTTAAGGATGTGATGCCCCCAAAACAATTTAAGGCACTACAAAGTCAAACCGTAACCTCTTCTTGATCAGCTGTCACTAAAAGCTACGTTACCTGCTGAAATATAACTAGGCATGCCAGGATTATTTGAGTTTTATTTGAGTTAAGCAAGATTTTTTTCTTTTTTTTTTTAATTTTCAGCCAGTGTTTTTTGCTTTTTTAAAAATCAGCATTAATCTTCAAGACATCGCACAACCAGGCCTGGCTAAATAACACCAAAACACAACCCTCTGCAAAGCTGAACAATTTTGATGTCATACTGTAACAGACTATGTTCATTTGATGCAGAATGAAATACTGAGCCCTCATCATTCATTTTAATCATGTGTGACTGATCATGCTGTCACTGCTTACCTTGCAGCCTGCAGTGACATTGCAGGTCAGACTGCTGTCATGTCCCAGCCACTGAGGCACAAGTGACTTGCAGTTTTCTAACAATAGAGAGTGTCCACTTAGCAGCGGATTGTGGCAGGCAGTACAATGTGTACTGAGCAATAGCCGACAGGCAGTTAGCGCCCGGGATTCACTTTCAGTGTTACAAAATGTAATTGCAAAATCTCAACGTCCATGCTTTCACGCTTCTTCGCTGACCCACTGTTTAACTGCACTTCCGTGGCCTGATAGTGACAGCGCTAGCTAGTGAAACGTGAAAAATGTGGGAAAGAGAATCTATCAATGACCGTGGCATTCGGTTGTTATCTTAGTATTCATCACTGCACATTCACAACACAAACAACAGTTAACATAAAATTGTAACCGTGAACACATTTTAGCTTGTATTTTGGAACTTGTTTGAGTTTGATGAAAGCAGCCAAAACAAAACCACTGAAAATGTTATCCTGGCATGTCAGAATATAACCCAACCAAGCTAATCACTAAAAGAAGACCATACATTTTAAGTATGTCCACACTTTCAGAAACACAGATACTACCCAAATGAATCAAAATGCTGACCTCTAAGAAAGGTTGATACAGCAAGGTAGATCACAATACTGTCCAAAATGGGCCTTGGCTGTTAAAAGGAGCTATTATATGACTATATTTCAAAAGAGGCCTGGAAATCAAATATATATATTCATACTGTAACATTCTACATGTTAGAACATTCTGCATATTTAGGACTAGGAACAACTGCAAACTTGCCATAGTGAGGAAAATAAAACTCCCAATTAAAATGCAGCTCAAATAACTAAACTGGTAATTTAACCAACTGCAGCAAAGAACATAACCATAAAAGACAATAAAGTTTCATACGCAGCACTGTCTCCCGGGGATTCCTCTGGGACATTACCAAAGACAATATTCTCACACATAATTAAAAAAAGTGTCATCTAGGCTAATGCCTCACAAACTCAAATGATGTATACCTTTCCATTAATATTGCTTTATTCAATTTTATCCATGCCTTAGCTTTTGTTGCTGTTTTTACTTTCATAATAAAACATACAGGCTATTTTGGTCACGTCAATAAAGCAAACTGCTGAATTCAATTCAGAAACAGAAAGAGAGCGGACATACACATTGATCTTGGTGTAGTTACTGCTCTGCCATCTACAATCATTGTTTTGACATCTCAGTGTCAATCAATAAACTAGTTGTAGAGCGACCACACCTCAAGCACGCACACACACACGTACATGAATACACATCATCTTTCATCCACGCTGCATGGTGCACGTTTGACATTGTGTATGTACAACATGAATTATTTCCACATCCATACAAATAGTGAACTCCATTCAGCCAAAAAACATCCTACAAAATGATTCAGTTGTAACGGTTTGGATTTTTTTTCTTGCTGCACATAATCATGTTGACATACAGCGCAGTCCAGAGTACCCCAAACCAGAACTCCAGGGATTTAAAGGTTCCAGCAATACAACAGAAATGAAGATGCTTGTGTGTCCTTTGCTGAGCGATTTAGGATTGTGTGTCTGTGTGTGCGTGTGTGTGTGTGAAATGGGAGAGGAAGAAGAAACGTCACAGCCGGCCTAAACAACGCTTCCTGCACAATGCATTCATACCCATGCAACAAAGCAGGTGGAACAGAGCCAAGCTGAGGACGGGAACAACATGGGCGGGTGCTGAACCGTGGCACACTGAGGCCAGCAGAGAGAGGGGGAACCTAAAACCCTGTGCTCAGTAATGCGGCGGCTTTCCTGCAAAACTTGCTGTACGAGCCAGACCAAATTTACCGACATAAAGAGAACCGTGCGGTTTCTGCTGCTCGCGACTGATAGAGGGATTAAAAATAGACTCTCTTTCATTCTGAGAACTGTGGTGCGACACAGAGTGTTTTAACTGATGATGCATGCATATGAGTTGCAAACAGCATTGGTGTGAAGAGGGATGTGTAGGATGCAGGTGGGATACTGATGTTCATCTTGTACTGCCTAAAACACTTCACAGAAATCTGACCCATTATATCTCACACTGAGGTCCAGTCGATTCCACTCTTCCATACCTGTAAGCCCTCATATCGCCTGGACTGAATCCACCCTTTTTCTGGGTGTGCCAGTGATATGATCACATTAGAATGGACTGCAGAAACCTGTATTAAATTTTATGCATTATATTTAACTAAAACTGTCCTGCTAAACAGTATTTTGAAAAAAATGCCTGCTTCCATTGGTGTTTAACACATAGCCATGGGTCTCCCCAAACAATGAAGTTATGGAACTGTGTCATCATACGATTGATGTGGATTTAAAAAAACATATATATTATATGCAAATTCAATCGGCTGCAGTCAACTCAGAAGCAGGTTATACAGTTAACTTCACTGTCAGGATTAAATGCTTACACTTAAGTGCCCCTTCATGTTTGCAAACATCAATGCTAGTTACTGGCAAACCAATCACCGATGAGCCTGGAACCTCTCCTATTGTGCGGGGTGGAACAGACTACTACCTGCACAACTAAACGTCTTGTTCTCGGAAAAAAAGGACAGGGCCTGTAGAATTCCACTCTCAGACATGATTCACTTGCTCTTGCTTCCTGGAACCCACCATCCTCTAGAAAATTCTGATAAGGCATTTTATTGGACAAAAACAACACCAGCAGGTGTCCTGTGGTTTCTCAGTAAAATTGGCATCTTCCTCTAGCTCTCGGCCAGGATGCAAGCCAATCCCTGTCTAGCTGGTTACACCTTATGTTAGGAATATGGAAATACAGGTATACCTTAGCTAATGAAGTAGATGCATTTTATGAGGTCATCTGAAATTTCATTACAAGAAATCCTATGATGTAGCTAAATCAGGGCTGTGGTCTGGGACTTTACAACTTGTGACGAATTAGTAAAATATCTTTATCCTTGTGTTAAATTGCACCTTGAATGTATTTAACATATTTAATAAAGTTTAATAAAGTAATACAATTTAATTAAGTCTGTACTAAAAAACAAACATTAATTTACATGCATTGGCATCCACATGTCACATTTCATTCACTTTTTGCTGGCCCTGTCAAAACTGGCTTAGCTCTGACTATTAACATTACCAGCATGTTGCACAAAAGTCTTTACTTTTTCTTTTAACCCTTTATGCAACCCAGTTTGGATATTCCAACTGTACATTAGGCTCCATGGCACCATGGCAACCTCTGCACCTGCACAGTTACACTGAAGAGAGAAGAACACAATCCTTAGATACACGTGCATGCAGCCAATGGCACAGTGAAGTTGGCTCTCACTAGAGGATAAGATGCTACTCCACCGACGTCATCCGAGCAGCTCGCAGTAGCCTGACAAATCGGAGGGTGCCTGAGAGTGACAAGATAAGGAAACCTACCACCCCTTCTACCAAAAAAGAGTCAATTTTTTCTGCCACTGGGGGGTTCTCTTTGTTGGCAGATGACGCAGCCTGATTCAAACATAGGTGGTAAGGCTCAGCCTGCACTGAAGAGGAGCACCTGGTCGACTCGGCCACTTGGTAGCCCACCTGTTTGATATAAAATGTTTTTTGATGGTAGCAGTAGTACCCTGCCACAAACTGATTTTCATTTCACCTCCTGTCCAGGAAGTCCTGCTTGCAATCACATCAGAGGGCTGACTGGATGCCATAAGAAAGGAGAGGTGAGACAGGGAATGTTCATTCAAATGGAACAGCATATCTTCAATTTTGATTTGCTTCCTGTCATTTCTAGAGCTCTTTCAATCTTTCTGGTGCTTTTTTTATTAAAGAGCTTTGTTCTCAAAAGCTTTGTTAACCAAAGTATAGCCACCTGTTTTCCTTCATCTCCTTGAATTGTATTACCCCATTTTACTTTGTCCAAATGCTTTAGACTATGATTTGTTTTGTGTCATGGGACAGACACAGAATTTTGAATAAATGAAAATTGGTATAGTAGGCAAACTGCCCATTTTTTATTATTCTTATTATTCTTGCTGCATCTATAGTCCTTCAAAGCATACTGTGGGTAAAACAAGAGAACCATGTGTTTCTTGTTTTGGTTATTGGAACCGGCTAGCTAATATTCCTCGATTTTGCTTAGAGTCTGAGCATGAGCAAATGCATGTGAGGAAATGCATGGAAGTGACCAGCTTTTCATAAGTGATGCGCCTCAGCGAACGGCCAGGGCTGCAGGATTACTGCGGAGCTGCCGAGACGCAGACTCTGTGTGGGGAGGCGTGTGGAGGTCATCCACTTCCTACGCAGCACACGGATCTGTTGCACAACGAACGCAGGGAAGGGGGCCGTGCTGGAGCGCTCCCGCCCTGCTCATCACGCCTCTCCAGGAGATCTGCTTCACTGCGGAGTCCAGACACTGCTGCAGCCTTCAATAGAGCAGATGCACGCTTTTCTTTCACTGTCAAATACAGGTCATGGGACAACAGGCCAAGCCAACAGGATCTCATGGTCAGCTACAGGTCAAATAAAGGTAAGCAGACAGCAAGGAATGCTTTTGAGTCACTGTAAATAAGGAAGAAAAAGAAATCATACATCTCAGATCAATTTAGAGAAGTGTGCTTTCTCAAACAATTCTGAAATACAGCAAACATTTGTAGGTTTATTGTTCCCAGCCAGTCAGATATATAAAAATCCTTAATAGTAAGGATATTGGAGTGGCACACTTCAGCATTTTGAACACACCCATGTTATGTATGTATGTCTTGGCATCTGTGACCACAATATATTAACCAATGCTTGCTGGAACATACACTGAAATTAAATTAAATGTGAAACATAAAAACTTAGAAATTGGAGAAAATTCATAAACTGACATAATTTAACTGTAGGCATAATTACTTCCATTCTACCATATATATAAACAATGCATCCCAGCCCTACTTCATAATGTCTTTTTCACATGCCACAATCCTGAGTAAGATTGTGCTTTATAGTTTTGTGACATAACTTGTAACTAGAGCAGAAGTAATTAAGAAAGACTCAAGATTTTCAGTCAATTTCACATCTTATTAGAAAGGGAGCTTGGCAGGGAAAGATGTTTTAAATTTCTCCTGCATTTAAAACACATTTTCTACCAAAATGTTTGATTACCACATTATGGGTGCGAAGATTTGAAACATCTGTGCTCTGAATTACTCCACACTTTTCTGTATTTTCTTGCGCTGTGCGTCTGAATTCTGGAAAGCTGGCTCCTTTTGTTTCACCGCTAAATGAGTAGGATTTCTGGGTATGGTGTCCCAGCTGGGAGCCTGATGCGCACCTGCACTTTGCGCAGATGCGGAATTTACCGCTGTCTCAGGGATGCTGGGAGTGAGTCCAGCCGAGTCGAACGGCCCAGTGAGCGCGTTCTTGCTTGCGCGCTCGGAGAGACGGCCCACTCTCAGCTGAGCTGCTGACGAATCGATTGCCGCCTCCTCCGCTGAGACAGAAGTCTCCGGCATCTCTTTCAAACCCACACCGAGTGCAGGAGCCGCTTTCAGAGCCCTGCAGCCCACCCCAGCACATTGTGCAGCTCTGACTAACAGCGCCAGCCTCGAGAGGCTCAACAGCACAGGCTTTACCAGGACTCCACCGGGGTCCACTCATAGCTTTCCCTGTCTTTCTGACTCCACCCGGGTTCTATTCTGGTTTTGCCTGTCTTTCTGACTCCAGCTGGGTCCAGTCCTAGTTTTTGCTGTCTCTCTGACTCCACTTGGGTCCTATCCTGGTTTCCACTGTTTTTTTGACTCCACTCGGGTCCAGTCCTCTGTGCTTTTCCATTGTCTTTTCTGTCAGCCCAGATGAGAAGGTTGTGATGCAGAGCTCCGCTACTCCAAGCACTACGATGAACCAACAAAGTACTCACCAACGAGCAAGAAACAGGGCCAAGAGCTGGGGGGTGGGGATGGGGGTTCCAAAACTGTCCCCACACAGAGCCAAAGAGGTAAGAGTGAGTGGTACCAATTTCTACAAAAGCAGACCATCACCAGCAAAAAAGATAAACTGGTCCAACAATAATATTAAAATAGTTTGCTCATCAGATACCATTTGCTTGTCATGGTGTTGCCTCCCCTGCTGTGCTTAAAGTGCTTCCACTCCCCATAGTCGCAAGTGTGCATCTTTGTACCAGCATTCTAGAAACATTTCCACACAGGTATCACTAGATCATTGATAGGTATTTCACTGTTAGAGGAAAGGGCATTGGGTAAAAGCTGACAGTGGGGCTAGACAGAAGGTGCAGTATCATAACAACAGCCATAGTGAACTCTCAAAGAGCCTACCTAATGCTGTTGGCAACCTCTGCTGGCAAACTAAGGGCAGACATTTGTCCAGGAAAAAAAACAATCTACTTTTCTGCTTCCTGCTTCCATCTTGTTGACTCAGTTTGATATCTCTTAATCTCTCCCTCACTGGCCAGTTCTGGCAGCAGGCAGAAGCAGGCTTTCATCTGCAAAAGGAAATGCAATGGGAAGGCAAACGAGAATTCAAATAGCTGATTGGCTGGTGGCTCTAGCTCCACTTTGCTCGGGTTCTGATAATGGAGAGGGGCGATAATCAGTCAGTCACAATCAGCTCTGCTCACTAAACTACACTAACTATTCATCAGGAGCCCCTCCAGTTCACAACGACAGAAAACAGAAAACATCGCCACACAGCCAAGAGGAGTAGAATGCAGAGATGTGGACTACTTCAGTTCAGTGCAATAAAAACAAGGACACAGCAACACTGACAACTACTGGGCAATATAATTACTGCACCGCGGTTGAGTTCAAACATAGGGCTTTGCACCTACAAGGGTAACTATGCCCCAAAAGTCAGTGCCGTTTGAAACTCATTATAGTGTATGCCCTCAAACAACATTCTAGTGCTGCCCACTCACACTTTACATAGCATACATACCTATCCACAGAGACTGACATAGTTTAGGATTACATGTTACTTGTTAGCTGGATGTTTATTGAAGTAATCCCAGTTACATATCTTAAGTAGTGGCTGTTTAGCTAACCACTTTAGCCATTTACTTTAGGTATATATGTAAAGTTCAAGCTCAGCATGATACAAAAAATAAAGCACTAAGTCCTACAGCCCAAGTCATCCCAAGTTCAAGTGATGGAAGTCCAGAGCAGCAGAACAAAACCGGCTCAGTTCTTCTGGGAAACGTTGGGTTCCATCAACCAGGGTCCCCTTATCACACTGCTTAACAGCAGCTACTAGCGACTCCTTGGGCACCTGTGAGTTGCTTACATGGGAACTGTAGTGCAAAAAACAGCCACTGTATGCGAGTGTATCATTGGACTGCATTCACTGTCCATTAGTGGTCCTGTAGGAGAGCAGAGTGTTTCCATAAGGCCACCTTAATGTCTTCCAATGATTCCAAAGCCAAGGCAAAAAAATATACACATTTTAAAAAGCACAACTTACAGAACTGCATGCCATTTTTTGATCCCTCTCTTGCCGGAGAACTATTCACATATTCAAACCAATTGGTTTTTATATCTTTATTTACTCAAATGAATCATTCTGTTAGCTTGTGATTATCGCCCTGCCCGTTCTGCCACCGGGATGAATCACGAGCCTGTGTGACTGCTTGCTGTGCTTAGGGACCGCACAATCTGATGCCGTCAACCCACGTAAGGTTTAGCAACGGCAGCTCAGGTGCTTGGGGGAGGCTGCAAACTAAAATCTGGTGTGCAATCAATATGACTACCTTAAAGCGCAGCGCAAGCTAATCCGCCGCTTATTACAGCCTATGTTTTAAAATAACAGGTGAGGTTGTTCTAGCATTTCATCTTCCAAGTGAAGTGATGAAAACATGAAGGTGAAAACACAACCTGCTCCTCTGTGTGTTCAGGCGTCGCTGCTATTTCATGAATCTGTGCTAAAACATCCATCTTTACTCAGCACGACTAAATATGTGGTCTGGTTGCAGGGAGCTTGCAGACTACAAATCATACTGCTTAAGAACACCTGCTCGGAGAAGGGGTTTTTACTGGCGGGCCAATATGACATTTCACAGTCAAACCTGAAATAGACTGCTGTGGAACATGCGTGCAAAAACAGGACTCTGATCACTATCGGTTTCATGTGGTGAGCTCTTATAATAGCCAGTGCTGCTGTGTCACAGCCTCATAGCCCTGCACTGGGCGTTGCGAGGATGGGGATCTCATGGAGAAAAATCCATTTCCATCCAGAATAAAAGAATCAAAGTCTCCTTAATGCCACCATGCGGTCCGCATCTTGATTGAGCTACCAACACTGTCGCATTTTTACGCGGCTGGCTCGTCTCAGTGATCTTTGGGATAGGCTCGGGACTGAGTCATTCATTAATACAAACACACACAGGCCTATCGCAATTTACAACTGCTTCGATAGGACGAGAATGTGGATACAATACATTTTCTGGATCAGAGGAGGAGCACGCTGAAGCTGGCATCCCGTTAAATGGCACAAATGATAAATCATACATCATCCGCTCGCGACTCCTTTGTGCCTCAGAAATGCCTGTGCCGCTTTCATTTTCAAGACTATTTTTTCCCAGCGCCTGACATCAGCTCGGTAGCGCCACAATGTCCAAGTCGCACCAAATGGATCTCGTTCATTTGCGCCACTTTTGTGCCATTAAAAATCACTTTCGCTGTGTTTACTGTGACATTTGGCATCCTTTTTAAAGCAGATGACATCACTCAGCACCCTGCAGTGTCAACGCTACGCCAGCCACGTCTCCTTCGTTAGCGCCGTGGCACAGGCCTTATGCTAAGCTACGGTCACGCGGTTTTGGCAAGGTGTGGAACCACCGTCTGCAACTTTTATGATCCACCCGGTTTGTTTTTTCGTTCTTGGTGAAACATAGGAATAGTAAACTGAGTACACTGTAATCAGTTTTTCTCTCTCCGCCTCGGCTGGCCTACAGCCTATACGATCCACTACTGTGTTTTCCTCTAGGGGCTTCAGAGTGAGCACAGAAGTGGCCAGCACCCGTCACCCGTTTTCAGCGTTCCTTCGCCCTGCTCTGCCCCGACGCGGGGGGGAGGAGTCCAGCGGAGAGCACAGACGAAGCGAAGTAAGAGCTGTTGACTGTGAGCGCGTGACTAAGCCTTCAGCTGCAAACACACCAGATGCTCGAGCTCAGCACTGCAGGTAGTGACAGAGAAACAGCAGCGGGTGACTCGCAGCCTTCCGTGTCACGCCCCCTGAAAGGACTCCTCTACAGGGGGAAAAAAGCATCCGTCGAACCGTCGATATGGGAGCGCCACGCATCAAAGGCCGGGAAACAGCACGGCGAATACCATCGACGGAGACAGGATGAAGTACCTTTTCAATTCGGTGTCACGCTGATATAAAGTTAGCAGCATCCACAGGCTCACCGTACCATAGTTATCAGGCTGCAAGTCAGTTAGCTGTCCTCTCAAAGGTCATAAGCCTGAAACAGCTGCTCGTTCTCTGACGGGCTGCCTGACACCAGAGCACTGCTCATCTCATGCAGTTCTTCCGTCTCCTTACAACAGCGAGTTCTGTCTTTTACACATCCAGTCTGAAGTCTGTAAAGTGTTTATAGCTTTCCAATGTGTGACAGTGTTTGCTAAAGTCAGGACCAACCCACAGGCCACCCTCATATCTGCTTGAACTACAACATTCTGGTATTGACAGACAAAACAAAAATGGCACCTATCATAAACTAGGCTAATTATTCCGGGCGGTAACTTTGGTTTCGGAGGTGTGTCAGGTGGCAGTCCACTGCACTCTCCACTTTTACGCTGGGCGGTTCCAAACCAAGTTCACTTGCAAGTGTTTTGCATCCTGGCACACTTTCAAAAGAACTTTTCTGTAAGTTTAGGTCTTCTTTGTTTCAGACCATGAACATTCAACTGAATTTGCATTCATTCGCAAACAAATTCAAGTTACTCTGGTGTGTTTCAAGTTATGCTTGGTTCACTTGCTGATTGCCTGCTGTGAAGATTTGCTACAGGTATGACAGAGAATACAAAGATCCTACCTGCTGTTCTCTTGCTGTTCCCATGTGACATTTGGTGCCTTCATCATTTAACTGCCATAGAAATGCAACACACTGAAAATACTACATTCATATGAAGAAGACAGTGTCCTTTCAGAGAGACCCACACGGCTTAAGGCGCTAATTAATGGTTAACACGTCACCAACGACTCAACATTTTGGTCCTCTTTTGAGCGATTCGGATTCCAGTTTAATCTGAATGTTTTTGCTTTCACGCCACACAGATTTGACGCAAACCTAAATAGCAAACACGCCTGTCAAACAGTCTTATTCTGCATTTTCATGTAAGGTTTCAAGCTTCAAAGGCACCAAAGGCACTGTCTATTTAGATCCACCAGTCACAAAAGTCCGCTTACTCGGCCACCTTAAATCGGACCAGAGCGGATCAGACCACTATTTGTTGTTAAGTGTGAAGTACGCTTTAGTCTTGGTAATAAAGTAGGCTATGTAGGCTGTACTGTTCCTTGGACTCGATTAATAGTCTTTACCTAGGACTCGATGTTGTGCACCAAATCACTGTCTTAACCTATTCTGATGGACAAATTGAGAAGCCAGCTGGCTAACGACACAATGTCCAACACGATTTAAAGGAGCGACATCATATCAGCAAAAGAGTGAACCAAAGGGTTTTTTGCCTACACCTACCGAACAATGAAAGCAAAATCAGTTGTCATACGCAACTTGGTAGCCTTAACGTTCGCCTTGTCAATGCGGGTTATCATCGTACAGTGGACTGTGCACGCGATGTGTGGATGACATCGGTTGATGCCTATATAGCCAGCTAATTAACCACTATTTTCATTATATCTACCTAGGTTTGTTGACAGCTAAAAAGCTGCGTGTACAACAGTTAACGTTGGGGCGATTTGTTTACGGCAGTGGACAACTCAGCTACGTAGACTGGTAGCTGACGTTATTAGTCCTTAAAACAGAGCATTTCTGCGAGCCAGTGCTAAGCTTGCAACCGCATCAAGCTCTGTCCGTAAGTTCTTTTCAGCTCTCCAGATAACGTTAATCACAGTTTCGTTTTCACTGCCAGCTAGCTACCTGGCAAACAATCGACACAGCTTGCTAGCTAGGTTTAAGCAGCAAGTGACCGAGCTGTCTAGGTAGCGAGGTAGCTAATGCTGGCTACTTTACAGAGACTGAGCGCGAGTGCAGCGAGAGAGCATTGACAAGATAAGAGTCGTATAAAGTCAAGCAACGTTAATAATCAGCTAAATATCCAAATAACAGGCAGCGCATACACCAGATATCTTACCAGTACACAAGCTTGTTGTGAAGAATTGCAGGAGTCTTATCTGATGCGCAGTTAATACACCACATTTCCAGTCCGCGTGTTTGTCACTGCGTAAATAAATGCAAACTACAGCAGCTCTGATGTCCTTTATCATTAATTTGGGCTTGACAGTCACTTCTCAGGGGGGCGTAAACGTGAGGTCCGCTTTAATCCATATGATTCGTAATTTCTAGTACTGCCATAATTAAGAGGGGGAGAAACGTCAGTCCTCCGGTCCTTTCTCCGAAATTAATCGTTTCTACCTTTGAAGCTTTCTCTCTGGCTATCCCCCGCATTTTCCTGGCATCTCCGAACGGCAGTTTGCTATTTTTTTTCCTCCGGGCTGTTCGAGCCAGCGTGACACAGCAGTCACTCACGCCAACAGCACAATCGCGATCCACTCACATTAACCCTTTCGCAATCACTCCATACATAGGTTACGTCCACAACGGATCACACTATGAGCATGATGTAAATTTATTCTGTCTCCAGATGATTTGGGTGCCACTGTCATTAATTTTTTTATGTGCGAATTCTCGGTTGTACTTACCGAGATTTGTAATGTAACAATCTTAGCTGAAACTAGAAAGGCGGTCTGGACCCCTTCACAGTTAACTTGATTTGTGTACAAGCGGTGACTTCAAGAGGAAATGCACGATTACATCTTTACAATCCGGTAGTAGTCATATACAGTGAATAGCCATATATAGTGATAACTCTGAAACAACATGACTGTGAAATTAACATTTGAGCTGGAGGGCGATGGCTGATGGCATTGCAGCGTTTTCATTTGATTATTATTATGGGTACGCTCTCAAGCATTCACTGAAACAGTGTTTTCCATCCCAGAGTCGCTAAATGCATCAAGGTAATTGCGGAAAGCAAATAAGACCTACGAATTAATATGACCTACTTGTCATTAAAGTCAATGATATGTCCACGGTGGCGTCCATAACTTGGAGAAAGCGGCACATCACAGGATATGATTAATGCGTTATTTATTTTTATATCTTAAGCACAGCAAGGTTTCATTATTGTCAGTATGTTTGCCTGGACTCAGATTATGGTTTAAGGGGTTCAAAAAGAGTTTTTATGCCGCCTCACTTACACAAATTACAAATCGTTTTACAGCTCAATTCTGCGGTACAGAGCAAGAGAATTTGTATGCACTGAGAGCCAATGCTTCAGGTCTTCCGCTTTCCCTCATTGTGACAACAACAGATGGATCTATTCTACTCCACTCTCCAGCGCTCCCTCATTTTGACCACTACATCACGACGTCTACAGAAGATTCCCTTCATCAGTCGTTCATTGTGAGAATTCAGAGGGATCGGCGCTCCCCCTTGCTCTCCCTTCGCACGTAGACCCTACAGTGGCTCTGGCAACGCTGCCGGATATATTGTCAGGCCAATAAAGCGCTGTGAGCGGAGCCGAGCGTGCCTTCCAGACACCATTCTATAATTCATCGCACTGCGCACGAGCTGCGCTCCCGATGCAGCCTCTTCCACGATCTGTCATCTGTCCCCCTCTCCCTTCTTCTGT
Organism: Megalops atlanticus; assembly: GCA_019176425.1. Lineage (NCBI taxonomy): Eukaryota > Metazoa > Chordata > Actinopteri > Elopiformes > Megalopidae > Megalops > Megalops atlanticus. The sequence goes on along the minus strand of CM032879.1, from coordinate 7,025,972 downwards.
CCCTTTCCCTTTGCAGGCTCCCACTTCCCACTTCGTTCCGCCTCATCTCTCCTCATCTTCTCATATCCTCCGCATTCCCTTTTTGAAACTCCGTCATTTCTGGAAAACTTTCTAGTTACCCATTTAAAGGGAATGCACCCAGGTTTGTCGACATTTGTCTTCCATTTGATGACTAACTAGAATACTCAGGTGTTACTTTTTCATTAATTTGGTGTTTGCTGAAACTGAAGTATAAAGCAAGAATTGTGTTTAATAGTGAATGAAAGGCAAGGAGAAATGCTGATTGAACCCTGGCCTTAGCACTCATAGATATTGAAAAAGACAGAAACAGTAAAGAGACACAGTAGCAGTTGACATCTGGAGTACAAATGTTGTAATCAAATCACAAATTACAAAAAAAAAAATCATTGGGGGAACTGTTCACATAATCACAAGCAGCCTAAAAAGCAAACATGTGTGACTTACTAGCAGTGCAGCATTAATTCTGGGACACTCAAGTTCATCAAGCTTACACACTATGAAAAACTCTTTGGAATCATCTTGCATAAAAATATTGAAACTTGCCAAATGAGGAGTCTAATAATTGAAATGACCCCATGTAATTAGCAGATAAGGGGCGCTTGGTTAATCAGTAGACCTGTAGCTCACAGACTCAGGCCTTGTTAATGCTCCCTGACACTATGTGTTGTTGTTTTGGTACAATTTAAAATGACAACCACCATCACAACTGTCAGTGCCTCACAGTGTCTCATTCAAACAGGCCTTGCTTGTTTTTAGAAGATATTCAGCATATTAATTATGATAGCAGTATTAACACATTTAGTGTTGTTGAAGAAAAAGAGGGCAAATTCATATTTTGGAACAGCAGGTAGCCATAATTATATGTCTCTGACAGTAATGTGGTTAAACAACAACTCACATTGAATGTCTTTATAATTCTAAAATGTTACCCCTTGTCTGTGATGGACAGTAGGTGCAGGTTTTGTATAAACCAACTCACCACCAAAAAAGGTGTCTTCTCTGCACATCTCTGTTATTTAAGGACATGTTTATCAGACGCGTTATAAAAGAAGCTCACCGTTCATTATATTTATGATGCCAGCAAAATACAAGCAAACACTGATCAGGCCATTCCATATAACAAAAGCCAATTAAATGACAAAAGCCATATGAATTCCAATTTTCAGTTATTTAGAAAACAGAACTTGTGAAATATGAAACGTGAAGCAAGACACAAGCGTCGCTGAAGCAACTTGGAATCCACAGTAACAACAGTGAAACTGAATTTGTTTGAATTTTCAGTTTACCCAAACACTGTTTGCCAGACACTTACATTAAAATAAGTTGCTTTATATCTGATATAAAAGTCAACACACAGTACGGTGTAGCTTATTGTACTGTGGATTACTTGGAAAAAGGCTCAGATAATGCTCTGTACATTAGACTGCCCTGGACATTACGGTCACGTTCACACAGCGGTGCGAAATACACTAATGCACTCCCGTGCATTCCACCTCACCGCCATTACAGTACACGCAGTTCCCCTTCGGTTCAGCGTGGCCAGCCCTTCATATCAAGCCTAAAAGCAGCGTGTGCTTTATGCATATTTGTTTACATACCCAACACTTTCCACATCATAAATCAGACTGTCTGTGCCTCTCATATGCGTGCGCAAGAAAACATCACTCCCAGCTCTTACTTCTGCATCCAGTCTATTTTCCAGTATATTTCTTGCGTTGGTCCAGTCTATATTTCTTGCATTTCTGCATTGGTGCATGCAGAAATGGCTTCAAGACAGGGAAGACTGGTCAGTTCAGTGTCAAAGGAGCAGTGTATCTTGTTTTTAATTCCTGTTGAATGTCTTTGCCACAACTACTTTAAAATACACCCTATAATCTATTTCCTTCTTTGCATTTATTTTAATTGTCATTAAAAAAAAACGGCTTCACAGTTAAATGCAGAAATGAAATGCTGCCGTTCAGTCATCACTATGATCTAATTATGAATAATTATTCAAGCAGTCAGATCTGATTGTGAATATTCTGAGGAAACACAGATAGTTTAATAGGCCTTGAAGAGATGGAGAGAAGGAGGTGGGATGATCCCTCCCCCGACATTCTCCGCATACTGTTTTCTCTTCTGTAATGCTCGTGAGCAGGAAGACACAGAATTTTCAGCATAATCTTGTATGTCTCTGCTCAGAAAGGAGCCTCTGGTGTGGATGCACATGGAAAATGCGTTAAGCTCACGTGAAATGTGCTGTCCAATTTCAGGGCAATACTATGGCACAAAAGTGTAGGGAACAAACTCTATTGAACACCTACAGCAAATCCCAGTAGATCATTACCAAAACAAACTTTACTGAGTGAGGCGGCAGCGCACACAGTAATTACCTGTCTGTGTCACCCACCATGGTACACTGTCAAATCCAGTACACTACAGCTTAGAATGCAGTTTATGTGCATCATTACAGTGAAAGCTAATGCAGCACAGTCCATTATTCTGGGGCTGGGCCTATGCAAAAGGCCCAACACAGAATCCAGTTCATTATTGCAGGAAATGCAAAAACATGCTCCAGCATACACTGGACTGCATGTCAGCGAACCTTGAGCGCCACAGTTTTAGTCCAACGTCCAATGAAAAGACAGAGAGGAGGCCAACAGTTGAACCAGAGCAAGAGAGAGCAGGGGGAACGCTGCTCATGAATAATGGAAGGAACTTCCTTCTTTTCTCTTCTTGTTTATTCAGCCATTTCCAAATATGCATTATTTATTCTGCACAGTAATTCTCCCCCACCCCCGCCACCCCCCATCCCCGCTGCCTCCCCCTGCATCTCGGCTCTTCCCCAGTGCTCGCCCGCTCTGGCCCAAAACCCCCAGTTTCTCCCTTTGCCCCTTTCCTCTCTTCTTCTCCTTCTCTTTTCGCTCTCTCCACATCGCCCATATCTCGCTGCCCCCCTTGCCCCTTCATTCTCTGCAGAGCACAAGAGGGAAAGGGAAGGGAGGAGGGTGTTGCTTAGTGACGGTTGCTGAGAGACCAATGTGGGAGGGGAGGCAGTTGCCGGAGTCAAGAGCAGTGTTGCCGTGGCGACGGTTTCACACCGTCTCCCTGGGTTTAGAGACTGGAATCGCAGGGACTGTAATGGGGGGGGGGTTTATGATCGAAGAAATGCTGTTCTGTACATACACACACAACACGGCACAATGCATAACGTGTGCATGCACATGTGCCTTGTAAACACATACAAAAAACAAAGTATGAAACCACATACCACACCGCATAATTCATGAGTGACGCCCAAAGATATTCAAATCCACCCACACGCCCACACACAGATACACACACACTCCTGCTTCCTCGTGACTCTTTTTTTCTTTAGCTGCTCAAATGGAGGAATAAACTGCTCCATTTCAGTGTATAATTTAAAGGCTCCCTTTCATCCACCGAGAGAGAGGTGGAACAAAGGAAAGAAGTGGGACAGCGGGACAGAGAAGTATGGAAAACAGCAGCAGAGCACAGTCAAGAAAAAGAGGCAAGGTCTGAGGGAGCAAGGAGAGCTTGACAGTAATAAGGGATGTATGGAGGTGGTGGTGGTTTTGTATTATTGACTAGCATCGAGAGCTCAAGTCAAGGAGGATAACAAATGGTGATATGCTGGATACCTCCAGCGGAAAAAAAGCAATACAAGACAAAACAGCAAATGGACATGGAATATGCCTCAGTTATTAATGCTGTTACTGTCCTTACCATCCACCTTAAAGAGCCACCGTTTGGTTTGCAGTAGGGGGGTTGGGGTGTGGCTGGGTGGTGGGGGTTGGTGAGGCTTGGCCTAGTTTGACATGAGGGAAGAGTCATCCTAAGATGTATTCAAAGATACAGCTGTGAATATTGTATTAAAATTCAATACAAAACAAATGTGCACGCTATCATATATAACAAATCTGTACAAGTGTCAAACATGTTTTGCTCTATTGGTGTCCTTCTGAGGCAAAGATGTTGCACCAATTAATCTGGTAATTTAAGCGGTCACTCTGAACCATTGCTTAATTGTGATGTGCTGAATAGACATGAATGCAAAATATTCATTTGGAAGATGTAGCCAAATTAATGCAGTAAAAGTACAGATGAATATGAATTAAACTGGAAACATTAACACAACAGAACATTAATGACAATTTGTCATAAAGTAATATTGTGTTACACTAATAAACATGGAGTATTGGCTAATAAGCAACTGTTTCAAAAACCCTCTAAAGCCAACTCATAAATCAGCTCAGGAGACCTGTGTCACTCTGGCAGAAATATGAGGCAGGTCAGCTGACTTCTGCTCAAAACCGCTGTGGAATCAGTTTCAATACTACAGTTAATTTCTACCTGTGGCACATCCCTGGAAACATAAAGAATAGCGCCTCTTCAAATGAAAGCACAGTACTGAACACCATTCCCATCTGGCATGCTACCAGAACAATCTCAAGTGCTAGTTTTAATGTTTAATAATTAAGTTTTATACCAGTATCAGGCTCGTCCCCATTCTAACCTGTTGGGGGGTGTAGACACGCATATTTGAACATGTGGCTCCCCTTAGAACTAAGTGAAAACAGGTGAAAATAATATAGGAGCTAGGGGGGAACACTAAGTCTGTCCCTGTTAAATAGTATTAAGTAGTGGAATATGAAATTATGAAACTGAGTAGAATGTCAGAAAGTGAATCGAGGGGTTCATTCCCGATATTCCTGGCCCTGTACCCCCCTCATTTATCGGAGAAACCACCTCGGATGCCACAAAACCAACACAAAAACAGGCTGTGGTTAAACAGCATCGCTGCCGCAGTGTATGTCCGGCCCCCCAACCCCACCCCCCAACCCCGCCTCATCACAGGAATGTGACATCAATACCTGTCAAGCAGGTTGCCCCCGTGAGGCGCTAAAGCATGAAGCAGGAATCTTGAAACACACAAACACACCCTGGCAGCCTCGTTGGCAATTGTTTCCTCATTAGATTTACTCAGATCTATATTTACTCCCACTTCCCTTTGCAATTAACTCTTGCCTTGTGGGAGTAGATGGTAAATAACATAACACAGCGAGCCAAACTCGCATATTTTTATACATAAAAATTTAACACCTCTGCAAATGCACATTCCTGTGTTTATTCAATGTTATCGTCATGGCTGAAACAATCCTGTATGCTAATTAAAATGTGTCTGATGAGTTTGATATAGAATGGTCATTTTCCAGCCATTTCAGAGAAGTACAATTAATTTGTTGTTGATCATATGTGCAAGAGTAATCTTTGAAGATAAGAATTTTGGACATAGATTTATTCAAATTAATACATTATAGTCCAATGAACTATTGACAAGAGTAAGTAGCTGGGATTAAGGTACCTCTTCTTCCTTGATCCTTTTCAGCATCAATCCTTGTGATCCATATTAGCCTCTATTGTGGATTCTTTTAACTAACTGCCATGTCTAAGCATCTGGAAGATCAGATCCATTCAGCTCAAACATCAGAGAAAAAAGTACATCCCTCAGAATGTACCTGAAGTTTTATACTTTTCATTATGGTTGAATATGTGTTCAGTGGGAAAAAACTAAAAAGTACACAAAATATAACATACTACTACTAGCAGTACCACTAATATTAATAAAAACTACTATTCATCACCTTCTTTTTTTCTTCTTCTTCTTATTTTTATAATTATTATTTGTTTTAATGATTTCCTACAGTCTCCAGGTATGCAAAAGGCAAAGGCATGTATTTAAATTCATATTTGAGAAACTGGTTCTAAAGTGGTAGACCACCTTGTTGAAGATTATTAATGCAGTGCCTTTTTCAGACAGTGTTCTTGGCCACAATCATTTCTCTGTGTAGACACTGTCAACATGAAAATCCAAAACATACACATAAAACCATCTGCACGTAATCTCACCAAAGACAGCAGAATCCTCTGCAGAGTGGATCTCTTTCAGCTGAGCACACTGGGTCCAAACCACTGTCTCCTCACCACTGTCTACATTTTTGTAATGATTGAATTTTCTGTTTTGCAGAAAATAAATATCCACTTTTCTCATTTTAATATGATTTAATTTTAATAAAATGTGCCAGGCTCACTTTTCTGGGTGTTATCTTGCAACATATCTTTCTAAGAAAAGAATAAACATCTTAAAATAATACATTCCCTTGTTTAGAAGAAATGAGTCGGACATGGTTGTTTCATGTGGGCGCAGGGGTAAAAATAAAAATGACATGGCGAAAAGATTTTGAATATCTCAGCTGTAATGCACTGCAATGCACTGGAAAATGCCATAAAAACAGAGAAAGGCTTAAACAAGGTCCAGATGAGATGACCACATTTTGACAGGATTAGTAGCCGAGGTCACTACCATAATTCACTCCCTCTTTCCCTCGTGACTCAAAAACCGGCTTGTGGACAAAACATTGCCCACAAGCGTAGCAGTGTGGTTATCGTCCGGACTCAGATTCGGATAAGGGCCGCAACCGCTGAAGTCGCGCTGCTCTGCTCCGATAAGGAGCTGGTGACCTTTGTGCAGCCCTCAAGCCATCTAAAAAGGCTCAGGGCCGATCCAGTTAGCCAGTCAGCCCCCTGCTTGATTAGCGTTTGCTCACACATGCACTGGGCATGCATGCACACCCTCACATCCGTACATGTGTGCACACAAAAGATAAAACAGCAATCACTTCTCATTTGCATAATTCTACATATTTTTGGACTTTGAACTTGAATTTGTGTAAATCTAAGTCTGTTGCTTTGAAAAAGGCTTCTACTTCTGACAGAATAAAAACTCCACACTACAACACAATTTCCTACAAGCCAAACATTTAAAGCAAATATCCTGCCATTCTAAATATGCGTGGCTCGGCAAAGGTGTGGTAAGGTTAGACGGCCCACTCCCTGTCTGGCTCGTGCTGCTACGCCCAGCTCCTAGAGTCTGTGCATTTTACAGTCAACACACTCAACATCCTGCCAATGCAATTACTGCAAACTATCTAAACTGTGGTCTGTGCTTCCAAAATATCAATTCTCACCTTCATTTCTGCCAACAGGCAAAATCTGGTTATGCATCACTTGGAAAAGCAAAACAGCAGCGGGCAAAAGAAAATTGGACAATCTGACATACGGTGTCAAGCACCGGCACACCTGTCACTGAGCTACAGGGACCTGTCATATTTGAAATGGAATGCATGGCAGCGCTGAAGAGGTAGGAAAGGAATGCATGCATTAATACAGGTATATCCCTCATGGTGCAATATCGCCAAAACATAACATGAAATATACATGAATAAAATATGCGTGCATTCTGACACCCTCAGTTCCAAAAACTCGTCCTTGCTTCTCGTTAGCACCCCTCGCTCCTCTCACTCTGACACGCCTTGCGCTTAGTCAGGGGGTCGTGCTAACTGCTAAGAAGAGCAGTCCACACGACCTGTGCTGTCGACTGGTAGCACTTGCCGCAATCTGCAGTGTGGCAAGTTAATTTTAAAGTGTGAAATCTAACAGGAAAAACAGCTCTATTTTAGTCCCTTTCCATTATCGTTGCTCTCATTATTAGGTGACTCCACAGCTACACCACGTCCCAGTGCCTAACAGAGTGTGGCATGAGCGCCCTGCGCACTGAAACAGCTGGAGACAAATCCACGCTGATGTCAAATACAGCACGCATCTGTCCTCCATAGTGGGGCAGTTCAGTCCTTCAAATTTATACAAGAATGAAATCATGAAATAGTAAAAAATCTGATATTATGCCAACAGGTTTTATAGACAAACTGTGTGCTGCAATATGGTTACATATAATTTAAGGCCTTCACTGATAATGAGAAACATCAACTCTGAATTTCAACTGAAAATGGCACAGGAGACAAGAATATGCAGTTGGTTAGGATCTTACTCTAACAAGCGCCACAAAACAGCACTAAAGTCTGCGATGATCTAAAACTTCAACTAAAAAACATCCATTAAGAAAATCAATTGAACTACATGGGCAACTGGAAGATCTGTTGAAAACTTGAACAAACCACTGACTTGAACTGGTATTCAAAGTGCTGAACGGTAGCTACCACAGATTGTTAACAAATGAACCAGATAGCCAGTTCAGTATGTTCCGCTCTGAGAATCCTGTGTCTTCTACAGGAGTCCTGATTGGCTGGCTCATTATGAACACTCTTGAAGGGTGCAGTCCAAAACATGTCATCCGTAGGAATGCATAAGAAAAAGGACCTCCCAAAAGGGAGGACATAAGGAACACAGAAGTGTCTGGTCATCATCAAACATCTCTGTTAACTACTTCCCTTCTTATGAGGTATCCAGAAATGATGTCACTATACAGGCCAGCATTCTACTGGATGTTGAACTTTGAATGTCTACTGCTATGGCTTAACGAGCCAACAGAGGGTTGATTTTGTATTGCGCCAGTGATTATTCGAGCAATGTTACTTTGTGAGGGGAGCTTGAAAAATGACAGCAATTCAGTGTCGTGCCTATGGGTGCATGAACTGGCAGGGCAACGCAGATCATGTATCATTTTATTGATTCCCTGCCAAGAGAAGGAGGCAAAATTTGTGGGCTGGGACAATTTGTAGTTAAGGTCGCTCGCTAACTGCAAATTCCCATCTATGAGAGCCAAGAGTATTGCCTTTATGTTTATAGCAATACTCATTGCACAGTTAGTGATACAAACATATTTCTGTCACTGTTAAGTAATCCCAAGTCAGTGTCATCTTTGTGCTTGCAAAACTGTGTTGGTAATGTTAGCCACTTAGCTATCTGTCTTGTTTACCTCAGCTGTCACTATGGAGATCTCTTCAGCTGCGAGCTTCAAATACCCTGACTGAAAGTATTTGCAGTGTTGGAAGCTTTTATACGGTTTCAGAATGACCTCTGAAAGCACCTGAGCTGCCTGTTAGGAAGTTTCAGATGGAGAGACAGCCCAGGTCAGACATCTGAAAATAAATCAGTAATCTCACAGAGTACTTGACTTTTCATTACCCCTCTCTAAACTAGACATGAAAAATGTTCATGTTAGGCTAACTGCATTTTTTTTTTCGTCCCACAGATTACCTTACCAATTTGCTCACACAATAGAAAAGTTGCAAACTAAGTCATCTTTGTAAGTAGCTCAGTGTATTGAATCATCAGCAAAATCCTTAGCTGGATGGTTAGTTAACATATCAATCTCTAGTTTGCCAGGTGAACTCAAAGTTAGCTACCTGGCTAATCAATGAATAATGTCACTCTGAGTCAACACTGTGCAAACAAAAAGGTCATTCAGATGAAGTAGTAGCCAAGGGAGCATCCTGTAACTAGCTAACTAGCTAGCAGATAACAATTTCTGTTTTACACAATGTGATGAATGCATATATCTCACTTAAAATGTGCAGGAGCAAGTTTTATGCGAGGCACGTTTTAAACTGCAAATTTTGTTTTAATGACAAAATTACATATGACCGCAGTTCAGACCTGTAGTGAAATTATGCGCGTGGAGGAAGATGGGCCCAGAGGACATCATTATGATTATCTGTCTGATCAACCACTCCTGTGAGCCTCAGCCACAATTTTGCACCATATAACTTCAACACAACTGGAAGAAGTGAGACTAAGGTTCCCTGTTTAAGGGCACAAGGCAGTGCCACAGCAAGGATTCGAACCCTCAGGGTCCGCTGATCTACACACTGTGCTGCCATGTCACATGCTCCCGCGTCCCCACACTTGTGGCTTATGGTGCCACCTGCAGACCAACTGAGCTGTGAAAAACAACCAAAACCTCAATCAGATGTCGAGGAGCGTCTCGCGAAAGAGTATCAGGCTGATGAGGTTTCCGGCTTAAGAGTTTACCAATGTGATGTGAGGGTTTTAACTCATGCTCTGAGCAAAGACAGAATTGGCATATTCGTGTTGATATCAACTGCCTGATCGGCACCAGATGCACACTACGTGGCGTACACAACTTCCTATTTATAAACAGAACAAGATGCATTCTATTTACCCGTGGTGCCAAGGTCGTCCGTGTGCTAGCTCAAGGCTGAAACATCGCGTGAACACGCACTGTATAATTCATGAGCACCGGGAATTTGGAACGGTAAGTCGCGTGCTCTTTTCTCCTCTTATGAATTACTCAGTGGAACTTCACTTACCACAGCAGTGGCAGCGGCCCATGGCGACAGAGAGGAAGCAGAGGATAGGGCTAGTGGTGTGTGAGAGGAACTGATCTGAGAACTGAGAGCAATGAATGCCAATGTGAAGCAGAGAGAAGGGAGTGGGGAGTGGCAGTGAAGCACTGATCCGAGATCTGAGAAGAAGGGGTGAAGCTTGCGGTGGCCGGTAGAAGAAAGATGAGAAACGTGAACAGTAAAGCATGTGGGTCCTGACTGCGCTCCGGCTCCCTCAACTCCCAGCCAGTCCCTTATTGATCTTCTGTCGGCTCCTGTTAGGAGTTAGGAGTTACGAGCTGGTGCGGGGGGTGAGCGGGGCGGGGTGCACGCACGAGGCAACCCAGAATCTCTGCGAGTCAAAGCACACGTGACTTTGACCGGCAAAA